>LR738715.1:245785075-245795182 GCA_902687465.1 Secale cereale | reverse complement strand
CCCCCCCCCCCCCCCCCCCCCCCGCTTAAGATGAATCTCGCCCTCGATATTTAAGTTGGGTAGCAAAATGGTGTGGGTGGTCTTGTCGAAGGTCGTCTTCTCGTTCCCAGGTTGCTTCATCCTTGGTATGGTGACTCCATTGAACCTTGCAAAATTTGATGACCTTACTGCGGGTAACTCGATTGGCAAACTCGAGAATCTTGACGGGTTTCTCCTCATAAGTCGGATCACTCTCCAATTGAATTGCTTCCAGAGGCACTGTATCTCTTAGAGGAATATTTGCAATTTCCGCATGGCACTTCTTCAACTAGGAAACATGAAACACATCATGAACTCCAAACAAAGCTTCAGGTAACTCCAGCTAATATGCAACTTCTCCTCTGCGTTCCAAAACTCGGTATGGCCCCACAAATCATGGTGTTAATTTTCCTTTAACTCCAAACCGTTTAACTCCTCGAAGTGGAGACACATGAAGATATGCTCTATCTCCGACTTCCTAGGTTACCTCCTTGCATTTAGCATCGACATAACTCTTCTTCCTGGACTAGACTATTTTGAGTCTATCACGGATCAACTTGACTTTCTGCTCTGAATCTCTGATTAAATCGGGTCCAAAAAGTTTACAGTCTCCGACTCCATCCCAAATCAATGGTGTCCTGCACTTTGTTCCGTACAAGGCTTCGAAAGGGGCCATCTGCAAACTAGCTTAATAGTTGTTGTTACATGAGAACTCTACATAAGGCAAACTATCATCCCAACTAAATCCATAATCTAGCGCACAAGCTCTCAACATGTCCTCTAGAATCTGATTGACTCTCTCGGTCTGCCCATCTCACTGCGGATGAAAGGCTGTACTAAACTCAAGCCTGGTACCCAAAGTTTCGTGCAGCTGTTTCCAAAACTTTGAGGTAAACTGTGTTCCTCTATGTGGTATGATGGTCCTCGGAACTCCATGAAGACATACGATCCCGGTCAAGTATATATTGGCCAACTTATCACTCATATAAGTGGTTTTCACGGGGATGAAGTGAGCTACCTTGGTCAAGAGATCAACTATAACCAGAAGGAATCATAACCTGAACGAGTCCTGGGCAATCCATGAAGAAAATATGCCCTAGAGGATATAATAATGTTGTTCTTTATATGTCCTTATATATCATTATAAATGTCTTTTATTCATGCTAGAATTGTATTAACCAGAAACTTGATACATGTGTGAATACATGGACAAAACAGAGTGTCCCTAGTATGCCTCTACTTGACTAGCTCATTAATCAAAGATGGTTGAGTTTCCTGACCATAGATATGTGTTGTCATTTGATGACCGGGATCACATCATTAGGAGAATGATATGATGGAAAAGACCCATATGTTAGCTTAGCATAATGATCGTCTAGTTTTATTGCTATTGCTTTCTTCATGACTAATACATGTTCCTATGACTATGAGATTATGCAACACGCGAATACCGGAAGAACACCTTGTGGGCTATCAAACTTCACAACATAACTTGGTGATCATAAAGATGCTCTATAGGTGTCTCCGAAGGTGTTTGTGGTGTTGACATAGATCGAGAATAGGATTTGTCACTCCGAGTGTTGGGAGGTATCTCTAGGCCCTCTCGGTAATACTCATCATAATAAGCCTTGCAAACAAATGACTAATGAGTTAGTAACGAGATGATGTATTACAGAATGAGTAAAGAGACTTTCCGGTAACGAGATTGAACTAGGTATGATGATACCGACGATCGAATCTCAGGCAAGTAACATGCCGATGACAAAGGGAACAACGTATGTTGTTATGCGGTTTGACCGATAAAGATCTTCGTGCAATATCTAGGAACCAATATGAGCATCTAGGTTCCGCTATTGGTTATTGACCGGAGATGTGTCTCGGTCATGTCTACATAGTTCTCGAACCCGTAGTGTATGCACGCTTAACGTTTGATGACGATTTGTATTATGAGTTATGTGATTTGATGACCGAAGATTGTTCGGAGTCCCGGATAAGATCACAAATATGACGAGGAGTCTCGAAATAGTCGAGAGGTAAATATCGATATATTGGAAGGCTATATTCAGACATCGAAATGTTTCCGAGTGATTCGGGTATTTTTCGGAGTACAGGGGAGTTACAGGAATTCGTGAGGGGAAGTTAATGGGCCTTATTGGGCTTTAGTGGAGAGAGGGAATAAGAGTCATGAGGTGGCACGCGCCTCCCCTGCCCAAACCGAATTGGACAAGGGGTGGGGGCGCCCCCCCTTTCATTCTCCCTCTCCCTCCTTTCCTTCTTTCCTACTCAGAAAAGGAAAGGGAATCCTACTAGGACTTGGGAGTCCTATTAGGACTCCCTACACTTGGCGCGCCCCTAAGAGGGCCGGCCTCTCTCCCTCCCTCCCTTATATACATGGGCAGTGATGATGTTACAGACCTAGGGTAGGGTCACAGGCCTCACCCAGATACCCCACCCAAGGTCACTACCCCAGAAGCTTAAAAAGACAAATCGAAGGCTACTAAAACAGTCGACTGACACGGCCCAAGAGGACATTCCACTCGACTGTACACCCCCGTCCAGACGACTCAACTTCACTCGACCCTTCTAAGACACTCGACCCATGAAGGTCAAAGGTCCCTTAGGACAGCAACGGTCCGGCATTCACTCCGCAACAATGAATGCCTTTATCACTCTTTACTGCAGGCGTTATCAGTAACGCCTGCCTTTTTGTACATTGAACCCTTGGTAACGTGGGGCATGGCGTGGGTCCTGGCGCACTATATAAGCCACCCCGTCCTCCAGTACAAGGGTTCGCACCCCCTGTAACTCAAACACCCATATACATTCTAGTCGACCGCCTCCGAGCACCGAGACGTAGGGCTTTTACTTCTTCCGAGAAGGGCCTGAACTCGTATACATCTTGCGTACAATCTCTCTATAGCTAGGGCCTTGCCTCCTCTTACGTACCCCCTACTCGTACTGTCAGACTTAGAACCACGACAGTTGGCGCCCACCGTGGGGCAGGGTGTCTTAGCGACTTCTGGTGAGGTTGCAAACTTTTCTCCGACCTCCTTCATCATGGTTTCCAGCGGTGGTCTGGCATTGGGCTAGGAGATCCGACTCGGCGCGCTCATCTTCGTCGCCGACGACTCCGCTTGACTCCAGGGGGCCCCCTCGACGTCGAGGCGCTGCCCATCCACGAGGCTACGCACTTCTGTGCCAGTGCTTACAGCGTCCTCCTTCGGCAGCCGTCGACTCAGTACCTGCCGGTTCCTTCATCATCTGTCGTCCCCGTTGGACGCCGCCGCAAGCAATCCGATTGCTCGCGGCTCCAGCTGTGGGTGAAACACGCAGTGGCCCGCCAGGCAGCCACCCCTCAAGTTGTGGCCATCGATCCTGGCGAATACCTCTACGGGCCGGTCGATCCGTCGACCGAGCTCACAGATTCGATTTCCGAGTGCGGGAGCAGCGACCCCGCAGCGGAAGTCCTCATGGTCGACTCACGCCGCAGTCCGCCAGGATTCCCTCGCAGCGGCGACAGCGGCAGCGGCAACGGTCATTCATTCGACCACGATGGGTACATTCCCCAACCCCTCACTGTCGAGCAGAGGGACGAGCTCTGCCGCCGCAATGAGGACGCACTCTTCACCCCCATCATGGGAGATACTCCGGAGGCTCGGGTCCTGGAAGCCACGCGCCTGGCCAACGTGGCTGAGCGCGCACGTCTGGAGAATATCCAGCGCGCACTCGACGAACAGACCCGCCGATTGGTCCCCGAATCCAGTCGACGGCCGTGGTAGTCGTTCCCACGCGAGACTCAGGTGTTCCGTACGCCTGTCCAGAATCTCTAAGCCACGGCTCGCATCGTGGAATCAATTCAACCATCTCAGTCGGAGGCTGTGAGAAGCCTACAACAGATCCGGGCGCTGCTCCGAACAGCCGAAGAGCAGAACGTGGCTGTTTCTCAGTCGCGCAACAGGATTCACAGCAGATCAGTGGCTGCAGACACCGTTTGGTCAGCTCACAGTCCAAGGTCGCCCCCGAGGCGTGAAGATCGTGGCCCCCGTCAAGATCGGCGTCTGGGTCGGAATGATGAGCAGTATGACCGTCGACCCGGTCACCACGACCGCCGTCGAGTGTCTACGCCTCCTCCGGGAAGTGGGTCGTTCTCGCCCAGGTGACACGAGGGCAGGCGCTTACGCGACGACGAGCGGAGAATTCCCCAAGATCCCCGGAGGCCCAGCTTTGACGCAAGGTCTATTCTTGTGCAGGGGCTGGTCGACAGGAACAGAGCGTTCAGAGAAGAGCAAGACAGAGACCGTCCGAGTGGAAGCCGAGCGTCCGTCTCTGGACCCGAGTGCTTTAGCAGTGCCATCAGGGCCGCTAAGATCTCCCCAAACTTCAGGTTGGCGGCGGGAGTAAATATGTTCACCGGCGAGTCAAAACCAGACACCTGGCTCGAGGATTACCGAGTGGTCGTGCAGATCAGAGGTGGCAACGACGACGTAGCCATGAAACACCTTCCTCTGATGTTGGGCGGCTCGGCTCGGCTCGGGCGTGGCTGAATCAGTTGGCCCCTGGGAGCATATACAGTTGGGAAGATCTGGCCCGAGTGTTAATTTGTACCTTCGAAGGTACCTGCAAACGGCCCGCAGGGCTCGCGGAGTTGCAGCATTGCGTACAGAAGCCGAATGAAACCTTGAGGGATTACATACAGAGATGGACCACCTTACACCACACGGTGGAGAATGTGTCCGAACACCAAGCAGTCTGCGCCTTCAAGGAGGGTGTACGATACCAAGAGCTGAATCTGAAGTTTGGTCGAACGGGAGATATGTCCCTGTCCCGGATGATGGAGATAGCCGGTCGATACGCTAACGGCGAAGAAGCCGATCAACTCCGCAACGGGAAGAAACCAGTCGGACAAGATGATCAGAACTCCAATCGTCATCCGCGCAAGGCCGAGCCAGCCACTCAGGGCGAGGCTCCGTTTGTTAACCAAGGGAAGGGCAAAGGAAATCCCAAGGGGCCTTGGGTCCCCATGAAAGTGAAAGATCAAGCTGGGAATGATGTACTCGACCAGCCGTGTCCTATCCACAAGAAGAAAGACGAAGAGGGGAACTTGGTTTATCCCAAGCACACCACTCGACACTACCGGCTCTTGATCCAGAGCTTCCAGAAAGAGCAGTCGACTAGGAAGGAAAAGGAATCAGAGAAGACAGAGGACAAAGAAGGGGATGGAGATTACCCTCAGATTAACTCTACCCTGATGACTTTTGCCGACGTTGAAAGCAAGAGTCGACTGAAAGTAATCAAGAGAGAAGTCAACATGGTTGGCCCGGCAACAACGACGTATCTGAAGTGGTCCAAGACCCCCATCACATTCGAACAGTCTGATTACCCTGCGCACATCGCTACCCCTGGGCGGCAGGCGCTGGTGGTCGACCCAGTGGTCGAAGGCACGTGTTTGACCAGGGTCCTGATGGATGGTGGAAGTGGCTTGAATATTCTGTATGCTGAAACCCTCCATGGGATGGGCATTCCGATGTCCAAGCTGAGGGAAAGCAACATGAGGTTTCACGGGGTCATCCCCAGGAAGAAGGCCGACTTAGTTGGCCAAATCTCACTCGACGTAGTCTTTGGTGATTCAAAGAATTACCGCAAAGAGAAGCTAACATTTGAAGTAGTGGACTTCAACAGCGCTTATCATGCCATTCTGGGAAGGCCCGCCTACGCCAGATTCATGGCTCGACCGTGTTATGTATACCTCAAGCTGAAGATGCCGGGACCCAACGGCGTTATAACCGTCACGGGGAACCTTCAAAAAGCGGAAGAACGATTCCAGAAAGGCTCAAAGATCGCTAACAAGCAGATGGCAGCAGTAGAGATGGAGGAGTACCAGAAGAACGTGGATCCGAGAGATTTGCTGCGGGCCAAGAAGCCGGCTTCCGAGTCAGCATTCCAGCCGGCTGGGGAGATGAAGCCCGTACACATTCACCCCACCGACCCCAATGCAGCACCGACCCACATCTCAACTACACTCGACAGCAAATAGGAAGAAGAGCTCATCCAGTTCCTCCGTGAGAACTGGGACATCTTTGCATGGAAACCATCTGACATTCCAGGTGTACCCAGGGGACTGGCTGAGCACCGTTTGCGAGTCGACCCAAAAGTGAAGCCCGTAAAGGAACATCTCCGTCGGTTCGCTGCGGAGAAGAGAAAGGCAATTGGCGAAGAGGTGGCTCGGTTTCTGGCAGCTGAGTTCATCCGCGAGATCTACCACTCCGAGTGGCTCGCCAATGTGGTCATGGTCCCCTAGAAGGACAAGTCTCTCCGCATGTGCATTGTTTTCAAGCATATCAATCGGGTCTGCCCGAAGGATCATTTTCCTCTCCCCCGCATCGATCAGATAGTCGACTCGACTGCGGGATGCGAGCGTTTGTCCTTTCTGGACGAGTATTCCGGGTATCATCAGATCCAACTCTTTGGACCCGATGAAATCAAGACAACTTTCATCACCCCATTCGGGTGTTTCTGTTATGTCACCATGCCTTTCGGTCTCAAGAATGCCGGCGCTACCTTCATGCGCATGATTCAAAAGTGTCTGCTGAAACAAATCAATCGGAACGTCGAAGCATACATGGATGACATCGCGGTCAAGTCGCGTAAAGGTTCCGACCTGTTGACTGACCTCGCTGAGACATTCGCAAATTTGAGAAGCTATGATATCAAGCTCAATCCGTCGAAGTGTACATTTGGAGTTCCGGGTGGCAAGTTACTCGATTTCATTGTTTCCGAACCGGGAATCGACACCAACCCAGAAAAGGTCAGTGCAATCCTCCGAATGAAACGCCCCGAGCGTGTATACGACGTCCAGAAGCTAACTGGTTGCTTGGCCACATTGAGTCGATTCATTTCTCGTCTCGGTGAGAAGGCATTACCTCTCTACCGACTGATGAAGAAATCTGAAAAGTTCGAATGGAATTCTGAAGCTGAAGCAGCGTTTGAAGAGCTCAAAGCCCTGCTGTCCACCCAGCCCGTGCTTGCTGCCCCAGTCAGCAAAGAGCCTCTCTTACTGTACATCCCAGCCACCGGACAAGTTGTCAGCACTGTACTCACAGTCGAGCGGGAAGAAGAAGGCAAGGCCTACAAAGTCCAACGCCCAATCTATTACATTTCCGAAGTATTGACCCCCTCCAAGCAAAGATACCCGCATTAACAGAAGCTTGTGTATGGGATCTACTTGACCGCAAAGAAAGTTGCCCATTACTTCTCGGATCATACAATCTCAGTCGTCAGCGGCGCCCCACTATCAGAAATCCTGAACAACCGAGACGCAACCGGTCGAGTGGCGAAATGGGCGATTGAACTCCTTCCGCTAGATATCAAGTTTGAAGCGAAGAAATCTATCAAGTCTCAGGCAATAGCAGATTTTGTGGCCGAGTGGATCGCACAAGAGCTGCCGACTCAGATCCAGTCGGACCGTTGGACTATATTCTTTGATGGATCCAAGATGTTGAACGGATCCGGTGCAGGCGTGGTCCTGGTATCTCCCAGGGGCGACAAGCTCAGTTACGTCCTTCAGATCCACTTTGACTCATCGAACAATGAAGCTGAATACGGAGCACTTTTGTATGGATTGCGTATGGCCATCTCACTCGGCGTCCGTCACCTGATGGTCTACGGTGATTCAAACTTAGTGGTAAACCAGGTGACAAAGGAGTGGGACGTCAGAATCCCGGCAATGACCAGTTATTGCAGTGCAGTGTGAAAGCTTGAAAACAAGTTCGAAGGTTTAGAGCTCCATCACGTGCCCAGAGCCAAGAATCATCTTGCTTACGATGTCGTGAAGATATGGTCCACTCGGAAGCCTATACCAAAGAATGTATTTTTGGAGCATCTGCACACCCCCTCAGTCAAAGAAGACCCCTTCACGGAGGAACCCCCACAGCTAGTCAGTTCGCTGATCCGACTGAAGTCGAAGTACCTGCAGTGGCCAACCTGATCATGGAGATTTTGGTGATCACGCCCGACTGGACTGTGCCATACATAGGGTATCTGCTCAGGCAAGAACTCCCAGAGGATGAAGAAGAAGAGCGCCAGATTGTTCGTCGGTCCAAGGCTTTTACCGTCATTCAGGGTCAGCTCTACAGGGAGAGTGTCACAGGAGTCGCTCAACGCTACATCGCCCTAGAGGAGGGTCGACTAATTCTGAATGAAATTCAATCGGGGACTTGTGGCCACCACGCTTCCTCTCGGACTATAGTGGCCAAGGCGTACCGAGTTGGATTTTATTGGCCCCGAGCTAACGAGATGGCTAAAAATATCGTGGACAAGTGCGAAGGCTGCTAGTTCTACTCCAACATGTCTCATAAACTGGCGTATGCCTTGAAGACCATTCCGTTAGTTTGGCCCTTTGCCATTTGGGGGTTGGACATGGTCGGCCCCTACAAAACTGGCGGAAGCGGATTCACTCACTGATACGTCCAAAATGTATCTATAATTTCTGCTTGCTCCATGCCTTATTTGTGTGATATTACTATGATATTTATGCACTTCCATACACTTTTGATCATATTTGGACTAACCTACTAATGGTTGCAAAAGTGCACAATGTTCTTGTTTTACACTTTATTGTGTAGGAATTACTTGGAAATTGACAAAAACGCAAAAGGAGTCGTATTGGAGTATGACTCTCACTTTCCTGAAATCTGTCTGAGAACAATTTTAAAAGATGGTCACGTTCGGGCCCGAAGACGACGTTAAACGGAAAAAGTCTAGTTGCGAAAGTTGTGGGGAATTTTGAGGCGATGCTTCTGGATATAAAATTCGTCCAAATCGGAGTCCGTACGGCCGAGTAAAGCCCGTTTTACTGAGGCCCAAAATCTGATAACGGAAATCCGAGAGTCTATATAAAGAGAGAAAACCTAGGTCACCAAGGGCCACGAATTTTCCTCCTCCCGAGCCGCCGTCTTGGAGGGGAGGACCAGCACCATTGCAGCACCATCCACAAGGAAGAAGGGGGGCCAAGGAGCCGCTGCCCCCTAGGGCCGCCGTCGCCCCGAGGGCCGCAGCCGCCGCCGCGCCCCCAAGGGCCGCCGCCGCCGCCTCCGTGGCTGCCGCCGGCCGTCTCCTCCCTGCGGGGCTGCACCTCTCCATCAACACCATCATCAACCTCCTCCTCACCATGTCCATGTGTGAGTAGTCTTCTCCGGGGCCGAGGGCTCATACGTGTAGCTATGTGGTTATCTCTCTCTCCCATGATGTGATCTTCGTTGTGATCATAGGCTATGTTAATCTAGGGTGATCCCATGATGTTTCCCCTTCCTCTATGTATTGGATTGATGTACTCACTTGTCTTTATCTAGTATAATCCCCGACACCAAGGTGACAGCGGTCTATTGGACATGAATTAGAAAAATATTTTCATGAGTGATTTCCTCTCTTGTGTGTTGATTGAAGATTGAGAGTCTCTTGGTGCTTGTCTTTGACTATCCTTTAGATATGTTGTGGTGATTGTGGGACTCTCTTTGGATGGCCGCGGTGACATTGGGAAATCCTTAGATTGAGAACTACGAACTTTGAGGTGTGCTTTTGTAGCCCTACATAATTCTCGTCCTCTCTTGACCATGAAGGAATGACCTCCGGGTGCGTCTCCATTGCATGTTTTATGGGAAATATCATGTGATTCGATTATGTTAATGTTGTTGGGAGTTGCCACTAGTGAAAGTATGATCCCTAGGCCTTGTTTCCACCATTGCAATACCATTTGTGCTCATGTTTACCACTTGTTTGCTTGCTGCACTTTTTATTACAGATTTATATTACTTTGTTTTGCCATCCATATCACTTGCCATTTAACATCTCTTCGCCGAACTAGTGCACCTATACATCTGACAAGTGTATTAGGTGTGTTGGGGACACAAGAGACTTCTTGTATTTTAGTTGCAGGGTTGCTTGAGAGAGACCATATTCAACCTCTACTTCCCTGAGTTCGATAAACCTTAGGTCATCCACTTGAGGGAAATTGCTGCTGTCCTATAAACCTCTGCGCTTGGAGGCCCAACATAGTCTACAAGAGTAGAAGCGTGTGTAGACATCAAGCTATTT
>LR738715.1:245724364-245770311 GCA_902687465.1 Secale cereale | reverse complement strand
AGGGGGGGGGGGGCCTGGGCCCCCCGAGCCTCCGCAGATGCCCCCCTTTGGCATATATTTATATCGTGTCCCGAAACCCTCGAGACAGGAACCCTTTTCGCGATCTCATCTCTATTCCGCCGCCGCCGCGCTTCCAAGATTGGGAGCACCAGGAGAACTCTTCCTAGCACCCTGCCGGAGGGGAGGATCACCACCGGGAACCTCTCCACCACCATGGACGCCTCCCGGATGAGTTGTGAGTAGTCTCCCTTGGACCATGGGTCCATGACCAGTAGCTATGTGACGTTCTCCTCCCGTTCTTGTGCTTCACTAATTAGTCCTCGTGAGCTGCCCTACATGATCGAGGCACATATGTAACCCTTATGCTGTTGCTATGTTGAGTTTGCTGGGATCCAATGGATTGTGAGATTATGTTCAGATTGTGTTTGAGTAATATATTTGATCTACCTCTTTTATATTTATGTTCATAAGTAATTCTTGCATGTTCTCCGTTGTTATTTATTGCTTTGGCCAAGTAGTAGGTAGTGACTCCAAGAGGGAACGTTATGCTTGATTGTGGGTTCATGCCCCTCGATGACTAGCTTGAGTGACAGAAACATGAGTCAAGGGGATGTGCTGTTGCCACAAGGGGGAAAACAACGGTGCTTGTGCCCGCGGGTGCAAGGATTGTTTACTTTATGCCAAGTTCTTTTAATGCAGTTGTCTGTTGCTTTGAGTTTACACTATGGGTGGGACTCGCAACTTAATACCAGCGAGATGTTCTGGATAGATATCTCAAGGTGGATGATTAGTAGTAGATGCAGATGGATTTCGGTCTACTTGCCTTGGCGTACCGCCCATGCTTTGAACCTCTACCTTTCTTGTAACATAGTTAGCATTGGTTTGCGCACATAATTCTGTCAATTGCCCTGCTGTAATTCGTTTACCTCACATAGCTGTTTTATCGTCTTTTGGGAGAGAGACATCACTAGTGAACATCATGGGACCCCGGTCCATATTACCATCATTGATCACATCCGCTATTTACTTTCAGCTTTTACTTACTATTGCAGCAATACCTATCACTATTATCACTTGTGTTTGATCCTTTGTAAACTACAAGGCCGGAGAGATTGACAACCTCTCTGTACTCGTTGGGAGCAAAGTTATTTGTATCTGTGTGCAGGTCCACGTTGATTGCTAATATCTGGCGCCGCTAGCAGTTGACACCTTCTTGTTGAAACTGGGAGTCTCAGGGAAATCGATCCTTGGTATCTTTGCCAAGGGAAAACTTCCGCTACACTGCATCTCAAACCTTCCACTTGGGGTAACCAACGAGGGGCGAGAAGCCATCAGCATTCCGAGGCAAATTAAATCGAAGTATCAAAGTTTATTCACTCCCCAGGAGGAGGTGGGCTCGAAGGCGCAACGAACTGATCCAGGTCGATCCCATCGGCGAAGCCGGTAGCAGCCTCCAAGAAATTCTCCATGAACGACTGGAACTGGAGCTTCTTCGTGTTGGCGACCTTGAGTGCAGCCAGCCTCTTCTCCTTCACCTCCTTGCAATGCACTTGAACCAGAGACAGTGCTACGTCGGCACCACAGCGGGAAGATGACTTTTTCCACTCCTGCACTCGACCGGGGATCTCATTGAGTCGAGTCATCAGGGACTCGAGGTTGTTCTCTTGCACGACTCCCCTCCAGAGCGCAGCGTTGATCCGGTACATCACTGCTTTCAGTCGACCAAGATAGCCCGTGGCACTGGTAAGGCGAGACTCCAACCTCAAGATGTTCAGAGCAGCTTCATCCTTGACAATAGAGTTGGCAGGGTCCAGACCAGGCTCGACCCGCCCGGTTTCCTCATCAAAGTTGCTGCAGAATTCTACACAAGAGAGAACGCGATGAATCAGTAAGCAAGTTAGGAGTCGACCACCTTGACTCAGTCCAAGCGAAAGAGGCATACCTTCAAGCACAAGATAGCACTTCTTGGTGAGTTCACCGAGATAAGCCTCCAGCTCTTTTTTCTTCTGGAAGAGGCCCTCGTACTTCTCATTCACGACGTTCTTAGCCCCCTTCAGTCAAGTCACTTCCTGGTTGGTTGCGTCGAGAGAACCCTTTAGCCTGGTGATCTCTGCTTCGAGCGTGCCGACTGAAGCCAGCTTCTGCACCGCTAGTTCGGTCTTCTCCTGCGCCCTCTACTGCGTCGCTGCTAGGTCAAGGTCCTTCTGCTCCAGGGCTGCCTTCATTTGATCTACAGGAGACGTTACTAGACAGATGAACATAAGGATACACATGACATATTTACCAAAGATCAGTCGACAAGTTGTTCGCTTTAATTACTAGCCGCTTCGCCATGGGTCTTCTTCAAATGGTCCTGAGCCAGTCGCAAGTCAAGATTGAGTTGGACCTGCTTCTTCTCAAGATCCGCAAACTTGGCTCCGAACTCACAAGATCTCTGCATCGACACAACAAATCAGAATTCTAAGACTACAGCCGAGTCAAACACTCAACAGTAGTCTCGGGGACAACACCCAGTGGGTGCACTGAGCGTGCCCCCACCGGTTCTCACTCGGCCAGATCAGTCTGACCAGAGCAAAAAAAGAAGGGGAAAGGTTCTATTCTCAGACCATGGCCGACTACCAGCAGTCGACCACGGTCTCGGGGACTACACCCAGTGGGTGCACTGAGCATGCCCCCACTGGTTCTCCCTCGGCCGGATCAGTCATGCGCGAGCAAGAAAAAATCGAAACAAATGGACAAGACACATTCTAAAGACCACGGTCGACTGACTTCAGTCGACCATGGCCTCGGGGACTACACCCACTAGGCGCACTGAGCGGGCCCCCATTGGTACAATCGGTTGGGCTACAAGAGCTAAAGCTACAAGAGAAGACACCCAGTGGGTGTGGGTGTGACATCATCTCACGAATAAGGCGACACAGCAAACCAGTTGGAAGAGACAAACCTGGACATTGGTCCGAAGAACCGAGCTAGCGTTGTAAGCAGCCATGCTAGCCTCATACGCCGCCTTCGTCCTCTCCATCATCAGTCCCGCCTGACAAACGGCTTCTTGGGCCACGTTCACGGGGTCCGCCGAGACGTGATGCGTGGAGAAGAGAACAGACGGCGGAGCAGTCGCTAGGTCGATGGCCGAGTTAGTCGACGAAGAGGGACACACAGTCGACACAGGGACAGCGAAGGAGACCATGGTCCGGGCCACGTCCCCATGTTGCTGGGCCTCAGAGCCAGAGGGTGTCTTCCGACCCCTCCTTCCCGCGCCTCGTCGAGTCACTCCCGCGCGCTCCGCATCATCGTCATCGTCGTCATCTGGGAGCTCTATGACATGGCGCGGCACTTCAGAAGACAACCACGAAATTGAGTCGACTGTTAGTTCAAACTGACAAGAAGCAAAGAGCAATCTACAACCCGCACCTGCGCGGGACGTGGCAGCATCGGCGGTTTCCACGTCGTCTCGACCCTTGTCAATATCCATCGAGGTCGCAGAAGCAGCAGCACTGAAGATTCCATTGAAAGTGAGTCAACGAATAGAAAGTCGATCTCCAAAGAGCGGGAGGAAATTGATCTTGCGCACGGCCTTCCGAGGCTTGATGGCAGCGACCCTGGGCTGCTTTGATGCCTTTTCAGTCGGATCCAGAGTGGCCGTGCGAGCCCGCTTCTACACTTGGGAGCTGGAGGGGCCCGCCCTGGAACACACGGCCTTTGGGTCGTGCTTCTCCTTGGAGCGCTTTTCGCCGCGGGGAGGTGACTCGACCTCCTCCCCGCTGCTAGAATCTTCGCTTTCCTCTTTAGTCTCCTCGCCGGACTTCCAGTCGGAAGCTTGACCCGCGCCTTCTTCGCCCTCCTGGACCTGATCCCCATTGGGCACCGAAAACATTTCGGTATAGATCTGCAGAAAAGAAGATTGATCGAACATCAGTCGGATTCATCAGACAACCACAAACAAAAAACACGAAAATCACTCGAAAGTCAAGGCTAGACCTTGTCAGGTTGGTGGTCTGCGTCGAACGGAGGAACTCTTCCGAGCCCCCTGGGGTTGTCCTTGTTCCCCGTATTGCACTTCAAACATTGCACCACCGTCTTCACGGCAGCCTCCTCTGGGTGGACCCGAGACGAGTCGTCAACGCCGGAGTACAACCACATTGGATGGTCTCGAGCTTGGAGAGGTTGGATTCTCCTCATGAAGAACACCTCAAGCAGGCCCAACCCCGTAACCCTCTCGCGGACCAACTGGACCACCCGCTCCACCAGCATGTCTACCTCTACCCTCTCAGTCAGACTCACAAGCAACGATGGTGGCTGGCTGACTCGACCAAAAGAAAAGGGATGAAGCCCAGTCGGCTGACCAGGAGTCGGAATATCCCTACAGTAGAACCAAGTCGACTGCCAGCCCCGAACCGACTCTGGAAGGATCATGGCAGGAAAGGCACTCCTATTTATAAGTTGGACACCCAGTCCGCCGCACATCTGGATGACATGCGTCTTTTCATCACTCGGGTTCGCTTTCTTGATGGTTTGAGAACGATGAGTGAAGATGTGCTTGAACAAACCCCCAGTGCGGTCGGTAGCCGAGGAAGTTCTCACACATCAAAATGAATGCAGCCAAGAAAGTGATGGAGTTAGGTGTGGAGTGGTGTAGCTGGGCGCCGTAAAAAGCTAGGAAAGCACGAAACAAAGGGTGCAGGGGCAAGGAGAAACCTCGGTCGACGTGGGTCGCGGGAAGAACGCACTCGCCCTCCCGCGGCCGAGGCTCGAGCTCGCCCCCCAGCAACCGCCAGGTGTCGCGGGCGACCAAGCCCTCCTCCTCGAGCTCCTCCATGTCCTCCGGTGTCATCGTGGACCTGATCCAGTCCCCCTGGATCCAGCCAGGTGGGAGCCCGGACCTCGATGACGACCATCCGCGGTTGGACCGCTTCGCTTTCCCCGTTGCCGCCGCCTTCTTCGAGCGCTCCAGCGCCGCGGTCTTGTCCTTGCCCATGGCGAGGAAGCCGGCGTTGGCCGAGGAAAGGGAGACCGAGGCAGACGCGCGGTGGAGGAATGGAGACGGAAGAAACAGAGAATGGGCGCAAAGTGCCCTCGCCTCGGCCATGGCGCGCATTTATAGCGCAGCGGTCGAGTGGCTGACTGGTGGCCCCGAGCTATCCCGTCAAATCCCGCAACACGCACACACGCGATACGTGGTGAAAAAGGCGGCGCGGAGATCAAGGCGCCCCGGGCATATCCGATCCGATTGCCGCGGAACGACCCGTCCCGCGCGCTTCCCCAAATTTCGAAATCCCACAAAATCCGGAGACTCGAGAGCAGCCGATCCCGCCGAAAACTGTGCACCCCAACAACGCTCGGTGCCGCGCGCGAGGTTTAGTCGACGGTCAACATGAACAGGTACACTCGACAGTTCCTAAATCGATTAAGGCGACCAAGTCGAGGTTGAAGAGTCGGCCTGGTTCTCAAGCTCAAAGAAGATCACCCCAGAGACGTCGAACCCGAACTGAAGCCAACTTCAACACTCTCCTGTGCCCGAGCCTCAATCCATTCGGGGGCTACTGATGATGTTACAGATCTAGGGTAGGGTCACAGGCCTGACCCAGATACCCCACCCAAGGTCACTACCCCAGAAGCTCAAAAGACAAATCGAAGGCAACAAGAAGAGTCGACTGACACGGCCCAAGAGGACATTCCATTCGACTATACACCCCCGTCCAAACGACTCAACTTCGCTCGACCCTTCCAAGACACTCGACCCATGAGGTCAAAGGTCCCTTAGGACAGCAACGGTCCGGCATTCACTCCGCAACAATGAATGCCTTTATCACTCTTTACTGCGAGCATTATCAGTAACGCCTGCCTTTATGTACATTGAACCCTTGGTAACGTGGGGCATGGTTGGGGTCCTAGTGCACTATATAAGCCACCCCCTCCTCCAGTAAAAGGGTTCGCACCCCCTGTAACTCAAACACCCATATACATTCCAGTCGACCGCCTCCGGGCACTGAGACGTAGGGTTTTTACTTCTTCCGAGAAGGGCCTGAACTCGTATACATCTTGCGTACAATCTCACCATAGCTAGGGCCTTGCCTCCTCTTACGTACCCCCTACTCATACTGTCGGACTTAGAACCACGACAGGAAGGGGGCACCCCATAGGCACAACAGACAATCTCTTAGCCGTGTGCGGTGCCCCCCTCCACAATTACACACCTCGTTTATATCATTGTAGTGCTTAGGCGAAGCCCTGCGCCGGTAACTTCATCATCACCGTCACCACGCCATCGTGCTGACGAAACTGTCCCTTGTCCTCAACTAGATCAAGAGCTCGAGGGACGTCATCGTGCTGAACGTGTGCTGAACACGGAGGTGCCGTACGTTCGGTACTTGGATCGGTTGGATCGTGAAGACGTTCGACTACATCAACTGCTTTACTAAACGCTTCCACTTTCGTTCTACGAGGGTACATGGAAACACTCTGCCCGCTCGTTGCTATGCTTCTCTTAGATAGATCTTGCGTGATCGTAGGAAATTTTTGAAATACTACGTTCGCCAACAATGGAATCATGAGCTAGGTCTATGTGTAGTTGATATGCACAAGTAGAACACAAAGAGTTGTGGACGATAATAGTCATACTGCTTACCATCAACGTTATACTTTGATTCAGCGATATTGTTGGATGAAGTGGCCCGGACCGACATTACATGACCACATTCATGAGACTGGTTCTACCGACGTGTTTTGCACACATGTGGCTCGCGGGTGTCAGTTTCTCCAACTTTAGTTGAATTGAGTGTGACTACGGCCGATCCTTGTTGAAGGTTAAAACAACACACTTGATGAAAAATCGTTGTGGTTTTGATGCGTAGGTAAGAACGATTCTTACTAGAAGCCCATAGTAGCCACGTAAAACTTGCAACAACAAAGTAGAGGACGTCTAACTTGTTTTTGCAGGGCATGTTGTGATGTGATATGGTCAAGACGTGATCAGTTATACGTTATTGTATGAGATGATCATGATTTGTAAATTATTGGCAATCGGCAGGAGCCTTATGGTTGTCTCTTTATTGTATGAATTGCGAACACCATGTAATTGCTTTACTTTATCACTATGAGTTAGCGATAGTAGTAGAAGCAATAGTTGGCGAGATGACCACGACGCTACGATGAAGATCATGGTGTCAAGTCGGTGACGATGGAGATCATGACGATGCTTTGGAGATGGAGATTAAAAGCACAAGATGATGATGGCCATATCATGTCACATATTATGATTGCATCTGATGTTTATGTTTTTATGCATCTTATTTTGCTTAGTATGGCGGTAGCATTATAAGATGATCCCTTACAAAATTTCAAGGTACAAGTGTTCTCCCTGAGTATGCACCGTTGCGACAGCTCGTCGTGCCAAGACACCACATGATGATCGGGTGTGATAAGCTCTACGTTCACATAAAATGGGTGTAGGACAGTTTTGCACATGCAGAATACTCGGGTTAAACTTGACGAGCCCAGCATGGACAGACATGGCTTCGGAACACTGGAGACCGAAAGGTCGAGTGTGAATCATATAATAGATATGATCAACATAAGATATTCACCATTGAAAACTACTCCATCTCACATGATGATCAGACATGGTTTAGTTGATTTGGATCACGTGATCATTTAGATGACTTACGGGATATCAATCTAAGTTGGAGTTCTTTAGTAATATGATTAATTGAACTTTAATTTATCATGAACTTAGTCCTGATAGTTTTTGCATATCTATGTTGTTGTAGATCAATGGCGCGTGCTACCGTTCCCTTGAATTTTAATGCGTTCCTAGAGAAGGCTAAGTTGAAATATGATGGTAGCAACTACACGGACTGGGTCCGTAACTTGAGGACTATCCTCATTGCTGCACAGAAGAATTATGTCCTTGAAGCGCCGCTAGGTGACAAGCCCCCTCCCGCTAATGTAGACGCTTTGAACATCTGGCAGACGCGGTCTGATGACTACTCGATAGTTTAGTGTGTCATGCTTTACGGCTTAGAATCGGGACTTCAAAGACGTTTTGAACGTCATGGAGCAGATGAGGGTTCCAAGAGTTGAAGTTAATATTTCAAGTGAATGCCCGAGTTCAGAGGTATGAAGTCTCCAACAAGTTCTATAGCTGAAAGATGGAGGAGAACAGTTCTATCAGTGAACACATACTCAGAATGTCTGGGTACCAGAACCACATGACTCAACTTGGAGTCAAAGTTGATAATGATAGTGTTATTGACAGAGTTCTTCAGTCACTGCCACCAAGCTATAAAGGCTTCATGATGAACTATAATATGCAAGGGATGCAAAAGACAATTCCCAAGCTCTTCGCTATGCTCAAAGCTGCAGAGGTAGAAATCAAGAAGGAGCATCAAGTGTTGATGGTTAACAAGAACACTAGTTTCGAGAAAAAGGGCAAGGGAAAGAAGGGGAACTTCAAGAAGAATAGCAAGCCAGTTGCTACTCCCGGGAAGAAACCCAAGTCTGGAGCCAAGCCTGAAACTGAGTGCTTCTACTTCAAAGGGATTGGTCACTGGAAGCGGAACTGCCCCAAGTATTTGGCAGATAAGAAGGATGGCAAAGTGAACAAATGTATATTTGATATAAATGTTATTGATGTGTACCTCACTAATGCTCGTAGTAGCGCTTGGGTATTTGATACCGGTTCGGTTGCTCATATTTGTAACTCGAAACAGGGGCTACGGATTAAACGGAGATTGGCTAAGGACGAGGTGATGATGCGCGTGGGAAATGGTTCCAAATTCGATGTGATCACCGTCGGCACACTACCTCTACATCTACCTTCGGGATTAGTTTTAGACCTAAATAATTGTTATTTGGTGCCACCGTTGAGCATGAACATTATATCTGGATCTTGTTAGTTGCGAGACGGTTATTCATTTAAATCAAAGAATAATGGTTGTTCTATTTATATCAGTAATATCTTTTATGGTCATACACCTTTGATGAGTGGTCTATTTTCGTTGAATCTCGATCGTAGTGATACACATATTCATAATATTGAAGCCAATAGATGCAAAGTTGATAATGATAGTGCAACTTATTTGTGGCACTGCCGTTTAGGTCATATTGGTGTAAAGCGCATGAAGAAACTCCATGTTGATGGGCTATTGGAATCACTTGATTATGAATCACTTGGTGCTTGTAAGCCATGCCTCATGGGTAAGATGACTAAGACTCCGTTCTCCGAAACAATGGAGCGAGCAACTGACTTATTGAAAATCGTACGTACTGATGTATGTGGTCCAATGAGTGTTGAGGCTCGCGGCGGGTATCGTTATTTTCTGACCTTCACATATGATTTAAGCAGAAGTGGGTATATCTACTTAATGAAACATAAGTGTGAAACATTTGAAAAGTTCAAAGAATTTTAGAGTGAAGTAGAGAATCATCCTAACAAGAAAATAAAGTTTATATGATCTGATTGCGGAGACGAATATTTGAGTTACGAGTTTGGTCTTCATTTGAAACAATGTGGAATAGTTTCACAACTCATGCTACCTGGAACACCACAACGTAATGGTGTGTCTGAATGTCGTAACCGTACTTTATTAGATATGGTGCGATCTATCATGTCTCTTACCGATTTACCACTATCGTTTTGGGGTTATGCTTTAGAGACAATTGCATTCACGTTAAATAGGGCACCATCTAAATCCGTTGAGACGACACCTTATGAACTGTGGTTTAGCAAGAAACCCAAGTTGTCGTTTGTTAAAGTTTGGGGTTGTGATGCTTATGTGAAAAGCTTCAACCTGATTATCTCGAACCCAAGTCGGAGAAATGTGTGTTCATAGGATACCCAAAAGAAACTATTGGGTACACCTTCTATCACAGATCCGAAGGCAAGATATTCGTTGCTAAGAATGGATCCTTTCTAGAGAAGGAGTTTCTCTCGAAAGAAGTGAGTGGGAGGAAAGTAGAACTTGATGAGGTAATTGTACCTTCTCCCGTATTGGAAAGTAGTTCATCACAGAAGTCAGTTTGAGTGATTCCTACACCAATTAGTGAGGAAGCTAATGATGATGATCATGAAATTTTAGATCAAGTTACTACCGAACCTCGTAGGTCAACCAGACTGCGTTCTGCGCCAGAGTGGTATGGTAACCCTGTTCTGGAAGTCATGTTACTAGATCATGACGAACCTACGAACTATGAGATGATGAGCCCAGATTCCGCAAAATGGCTTGAGGCCATGAAATCTGAGATGGGATCCATGTATGAGAACAAAGTGTGGACTTTGGTTGACTTGCCCAATGATCGGCAAGCCATTGAAAATAAATGGATCTTTAAGAAGAACACTAACACCGATGGTAATGTCACTGTCTACAAATCTCGACTTGTTGCGAAAGGTTTTCGACAAGTTCAAGGAGTTGACTACAATGATACTTTCTCACCCGTAGCGATTCTTAAGTCTATCCGAATCACGTTAGCAATTGCCGCATTTTATGAATATGAAATCTTGCAAATGGATGTCAAAACTACATTCCTTAATGGATATCTCAAAGAAAAGTTGTATATGATGCAACCAGAAGGTATTGTCAATCCTAAAGGTGCTGACAAAGTGTGCAAGCTCCAGCGATCCTTCTATGGACTGGCGCAAGCATCTCGGAGTTGGAACATAAGCTTTGATGAGGTGATCAAAGCATATGGTTTTATACAGACTTTTGGAGGAGCCTGTATTTACAAGAAAGTGAGTGGGAGCTCTGTAGCATTTCTGATATTATATGTGGATGACATATTGTTGATTGGAAATGATGTAGAATTTCTAGATAGCATAAAAGGATACTTGAATAAGAATTTTTCAATGAAAGACCTCGGTGAAGCTGCTTATATATTGGGCATCAAGATCTATAGAGATAGATCAAGACGCTTAATTGGACTTTCACAAAGCACATACCTTGATAAAGTTTTGAAGAAGTTCAAAATGGACCAGTCAAAGAAAGGGTTCTTGCCTGTGTTACAAGGTGTGAAGTTGAGTCAGACTCAATGCCCGACCACTACAGAAGATAGAGAGAAAATGAAAGGCATTCCCTATGCTTCAGCCATAGGTTCTATCATGTATACAATGTTGTGTACCAGACCTGATGTGTGCCTTGCTATAAGTCTAGCAGGGAGGTACCAAAGTAATCCAGGAGTGGATCACTGGACAGCGGTCAAGAACATCTTGAAATGCTTGAAAAGGACGAATGATATGTTTCTCATTTATGGAGGTGACAAAGAGCTCATCGTAAATGGTTACGTTGATGCAAGCTTTGACACTTATCCGGATGACTCGAAGTCACAAACCGGATACATACTTTTGTTGAACGGTGGAGCTGTCAGTTGGTGCAGTTCCAAGCAGAGCGTCATGGCGGGATCTACGTGTGAAGCAGAGTACATAGCTGCTTTGGAAGCAGCAAATGAAGGAGTCTGGATGAAGGAGTTCATATCCGATCTAGGTGTAATACCTAGTGCGTCGGGTCCAATAAAAATCTTTTGTGACAACACTGGAGCAATAGCCTTGGCGAAGGAATCCAGGTTTCACAAGAGAACCAAGCAAATCAAGAGACGCTTCAACCCCATCCGCGATCGAATCAATGAGGGAGACATAGAGATTTACAAAATACATACAGATCTGAATGTCGCAGAACCGTTGACTAAGCCTCTTCTACAAGAAAAACATGATCAGCACCAAGACTCCATGGGTGTTAGAATCATTACTATGCAATCTTGATTATTGACTCTAGTGCATGTGGGAGACCGAAAGCAATATGCCCTAAAGGCAATAATAAAGTTGTTATTTATATTTCCTTAAATATCATGATAAATTTCTTTTATTCATGCTAGAATTGTATTAACCGGAAACTTGATACATGTGTGAATACATAGACAAAACAGAGTGTCCCTAGTATGCCTCTACTTGACTAGCTCGTTAATCAAAGATGGTTGAATTTCCTGACCATAGACATGTGTTGTCATCTGATGAACGGGATCACATCATTAGGAGAATGACGTGATGGACAAGACCCATCCATTAGCTTAGCATAATGATCATTTAGTTTTATCGCTATTTCTTTCTTCATGACTTATACATGTTCCTCTGTCTATGAGATTATGCAACTCCCGAATACCAGAGGAAAACCCTATGGGCTATCAAACGTCACAACATAATTGGGTGATTATACAGATGCTCTACAGGTGTCTCCAAAGGTGTTTGTGGTGTTGGCATAGACAGAGAATAGGATTTGTCACTCCGAGAGTCGAAGAGGTATGTCTGGGCCCTCTCGGTAATACTCATCATAATAAGCCTTGCAAGCAAATGACTAATGAGTTTGTCACGAGATGATGTATTACGGAATGAGTAAAGAGACTTTCCGGTAACGAGATTGAACTAGGTATGATGATACCGACGACCGAATCTCGGGCAAGTAACATACCGATGACAAAGGGAACAACGTATATTGTTATGCGGTTTGACCTATGAAGATCTTCGTGGAATATGTAGGAACCAATATGAGCATCCAGGTTTCGTTATTGGTTATTGATCGGAGATGTGCCTCGGTCATATGTACATAGTTATCAAACCTGTAGGGTCCGCACTCTTAACGTTCGATGATGATTTGTACTATGAGTTATCTGATTTGATGATCGAAGATTATTCGGAGTCCCGGATGAGATCACGGACATGGCGAGGAGTCTCGAAATGGTCGACAGGTAAAGATCGATATATTGGAAGGCTATATTCGTACAACAGAATGATTCTGAGTGATTCGGGTATTTTTCGGAGTACCGGGGAGTTATGAGAATTCGTCCGGGGAAGTTAATGGACCTTATTGCGCTTTAGTGGAGAGAGGGAAGAAGGGCCACGAGGTGGTGCGCGCCTCCCCCCTGCCCAAACCGAATTGGACAAGGGGTGGTGATGTCTACACACGCTTATATTCTTGTAGACAGTGTTGGGCCTCCAAGAGCAGAGGTTTGTAGGACAGCAGCAAATTTCCCTTAAGTGAGTAACCCAAGGTTTATCGAACTCAGGGAAGTGGAGGTTGAACGTACCCCTTTCAAGCAACCCTGCAATCAAGATACAAGAAGTCTCTTGTGTCCCCAACACACCTAATACACTTGTCAGATGTATAGGTGCACTAGTTCGGCGAAGAGATGTTATATGGCAAGTGATATGGATGGCAAAACAAAGTAATATAAATCTGTAATAAAAAGTGCAGCAAGCAAACAAGTGGTAAACGTGAGCACAAATGGTATTGCGATGGTGGAAAAAAGGCCTAGGGATCATACTTTCACTAGTGGCAACTCCCAACAACATTAACATAATCGAATCACATGATATTTCCCACAAAACATGCAATGGAGACGCACCCGGAGGTCATTCCTTCGTGGTCAAGAGAGGACGAGAATTATGTAGGGCTACAAAAGCACACCTCAAAGTTCGTATTTCTCAATCTAAGGATTTCCCAATGTCACCGCGGCCATCCAAAGAGAGTCCCACAATCACCACAACATATCTAAAGGATAGTCAAAGACAAGCACCAAGAGACTCTCAATCTTCAATCAACACACAAGAGAGGAAATCATTCATGAAAATATTTTTCTAATCCATGTCCAATAGACCGCTGTCACCTTGGTCTCGGGGATTATACTAGATAAAGACAAGTGAGTACATCAATCCAATACATAGAGGAAGGGGAAATATCATGGGATCACCCTAGATTAACATAGCCTATGATCACAACGAAGATCACATCATGGGAGAGAGAGATAACCACATAGCTACACGTACGAGCCCTCGGCCCCGGAGAAGACTACTCACGCATGGACATGGTGAGGAGGAGGTTGATGATGGTGTTGATGGAGAGGTGCAGCCCCGCGAGGAGGAGATGGCCGGCGGCAGCCACGGAGGCGGCGGCGGCCCTCGGGGCGGCGGCGGCCCTAGGGGGCAGCGGCTCCTTGGCCCCCCTTCTTCCTTGTGGATGGTGCTGCAATGGTGCTGGTCCTCCCCTCCAAGACGGCGGCTCGGGAGGAGGAAAATTCGTGGCCCTTGGTGACCTAGGTTTCCTCTCTTTATGTAGACTCTCGGATTCCCGTCATCAGATTTTGGGCCTCAGTAAAACGGGTTTTACTCGGCCGTCCGGACTCTGATTTGGACGAATTTTATATCCAGAAGCATCGCCTCGAAATTCCCCACAACTTTCGCAACTAGACTTTTTCCGTTTGACGTCGTCTTCGGGCCGGAACGTGACCATCTTTAAAAAACATTCTCAGACAGATTTCAGGAAAGTCAGAGTCCTACTCCAATACGACTCCTTTTGCGTTTTTGTCAATTTCCATGTAATTCATACACAATAAAGTGTAAAACAAGAACATTGTGCACTTTTGCAACCATTAGTAGGTTAGTCCAAATATGATCAAAAGTGTATGGAAGTGCATAAATATCATAGCAATATCACACAAAAAAGGCATGGAGCAAGCAGAAATTATAGATACGTTTTGGACGTATCAACATCCCCAAGCTTAATTCCTGCTCGTCCTCGAGTAGGTAAATGATAACAAGAATAATTTCTGTGGTGACATGCTATTAACCATATAAGAACTTTTAACAGTCACATGACAAATGCTTACTGAGATAATGAATCTGTAGTAATTAAGTTTCCTCATGAGAATATCACAAAGAACTGAAAGTTTTACAATATGATACTGAAACACTCAATAGATTTGTAGTGAGCATGGTGTGCAAACATGACAAAGTGATACCTCGCTTGCCCCCTTTTGTGAAGCAAAACATAAATGCAGGGGCACCTCCAAAGTTTAAGTGACGACTAGATACAATGATTTCAGAATAAACGATATCATAATCATGCAAAAGACAATGGTACTTTGGGACAATGCACATTACACTCAGAATGACAATCATGCTCTCAATAGTTGGTGCTTTAAAGAAGGTGGAGACTCTCGAACCGTGGCTTTTGATGACAAGGTTGAAAACCCGTGGTCGGAAACAAAAACTAAACATGTACCAGAGCTCTTGGTTTTAAAAACAGAAGTAATTTTTTTTAATATGCATGTTTCGTCAACGAATGCTAGCAGATAACTCAATTACTTTTTGAGCTGGAAAAGTTTCGAGGAACGGCTCCCGAATGAAGACAATCACATCCTATTAATCTTATTTGTTTATCACTGCCAAAGTTTTCTGATTTCTCATCAACAAAGCGTGCAGGAGGGTTTGTTTGTTGTATAATTTTTTTAATGAGCCGGGCGCACTCTATGCCAGTTCCTTGTCGTATTATGGGTTTGCACATTAGACATGCAATCCCGGGGTGAAGCTTGTCCAACTTAAAAAGATCATGAATTAACTACTACTTCCTCATGAGCTAAAACAGAGGCACAAAAGAGAAATGCTTTTTTGAATAATTTCGAGATGGTACATGAAAGTCTTCGTTAGGAATGGCAGGTAAATACCATGTATAGGAAGGTATGGTGGACTCATATGGCATAACTGGTTTAAAGGATTTTGGATGCACAAGCAGTCAGTCCGCTTAGTACAGGCGAAGGTTAGCAAAAGACTGGGAGCGACCAACTAAGAGAGCAATGACGGTCATAATCATGCAGAGCGACAAAGCAACATTGAATCGGGCATGGAAGTTATATCGCTACTCAGATATTAAAGATCATCAAGGCTTGATGGACTTTCTTTACAGTCTTAAATATGCGTGAGCATATGCCAAGTCAATCAAAATAAATTCCTGGAGGAAGATATCACTAAACCATACCACATCACAGGCAAACAAATCATGTTGGTACTCCAATGACACATTGAGAACCCCCAGCTATTCGAGACTAACCGTAAGAAAACATGAACTACTAAGCACCATTATGCACATAGCATTTTTATCATAGACATATCAACCAGTGCAACAGAAGCCAACTCTCTTAACAAGATAAGCATTATAACTAAAGAGAGTTCCAGCGACCAACTAAACAAAAGCTCTTCAAAAAGTAAAGCATGAAAACTAAGAGTTGAACATGATAGTAGCTATTGAAAAGACAAAGAACACACACAGCAAGGATAGACATGAAAATTCTATGTTGTGTTCTAGGTTGAAGTGGAGCGTGTTTCTCTCCCACACAAAGAAAGCTGAGTTCCAACTCGTTATGAAAAGCAAGCAAAGCTAAAGAAAACTAAAAAGGAAACTAAAAGCAAGACGCTCCAAGCATAGCACATAACACATGAAGTGATAAAAATATAGTGGAACGAAAGACGAACTGATAATTGTTGATGGAGAAGGGGATGCACGGGGGCATCCCCAAGCTTAGACGCTTGAGTCTTCTTGAATATTTCTTGGGGGTGCATGGGGGCATCCCCAAGGTTGAGCGTTTGACACTCCTGAATCTTTTTATCATCTTCCCTCGCACACTTGAAAACTCCCTTCATACATAACTCATCATAATCTGATTAGCGAGGTTAGTACCCATAATAAAATAATTGTTCCTTGCTGGAAATAAGGATATTCTTGAAGGTCTACTGTTTCTCAAGATTGCCAAAAGGTTTTTGCAAAGAAAAAGCAAGCTCAAGGTTTGCAAAATGAAGGAAAGGCAAAACAGGACAGAATCTATGAAAAACAGACCAGCAGGTAGTAAATAATTTTTTCGGGGCACTTCTACAACTCAAATAAAAAAACTCAGAACAGACGCCCGAAAGCCAATTGTATAGGGCACGCTATCGAAAAAATTCAGACCAAAAAGATGATCTGGTGATTTTATACGAATTTTTCTGTCCAAGGACAGAATCTGTTTCCTGGACAGCACGTCACAACTTTTGAACTTTCTTGCAATCAGAGGCTACACTTGGCACAAAGCTGAAAAGTAAAGATACAATGATGATGCTACTGTAGTAACAACATCAAGACACAACAAAAGCAAAATAAAATTTTATTCATTGTGGGCTGCCTCCCAAAAGCGCTTTCTTTTATGCCTTTAAGCTAGGCATAAGACTTTAATGATGCTCTCGTAGGAATAAGAGTTGAAGAACAAAAGAGAGCATCAAGAAGCAAATACCAAACCCATTTAAGCCTAACATGCTTCCTATGCATAGGAATATTGCAATAGAATAATTCATTAAAGCACAAAGCAATAAGCATAGGAAGACAACACAAGTGCAGCTTCAAAACCTTCAACATAAAGAGAGGGAACTTAATATTATTGAAATATCTATAAGCATATGTTCCCTTCTCATAATAATTTTTAGTGGGATCACGAATAAACTCAACAATATAAGCATCACATAAAGCATTGTTACCATGATCCACATGCAAAAAGGTACTCTTACTCTCCACATAAGCATCTTTGGGGAGCCCATGGTTAGGACATTTTAGCATTAACGTTTTCAGTCTCCCCCAAGTTTGAGCTACGCTCTCTCCGTCACGAGACCTAAAGTTATAGATATAGTTCCTGTCTCGATGAATTTCACGAAGAGGATAAAACTTAGTATAAAAGAGAGACATAAGCTCTTGCCAATCAAGCAAGTGCGAGTTTTCGAGAAGCTTATACCAATCTGAAGCTTTATCTATAAGTGATACGGCGAACAATTTCCTCATGACAAACTCCCTTGATACACCTGCAAGTTTAAATAATGAACATAGTTGTGACAGATATAGCAAGTGTTCACCGGGATGTCTGTCTCCTTCAAGCACTCACTTCCCCGGCAACGGCGCCAGAAATAGCTTGATGTCTACACACGCTTCTATTCTTGTAGACAGTGTTGGGCCTCCAAGAGCAGAGGTTTGTAGGACAGCATCAAATTTCCCTTAAGTGAGTAACCCAAGGTTTATCGAACTCAGGGAAGTGGAGGTTGAACATACCCCTTTCAAGCAACCCTGCAATCAAGATACAAGAAGTCTCTTGTGTCCCCAACACACCTAATACACTTGTCAGATGTATAGGTGCACTAGTTCGGCGAAGAGATGTTAAATGGCAAGTGATATGGATGGCAAAACAAAGTAATATAAATCTGTAATAAAAAGTGCAGCAAGCAAACAAGTGGTAAACGTGAGCACAAATGGTATTGCAATGGTGGAAAGAAGGCCTAGGGATCATACTTTCACTAGTGGCAACTCCCAACAACATTAACATAATCGAATCACATGATATTTCCCACAAAACATGCAATGGAGACGCACCCGGAGGTCATTCCTTCGTGGTCAAGAGAGGACGAGAATTATGTAGGGCTACAAAAGCACACCTCAAAGTTCGTAGTTCTCAATCTAAGGATTTCCCAATGTCACCGCGGCCATCCAAAGAGAGTCCCACAATCACCACAACATATCTAAAGGATAGTCAAAGACAAGCACCAAGAGACTCTCAATCTTCAATCAACACACAAGAGAGGAAATCACTCATGAAAATATTTTTCTAATCCATGTCCAATAGACCGCTGTCACCTTGGTCTCGGGGATTATACTAGATAAAGACAAGTGAGTACATCAATCCAATACATAGAGGAAGGGGAAATATCATGGGATCACCCTAGATTAACATAGCCTATGATCACAACGAAGATCACATCATGGGAGAGAGAGATAACCACATAGCTACACGTACGAGCCCTCGGCCCCGGATAAGACTACTCACGCATGGACATGGTGAGCAGGAGGTTGATGATGGTGTTGATGGAGAGGTGCAGCCCCGCGAGGAGGAGATGGCCGGCGGCAGCCATGGAGGCGGCGGCGGCGGCCCTCGGGGCGGCGGCGGCCCTAGGGGCAGCGGCTCCTTGGCCCCCCCTTCTTCCTTGTGGATGGTGCTGCAATGGTGCTGGTCCTCCCCTCCAAGACAGCTGCTCGGGAGGAGGAAAATTCGTGGCCCTTGGTGACCTAGGTTTCCTCTCTTTATATAGACTCTCGGATTCCCGTCATCAGATTTTGGGCCTCAGTAAAACGGGCTTTACTCGGCCGTCCGGACTCCGATTTGGACGAATTTTATATCCAGAAGCATCGCCTCGAAATTCCCACAACTTTCGCAACTAGACTTTTTCCGTTTGACGTCGTCTTCGGGCCGGAACGTGACCATCTTTAAAAAACGTTCTCAGACAGATTTCAGGAAAGTCAGAGTCCTACTCCAATACGACTCCTTTTGCGTTTTTGTCAATTTCCAAGTAATTCCTACACAATAAAGTGTAAAACAAGAACATTGTGCACATTTTAACCATTAGTAGGTTAGTCCAAATATGATCAAAAGTGTATGGAAGTGCATAAATATCATAGCAATATCACACAAAAAGGCATGGAGCAAGCAGAAATTATAGATACGTTTTGGACGTATCAGGTGGGCGCCCCCCCTCCTTCTCCCTCTCCCTCCATTCCTTCTTTCCTACTCCGAAAAGGAAAGGGAATCCTACTAGGACTTGGGAGTTCTAGTAGGACTCCCTACACTTGACACGCCCCTAGGAGGGTCGGCCTCTCTCCCTCCCTCCTTTATATACGTGGGCAGGGGGCACCCCAAGGAACAACAGACAATCTCTTAGCCGTGTGTGGTGCCCCCTCCACATTTACACACCTCGGTCATATCGTTGTAGTGCTTAGGCAAAGCCCTGCGCCGATAACTTCATCATCACTGTCATCACGCCGTCGTGCTAACGAAACTCTCCCTCATCCTCAACTGGATCAAGATCTCGAAGGACGTCATCGTGCTGAACGTGTACTGAACACGGAGGTGGCGCACGTTCGGTACTTGGATCGGTTGGATCATGAAGACGTTCGAGTACATCAACCGCGTTACTAAACGCTTCCGCTTTCGGTCTATGAGGGTACGTGGACACACTCTACGCGCTCGTTCCTATGCTTCTCCTAGATAGATCTTGCGTGATCGTAGGAAAATTTTGAAATACTACGTTCAACAATCCAGTGATAATGTCCATGTCAAGCTTATCCCACTTCCAATCGGGTATCGGCAAAGGCTGAATTAATCCTGCTAGTTTCTGATGCTCTGCCTTAACTCTCTGGCATACGTCGCATACTGCTACATACTCAGCAATATCCTTCTTCATACATGTCCACCTGAAATTTTCTTTCAAATCCAAATAAATCTTGGTGTTGCCTTTGTGTATCGAGTAAGGCGAATCATGAGCCTCCTGATGAATCAACTTCCTGATCTCTGGGTCATTGGGCACGTAAATACGTTGTTCAAACCATAAGGTTATGTGTTCATCCTCATGAAATCCTTCTACCTTTCCTTGGTTCAATTTGTTCTTTATCTCCGCAATTCCTTTGTCCAACTTATGGGCTTATCGAATCATCCCCAACAAGGTGGACTGTATTTCCAATGTTGTAACATATCCTCTCGGAACTATCTCCAATTGAAGGTCTCTGAGATCATCAGCTAACTCCTGGGGTAAACCTCTGGTTATGAGAGTATTAACATAACTCTTGCGGATCAAAGCATCTGCCACGACATTGGCCTTTCCTGGGTGCTAATATAGTCTCATGTCATAATCCTTTATGAGCTCCGGCCATCTTGTTTGCCTGAGGTTCAAGTCCTTATGCGTGAAGATGTACTTCAAACTCTTATGATCCATGTAAACATCACAACGATTTCCAATAAGAAGGTGCCTCCAGTTCATAAGCGCATGCACTACGGCCGCAAACTCCAAATCATGCATGGCATAATTCAACTCATGAGGTCGAAGCTGACGTGAGGCATATGAAACAACTCTAACTTCTTGCATAAGAACGCCTCCAAGTCCCAGAAGAGAAGCGTCATAATATACTTGAAACTCCTTGCGTATATTCAGAAGAATCCACACTGGGATGTAACCAAACGTTTCTTCAGCTCTTTAAAACAGGCCTCATATTCCTCGGTCCAATTAAGCTTGGTCTCCTTCTTTAATAACTCCGTCATGGGCTTCGCAATTTTTGAGAAATTCTTGATAAACCTCCGATAATATCCCGCGAGTCCAAGAAAACTGCGAATCTCTCTGACTGAGGTGGGTGCCTTCCATTCGGTGACGGCCACAACCTTGGAGGGGTCTACTGCTATTCCTTCTCCTGATATGACATGTCCAAGGAATCCGACTTCCGTCAACCAAAACTCGCATTTGCTGAACTTGGCGTATAGCTGATGTTCCCTGAGCTTCTCGAAAACCAAGTGCAAATGTTCCTTCTGTTCTTCTTCATTATTCGATTAAATCAATATATCATCAATGAATACCACCACAAACTTATCCAAGAACTCCATGAATACCTTGTTCTGCATACTCATAAAATAGGAAGGGGGATTAGTCAAACCAAAAGACATGACCGTATACTCATAAAGCCTGTACATCGTGGTAAAAGATGTCTTGGGTATATCCTGTTCTCAGATCTTCAGCTGGTGATATCCTGATCGAAGGTCGGTCTTAGAGAACACTTTGGCTCCTTGTAGCTGGTCAAACAAATCATTGATCATCGGCAGAGGGTATACTTGTTCTTGATCATCACCTCGTTCAGCGCACGATAATCTACAACCATTCTCAAGGATCCATCCTTCTTCTCAACTAGAAGCACTGGGGCTCCCCAAGGTGAGGAACTCGGTCGAATATAACATTTCTCCAATAATTCCTTAATCTTCTTCTAATTTCCTCCATATCATTTGCGGGCATCCGGTACGGTTTCTTGGATATTGGTCCGCTGCCTGGTAACAATTCGATCAAAAACTCTATTCCTCCAGAAACACATCGGGGTAATCCTTAACAACTGGTACTTCCTCCTGAACGACTCGTGAGAGCGGATTCACTTGAGTCCTCCTTGGTGTATGCCTCGACACATACTTGATCCATTTCCCCTCGGGGGTGGTGAGGAGAATTGATTTACTGGAAAAATCGATGTTTCCCTCATATTTGGATAGCCAATCCATACCTAGGATCACGTCCAATCCTTGGGATTCCAGGATAATGAGGTCTCTGGGAAAAACATGTCCTCCTATGGTCAATGGCAACTAAAAACATCCCCGACTAGCCATATACTCTGCTCCTGGGGAACTCACTAACATAGGTGACTTAAGGGATACGGTTGGCAACTTATACTTGTCCACAAATCCCCTTGATATGTATGAATGCGATGCACTAGTGTCAAAAAGAACAAGGGTTGTACATGCATTAACCAAAAACTTACCAACCACTACGTCGGGCTGCTCGTTAATTTCATCCACATTGACGTGATTCACCTGACCTGTGGTGAAAGGATTGGGCTTCTTTCCCGAGCTTCCATTGCCATTCCCATTCTTTGCCTCGGGACACTTGGTGGCTTAGTGTCCGGTCTTCCCGCACTTGAAACAGGTAATGTGACTCAGATCTTTCTTTGCGGGTGTTGCTGGGCTGGAACGATTCTGATTGTGGTTTCCTCCATTCCCATTGCCATTCTTATGGCCACTATGGTTATGGGCATTTCCTCCATGGTGAGAATGGCCTCCATGGTTATGTCCTCCATGAGTGTGATGTGTGTGTCCTCCCGAGTATGGGGTGTAGCGGGGCTTCTACTGAGCTCCAGAGTTATACTTCGCTTGACCATACTTCTGCTTGCGGCTCTCTATTTTCTGTTGCTTGCCTTCAATCATGATAGCCTTATCTACCAGCTCTTGGTAGTTGTTGAAGGTTGCCACCATCAGCTATATACTCAGTTCATCATTGTGTCCTTCAAGAAATTTCTCCTGCTTTGCAGCATCTGTGGCCACATCATTTGGGGCATAGCGAGCTAATTGGTTGAACTCATCCACGTACTGCCCAGCGGTATGATTTCCCTGGTGTAAGTTGCGGAACTCACGCTTCTTCAGACTCATGGCTCTAGCTGAGACATGTGCGGTGCGGAAGGCCTGCTGAAACTGAACCCATGAAATGGTGGCAAGGGGATAGGTGGCGGTGTAATCCTCCCACCAAGAGGCTAAGGGTCCCTGATTTCTACTACACAACTTTCTTCTTGTAGACGTTGTTGGGCCTCCAAGTGCAGAGATTTGTAGGACAGTAGCAAATTGCCCTCAAGTGGATGACCTAAGGTTTATCAGTCCGTGGGAGGTGTAGGATGAAGATGGTCTCTCTCAAGCAACCCTGCAACCAAATAACAAAGAGTCTCTTGTGTCCCCAACACACCCAATACAATGGTAAATTGTATAGGTGCACTAGTTCGGCGAAGAGATGGTGATACAAGTGCAATATGGATGGTAGATAAAGGATTTTGTAAACTGAAAATATAAAAACAGCAAGGTAGCAAGTGGTAAACGTGAGCATAAACGGTGTTGAGATAGTAGGCAAGGCCTAGGGTTCATACTTTCACTAGTGCAAGTTCTCTCAACAAGGATAACATAATTGGATCATATTACTAGCCCTCAACATGCAACAAAGAGTCACTCCAAAGTCACTAATAGCGGAGAACAAACGAAGAGATTATGGTAGGGTACGAAACCACCTCAAAGCTATTCTTTCTGATCGATCTATTCAAGAGTCCGTAGTAACGTTCAATCTATCATAGAGTTAGTACTAGAATAACACCTTAAGACACAAATCAACCAAAAACCTAATGTCACCTAAATACTCCATTCTCACCTCAAGTATCCGTGGGCATGATTATACGATATGCATCACACAATCTCAGAATCATCTATTCAACCAACACATTGAACTTCAAAGAGTGCCCCAAAGTTTCTACCAGAAAGTCAAGAAGAAAACGTGTGCTAACCCCTATGCATAGGTTCTCAAGGTCACGCAACCCGCAAGTTGATCACCAAAACATACATCAAGTAGATCACATGATATTCCATTGTCACCACAGATAAACACGTGCAAGACATACATCAAGTGTTCTCAAATCCTTAAAGACTCAATCCGATAAGATAACTTCAAAGGGAAAACTCAATCCATTACAAGAGAGTAGAGGGGGAGAAGCATCATAAGATCCAGCTAGAATAGCAAAGCTCGCGATACATCAAGATCGTGCCATCTCAAGAACACGAGAGAGAGAGAGAGATCAAACACATAGCTACTGGTACATACCCGCAGCCCCGAGGGTGGACTACTCCCGCCTCGTCATGGAGAGCGCCGGGATGATGAAGATGGCCACCGGTGAGGGTTCCCCCCTCCGGCAGGGTGCCGGAACGGGGTCTAGATTGGTTTTCGGTGGCAACAGAGGCTTCCGACGGCGGAACTCCCGGTCTAGGTTAATTTCCGAAGGTTTCAGTATTTATAGGTTTTTTTTGGCGTAGGGCACAAGTTAGGGGGCTTCTGGGCTATCCACGCGATAGGAGGGCGCGCCCCCACCCTCGTGGGCAGCCCGTGGCTCTCCTGGCCCAACTCTTTTACTTCGGGGGCTTCTTTTGGTCCAGAAAAAATCATCAAAAATTGGCACGTCAATTGGACTCTGTTTGATATTCTTTTTCTGTAAAACTCAAAAACTAGGAAAAAACAGAAACTGACACTGGGCTCTAGGTTAATAGGTTAGTCCCAAAAATCATATAAAAGTGTATATAAAAGCCCATAAAACATCCTAGAAGGATAATATAATAGCATGGAACAATCAAAAATTATAGATACGTTGGACACGTATCAGTCGCTCAAGCTTATGTGCGGAAAATCACACCCTTTCCGCGTCCATGCATCCAGAAGTTGCTAGTTCCCTTCCGATATTGCGGAGCCAATCATCAGCAACAATCGGCTCGCTGCTACTAGAGAACACCGACGGATTCAACCTTAGGAAACGGGTCACATGGTCAACTAGGGGTGGTGACGGCGGGTTGTTGTTGTTGTTGCCTTGGTTCTGGACGAGCATATTCCTCAAGGTATTCTGTTGTTGGGTCAACTGAGTAAGCTCCAGCGGGAAAGTGAATCTGCGGTCACGTCTCAGAGGCATCTGATGGGTTTAGAGTGGTGAGAAAAATCAGAATAGAATAAGGGTCTAAAGGGAAATTACACTACCCATATGCATATGAGGCAAATAAATTCCAAATCACACCATTAAAGTTCAAACAAGGTTCACACAATCGGTCTAAGCTAACTATTACAAAGTCTCACGAACGGCTTCTAACTACTTGGAAAAACTCTAATCGAAAGTAAAACAAAAACTCTGATATTTAATATGGTGGTCGGCTAGAAGTTCTGATTGGTAAAGGACTCCATCAGGCCATCATCATCATCATCATCATCATCATCATCGTCATCATCATAATCCTCATCTTGGCTGATGAAGTTCCCGTCATAGTTGTCCTCCTGAATGTTCTCTCCCTAGTCTAGTTTCTCCTCGGCTACTTCTAGCTTCTTCTTCAGGTATTCATACTTATCCAGTAGCACACCGGTTTCCTCTTCATATCCATCACGGGTTGCCTTGATTTCATCCTCCAGCTCGATATTCTGAATTGTCATCCAAAGGTGATGTGTGCGGCCATACTCCTTCCTAAGCTCCAAGTTGGCGCATCCAAGGTAAACTCGATAGGCTTGGTAGTTGGTGCAAAGGTCCCTCCAGGGATGAAAACTTTGATCCTCCAGCGTTCCTCCTCTGGTAAGGTTGCAGTGAAGGTTCTGGTGAAGCTAGGCAGGCCGATGTTTAGATACTTCACGACTTCCTTCAGTTGTTGTCCGAAGGGCATGTTCTCATCAGGTTGAGCAAACTTGTTCCTGGGGTTTGACATCTATATTGTGGAAATAGAGAAGGATTAGAAATGAATAGAGAAGAGCATAAGACCAATGGATGTATTTATTATAAAGCAAGATTTTTTCCATTCCTAGTGGTCGCGTCCTACAGTTAGCATGTGTTCTGATACCATCTTGTAGCGACCTGATTCCAATGGATCGAAATCTCTGCGCTTAAATGTCATCCCTGGATCGGTATGCTAACACACACAGTACCGAGGATTTATAACAGAGTTCAATCACACACTTATTACATTGTGGTCCTCATAAAGAGTATTTATTACAAAAATATGGCTGAAGGCCAACTAAATAAAATACTATGGAAGCTTCAAAGATAAATGAGTCCATCCAACTCCATGGCAAAACTGGGTGCAGAAGAAGGACCTATCGCACCTTAATCCTCATCAGAAAACTCGGCAACATGAGACATTGCAGCCGTGTAGGTCAGCACATGGAATATGCTGGTAATGTCACACTATACCAGAATAATGAACAATTAATATCTATCACTGCATGCATATTTGGCTGGTGGAGGCTCTAGGTTTAATTTTGCATAAAGCTATTTTTTTCCTACAACAAAGGAATACATTTTTATTTACTACTAGATTAAAATACCAATATTAAGAAGGTTCCTCCAACTCAATCCCAAAATATCCAAGTTCTTACTAACCCAACAATTTCATTAAATAGAGTGACGAGATCAGCAAATAATTCACTTCTAGATACTGAAGTTGTCCATAATCAGAGACATGGCTAATCATGATTAGTCTGTACACTCTGTAGAGGTTTGCGCACTTTTCCCCACAAGACTCGGCCACCTCCATGATCGGAAGATCGAGACATAGTCTTTCTGAAGTATTTCCTCTAAACCTTGGGTAGACCGGTACACCTACTTTCCCCTACATCAGCTAGTCTACCACTGAAAGAGGTCACACAACTAACTCAACTATGCCAGAGCTCATAATGGCTTGTGGCTGCACACGAAAGGCTCTAGGCATGAAATACCATATGATCCCTTTGCGCCTGGGTGGCATTCGGTAGGGTGATCACACGGGTCCTTCGGGATCCCCTAGGACAACGCTAGATTCTCGAGGTGCCCCAAACATTCCACCCAGAGTTGTGTTAATGTGGCCACCTTAAAATTACCCTTAGTAAATATTTCTCTCATAACTTACATGAATCTCACATACCAATCCCCATCTACGAGCACGGCTAAGCAACATATAATATAATGAATATTCCCGGGGTGATCAAAATGATAGGTTCCTACCACATGAACTACATAGCAAACACACATGTTACAAATCCTACTCATGCAATCTTTCAGGGTGAAACTAATGCATAGTAAAAACCGGGTATTGAAAAGTATGATCAAAGTGTAACTTGCCTTGCTGACGATCGTTAAACTCTAGGGATTCGTAGTAGCAAGCTTCGCACTCCGGATGATCTAGCGTAAGCAAGCAATAACATACATAAGCACACAAGCAAAGAATCAAAAAGAAATCGAAGAAAAGACTTATGAAAAGTCCAAAAACAACCACATAAAACTTCTATACATAACACAATTTTTAACAATAGCAAAATTGTGTGTAGATCTCAACAGAAAGTACATGTCAAGAGCTTTGATTTGCAAAAAGAATCAATCAAATCGGAGTTATGAAACTCAAGTTATGGCCTAAAGAAGTTCAAATTCAAATCTATTTGGAACTTTCAAAAATATTTTTAGTTTGGTTCTCTGGATATATGGGATCATGCTGAAAAATTTGCCATTGGTTTCGTTGAATTTGGACAAACGGTTGAAAAGTTGTGAGCGTTTGAAAAACAGGGGCTAAACTGAAAAAAAAAAACAGAACTACAAATAGGTCCCTGGTCACGTGGCAGAAATCTAATGGCTGAAACTATCCACTACGGATCTAAAACAGCGAATGTTCGCTAAATAGAGGATGCCGATTCAAAAAGAGAAAGAACAGAACGATCGAGTCCTATCCACCTAAACTAGATCGGAATGTGGGGGTGGCTTATCGCGGTGATGGATGGCGTCGGCGTCGTAGAAGAAGGCGGCGGGGCGTCCGACGTCGAGGGCGACGGCTGCTCCGAAATCGGCTGCGACAGTGGATTAGATGGGGAGATGCAGCGCGAAGCGGTGCGTCTGAAGGTGGCGTCGGCGGCGGTCAAGGGCGGCGGAGCGGAGCCGGGCAAAGTGGCAGCGCTGTGGCGACGGCGGAACTCCGGCGAGTTCGCGGGACGACGAGGCGAGGGCGGCTTCGATATGAGAAGAAAAACGGGGTCGGGGCCTCAGCTTATAAAGGGGCTAGGCTTGGGCAAGGGGGCGAAGCGAGGGTGGTGTCCGGGCCGGGCACGACGGCGGCGGCGGAATCGTGCGGGCGGCGGACTCCGGCTGCTGGTTGAAGACGGACCCGACGGGTAGGGCCCACCTATCGGTGGCTGGGCGTGGCGGCGTGCGGCCGAAGGAAAGAGCGGGCGAGCGAGGCGGAGGTGGCTCAGCTCGGGCGCGGGCGCAGCTGGGCTGGGCTGGCTTGATCGGTGGGCCTATTTTTAAATGTTTTTTATGTTTTTGTTTTACAGAGACAATAACACACCAAAAATAAAAATAAAATAAAGACTGAAAATACCATAAAAATTCACATCATTCCCCTAATTAAATGGGTTTAGGTGAACATTATTCTCGGCCTAAATGCAAAGTTTAAAAACAAACATTTTTCTATGCTAATAAAATTTGCATAAAATTAATTTTGCAAATAAAATCAAATAAATATATCTTAATTGAAAATTCAATTTCCAATATTTTTTTTGGAAGAAGTCCTTTTATCTTCTCTCTTTATTTTATATATTTTAAAATAATGGAATTGATATTTGGTGGAACCAAATTTGATCCAACTACCCAACTTTGAAAATTCCAAAAGTGGACTTTAGTGAAACTTCCAACACTCTCTTTTGGTCCTTTAGTTGCTCAAAGTCCCTTGGATCTAAATAAAAAAATCAATGAGGCAAAATGCATAAATCATGGATGCATATGAATGATCTAAATATAAACATCCAATTTGAAAATTGGGATGTTACAGCTTGGGATATTAATGATGCTCACATGAAAGATATGAATTGAAGCATAAAGAGAATTTCAAGATCATAAGAAGAATCACGCCAATCATGATCATTGCAATAAGTAGTGGACAAAGTAAAATTAGCATCCCCATGCTTGGGGTTTTTCATATTATTAGCACAACTGACATTAATAGAATTTATAATAACATCATTGCAATCATGCTTTTCATTCAAGGATCTATCATGAATAAATTTATTAATTTCTTATTTTGACACTTCATCATAGTTTTTGGATTCACGAATCTCAAGCAAAACTCCATAAAGATAATCTAGTGAACTCAATTCACTAGAAATTGCTCATCAGAATTGGATATTTTAAAAAGATTAGCAAGATGATGAGGATCCATACCAATAGATTTTTAGGAAGCGAAAATGCAATCAAATAAAAGGCACATGGCAACACAAGCAAAGAGAGCAATCAAGAAAAACAAACAAAAAAATATTTTTGTATTTTTGTAAGAACTTTTTAGAAGTGGGGGAGATGAACATGAGAGGCAAATGGAAAATAATGTAAATGCAAGAGATGCGAGTTTATGATAGGTACTTGCTAGGCTTGATGTAGATCTTCCCCGGCAACGGCACCAGAAATTCTTCCTACTACTTCTTGAGCTTGCGTTGGTTTTCTCTAGACTCCGTTCTTTAGGTATCAATCCAGTAGGAGGAACACACAAGTCTCCACTAGTTGTACCTGCACAAATAAACAAATACTTGCACCCAACGCGATAAAGGGGTTGTCAGTCCCTTCACGGTTACTTGCAAGGATGAGATGTGATAGGGCTAGGTATAAAAGATACGTAAAAGTGCATACTAAAATAGAAGTAAATAATTTCAGCAAGGTATTTTCTTATAGATCAAAAGCAATATGATAAAAGATAGACCCGGGGGCATAGTTTTCACTAGAGGCTTCTCTCTTGAAAGAAAGCTTACAATGGGTAAACAAATTACTGTTGAGCAATTGATAGAAAAGCGCATAGTTATGACGATATCCAAGGCAATGAATATGTATATAGGCATCACATCCGAGACAAGTAGACCAACACCTGCGTGCATCTACTACTATTAATCCACACATCGACCGCTATCCAACATGCATCTAGTGTATTAAGTCAACAAGAACGGAGTAACGCTTTAAGCAAGATGACATGATGTAGAGGGATATATCCATTCAATATGAACAAATCCCATGCACTTTTTTATCCTTAATGGAAACAATACAAATATGTGCCATGTCCATTTCTGTCACTAGGATTGAGCACCGCAAGATTGAACCCATTAAAAAGCCCCTCTCCCATTGCAAGAAAAATCAATATAGTTGGCCAAACCAAATCAATGGATCGGAAATAAATACAAAGCTATAACAATCATCCATAAAAAAGTTCAGAGAAGACTCGAATAATATTCATAGATAATATGATCATAGACCCACAATGCATAAGATCTCAATAAACACACTGCCAAAGAATATTACATCAAATAGATCTCCAAGAACATTGAGGAGAACATTGTATTGAAGATCAAAGAGAGAGAAGAAGCCATCTAGCTACCAGCTATGGACCCATAGGTCTGTGGTGAACTACTCTCACGTCATCGAAAGGGCAATAAGGTTGATGAAAAAGCATTATGTGATCGAATCCCCCTCCGAGGGGGCATCAGAAAAGGTCCCCAGATGGGATCTCTCAAAGACAGAAACATGCGGCGGCGGAAAAAGTATTTTTGGTTGCTCTCTGGTCTTCGAGAAATATTTGGGTATTTATAGAAGAAGAATTAGGGTTGGAAGGGCAACAGGGGCCACAAGCTTGTGTGGTGCCCCCTGGGGCGCGCCCCCCGAGCTTGTCACTGCCTCGTGAATCTTCTGGATCCTCCCGAAGCTTCTAGGGTGTCTTCTCGTCCAAGAAAAATCATCAAAAAGCTTTGTGACATTTTGACTCCGTTTGGTATTCATTTTCTGGAAAGACAAAAACAAGAAAAAAATAGCAACTGGCACTGGGCACTAGGATAATAGGTTAGTCCCAAAGAATGATATAAAATAGCATAAACATGGATATAAAACATCTAAGATTGATAATATAATAGCATGGAATAATAAAAAATTGTAGATACGTTGGAGACGTATCAGCTCCCGCCAGCTACCAGTGCTCCACCTCATCGAGCAGCTAGTCACTGATAGGTGAGGTGTCGAGCCTGCAGGCAGTTAGGTGAGACTTGTCGAACACGTGTCAGCATGTTCGAAGGAGTTTTATCTTTATTGTCACCCTTCCAAATGGCGTGTCAAGCTAATAGGAGGTGGTTGGGCAAGCGGCGCAGCATCCTTGTTGGGGCTCCTCCTCCACGTGACACCTAATGGAGCATTAATTACTTTTGTCGTAAATTGGAAGAGTTTGATATGATAGCACTATTTGCTATCTAATCACTAGATAATGACTGTTTTTCCACTATGGTAAACCCTTAATCTAAAAAGGAGGGCCAGGGCAACATTTAGAGAGGTTTGAATCCTATCCAACTTTTACACAATTCACTTGCGCAGCTGCTCTCTCTGCGCCTTGCCGGGGGAAGCGCTCCTTGTGTTTGTGCACACACACATCCAATATACAAAGTAGGAGTAGGGTTTTACTCCTCACAGTGGCCCGAACCTAGAAAAAACTCTTTGTGTTCTCCGTTGTAGAGTCTGCTCTTTGTGCTTGTGAATTCCCCTAGTTGAACCACAATGGGGATAGATGGTCGCACGCACGACACAAATGCTACTTCGAAGGTGTGCCTTACATGCACTCAAATCCGTCCTTGAGGTTTTGTGCTATAGAGTGAAACCAAAGTTATCTGAGTTCATCAAGACTTTCTCGACCTCCCTTGTTGTATAATCTAAAACCCTCATAGAGATCTCACTTTGTGCTTGGGGCCACAATGCCATGTAAAACCACTTCATACATTTTTTTAATGAAGCAACAGTAGGAGACTCTCCTGGTGTTTTAACTCTTCAGAAAATAGTAGCTTAATCATTGCAATCTATGCTTTGAATCTAGATTTGATTTTTCTTTTTAGAATGTGACCTACTCATATCAGCATATCCACAATGTTTTAAATATTTTTCTGAATTCCCTAAATCTGAACACAGAAGACCGATGCACTGGCTACTTTGTCGTGTTTTGGCACGCAAATGAGGTGCACCATAACATTAAAAAAGGTACCCTAGCTTGTACTTTGACTTTGGTATAAAAGTGTCACATCCCTAGCTTCTGTCTGCCTAGTGCTAGATTGGCTGCTGCATCATGTCTAAACTTTTCTTTAAACTGGAATTGGGGATTGATCAAACCCTAGCACTAAATGAACTCAACTAGGTTCAAATAAAAATCCTTTTCAATAAACCCAAAAATGCCTTCATCAATGTGTGATAATTTTGGCAAGGTTTTTGATCCAAACCAAAAATATTGAACATTTTTAGGGAATTATTGGGCTTTCAATTAAATCATAAGTATTTGAATTGGGGCCATTTAAATGCTATATATATTTTAAATTGGTCCAATAATTCTGGAAAATTGTGAGGGGCCTTGGAATAATTCTTTTAGTCCCTACAAATTTATCAGAAGATAATAAATTGATTTAGTATTTTTTTACTAAATCAGAAACAAATTACAGAAATAGAAAACAAAACAAAACCAGAAAAGAGAGAGAGAGAAGAGCTCACCTAGGCTGCTTACCTGCACCAGAACCGGCCCAGCTAGACAGCCCAGCCCACCAGGGGCAAGGGCGTCTTCAACCTCCTGCCAGGAGGACAGGCAGGTGTGTGGCGACGGCGCACGCCCACGGCCTCCACCTCCTCCCTGCCTGCTTCCCTCCCCGACGCCCTGGACGAGCGCCACGACACACCTGGAACCCCCTCGACCCCTCCTCGTGCTTCTTCCCCCTCCTCTGTCTCTCTCCCCCGCTTCCCTCGAACGCGACCGAACGAAGCCGTCGCCGCCGACAAGCTCCCCCGCGGCCACAGCCCTCCCCACGCCCCCGCAAAGTGTCCACGAGCTCCGCCTCCGTCTTCTACGCCTCCCTAAGTACCTATGCGACGCCGGACGCCCCCGAACGCCCTCGCCGCCGTCGTCTTCAACCGCGGCCGTCCGAGATCGCCGTCGTCTCTCCGTCGCCTCCAGAGCCTCCCCCAAGCCATTGACCTGCTCTTCGACTTCGCAGTGAGCCCCTCCGTCGTTCCCCTCTACTCCCTATGCCGATTTCTTCTTCTAGCTGGCTCCGCCGCCGCGGCCGAGAGCTTTGCTCTGCCGGCCATGTCGCCGCCGCACCTAGAGCTCATGTACGTCACCCACAAGCACACCGGCGTGCTCAGCGTTTCTCCACGAGTCCATAGCACAACTCAGCTCACCTCCCCGTGCCCCGTAGCATCTATTCCGTCGTTGCCCGAACTCCGGCCCCGCCGCGAGCTCGTTTCCGACGAGCTCCGGCCACCCCAGCTCCTCCCACTTGCGTGGATGGATGCGGGAGAGCACGGGCTCCCTCCTGGTCCCCTCAGCGTGTCCAGCCGCAGCCTGCAGCGCCGCCCCGACCAACTCCGGCGAGCCACCGCCGTGTTTTATGGTCGCCGGCGCCTATCGCCGACGTGGCCACTTAATTAGGGCCTAACCACTCCAGTAATCGCGCCCTAGTGCCACTGCCATGTGGGCCCAGTGCTTTAATTAATCTATTTAAATTTCCTGTTAGTTTAGTACTAATCCCGTGGACCCCACGTGCCAGTTTTGACTTTGGTCAAGTCAACCTTGACTGGTCCCACCTGTCATCCACACAAACCAGCCCAGAGCCACTGACCAGTGGGACCCACTGGTCAGGTTTGACCTGGACCAGCCCTGTTGACTGCTGACATCACAGTGACGCGGTGCTGACGCAATAAAGCCTTTCTGGAATTAAAATAAATCAGAAAAGGTTTAGAAATTCCCGAAAATGCTTTAAACTTCTAAAAATCATATAAAATCAACCGTAGCTCATATGGAAATAATTTATATATGAAAATTGATCAGAAAAATCCAAGGAATCTGTTTATGGCATTTTCATGCATGTTAGAACAACTTTTGGCTGCTGTTTAGGGCAATTTGAATAAATGGCATTTGAATAATCACATATGGAGTTTGAATTTGAACCTTTGGTTCAAACCAACTTCATTTAATTGTGTTGCTAGTTGCATTAGCTCAATAAACATCATATTGCCATGTCACATTCATGCATCATATTGTTGCATTGCATTGATTGTGTTCTTTCTCTGTTTGTCAGTTTTGTCCCCTCTCAGTAGACAACGTTCCGACGATGAGTTCGATGACACCGACGAAGAACTATTACTATCTTTAGAAGTGCCAGGCAAGAAAACCCCCATTGAGCATCCCGATACAATCCCACTCTCTCGCTCCTGCTCTCTTTTACTGCATTAGGACAACAACGATTGAACTGCTTATTGCTGCGGTAGTTGAACCCCTTTCCTCTGCATGACCTGTCTTTGCCACAGTAAATAGTTGAATCCCACTAGCATGAGTAGGAGTTGTTTCAGCCATGTTGTGCCTACTCATTCATGCTTTCTGGTTATGCCTGCTATTGCTTAGAGTTGTGTCAGGTCTGATTCATCGGGGATGAATTGGAATGTGGTGAACATGTCCTACTGTGTGTGAGCTAAGTGTGTGAACACGATTTGGTAAAGGTAGCGGTGAGAGGCCATGTAGGAGTACATGGTGGGTTGTCTCACTGGAACCGTCCTTAAGAACTGAGTTCTGTGTAAGTTGTCCAATGACATAGCTACTACCACGCATTGGAATGCTTAAGTGCCCCTCTCGACTTATTAATCAACTAGATCTTTGTCCAGGAGTTGCAACTAGTTTCTGGTGTTTGTAGGTAGTGTTAGTAGTCTACCAAGTGGCACACGGTACATGTGGGCTTGGGATAGACTAGGCACCGTGGCACGGTGTACCAAGCATAGATCCATCCGTCGAGGTGGGCTTGGGAACCCTGCGCACATCTTTTGGGGCCGTGAGCGACACCCCGGCCGGATCTCCCCACGGATGGAACCCGAATAGGCGATAAACTTGGACGAGCGACTTGTGTGGTTAGTCAGATCGTGGCCGACACCCTCGCCAGGCTTCCGCTTGAAGGTTGCCGAGATACACGACGTGTACATGGCGGTAAGTGGCGAGAGCGTGTGTGAAGAAGTACACCCCTGCAGGGTTAACATGATCTATTCGAATAGCCGGGTCCGCGGATATGGACTTCTTGGATGCTTACGTGGTTCATAGACAAGTGAAAGTGGATACTCTAAAACACGCAAGATAAGCGTGAGTGCTATGGATGGCCTTCTCGTAGGGAGACGAGAGCGGATCCATAGTGGTGTATTGATTGGTGAATATGTGGACTCGTGTGCGCCACCACAAAAGAGTTACTTGCAGTCGTAGTTCAGGATAGCCACCGAGTCAAAGCTGGCTTGCTGCAGTCAAACTCCACCACCCCTTTGTTGATACTGTTGCATATGTAGTTAGTTCTGATGTAAGTCTTGCTGAGTACCTTTGTACTCACGTTTGCTTAATTTATGTTTTTGCAGAGAGACTTCGGTCTCGCTAGTGGTTCCGCGTGGACTTCGATGTTTAGCTTGTTACCTCAGCTACGATCTTGTACCCTTGGGAGGGTCTGGTAGATAGTTAGGCTTCTCAGCCTTTTTCATTTGTAGTTGTCTGTACTCAGACATGTTATGCCTCGGTTGCCTGTATGCTCTGTATGTTGGGTCATGTGACCTCTGTTTGTAATAAATGCTATGATGGCTCTTCTGGGCCTTTATCTATTTGAGTTGTTGAGTTGTGTTGTGATGCCATGTTGTACAGCACATACTTGCATGTTATGCGTACGTGTAATGTGTATTGCTATGTGTGGGATCCGACACCTAGTTGTTTACCTTTGGTAGCCTACCTTACAGGGAAATGTCTCCTAGTGCTTCCACCGAGCCTTGGTAGCTCGCTACTGCTCCAGAACACTTAGGCTGGCCGGCATGTGTCCTTCTTCGTTCCTATGTCTGTCCCTTAGGGGAAATGTCACGCGTTGTTCCTTTAAGTCCTTGTAGCTTGCTACGACTTGGGTTCATACGTTGATGACCGACACGTTCGTTGCTAGGTCATGTATGCCTGTCTCTGTAATTTAGTGCCACTTTTGGTTTATAACTAGTCATGTCGGCCCGGGTTCTCTGTCATACGGATGCTAGTGACACTATCATATACGTGTGCCAAAATGAGCAAACGGTCCCGGGCCAGGTAAGGTGGCACCCGTGGGGATACCGTGCTTGTAGGATTAGCAAGCCAAACTGGTCGAAGTTGTGTCTAGAAACTCTTTAGTTATATTAAGGGAATTGATTGTGGAAGGGAACGTAAGGCTCTTTTTACTCCTTTACCCTATGACCTTCTGATCTGAGTCACCTTCTTCTTCTACGGGGATTAAGAACTAGGATTCTCTTTCTATTTATTAGGATCACGTTAATGTGGTTTCAACCCTTAGTTTAGTTTCTACCACTTCTGTTTGTTCAACTATTGGACTCAGAACCTTGACTCTATGATGATAAGTAGTTGTGCTACCCTTTTGCTTGGATCTCAAAAGTATTTTCGAGCATTTACAGTCGTTATGCTATCTGAGTCATCCCAGGTTTCTAAATAGTCTAATGCATTTGCAAACCTTCCTCCCTGTTTCCGATGTCCTTTAGGCTAGATTAATCACACTAGTCGGTGTGTGGAGGTACTCCGTTACCTCGACACATGTGTTGCAGTTATTATTATGACCCTAGGTGTCTTAGAAGATCACCAGTAATCTAGCAATGCTTTATATTCCCAGTGTGATGATTCTGGCTATCATTCTCGAAAGCATCCCGTGATGCCATTTAGTTGGTAGGTATTCTATTCCTGGGTTCTTGAACCCGAGCTTCACCCTACTTACTTCATGTTGATAGTATTTGCTTGTCCCTTTAGGATATTAGTAACCTTGTGATAGTCCTGGAGGTCCGTGGTTATCGTTCTTCCAATACCATGAACCATCTTGGCAGAAGTTCTTCCGAACCAAAAGATCACAACCCGAGTGCTCTTGAGTAGTACTCCATTCATATGTGACTCTGCCAATTCTACTTTCTGCATGGGTTATCCGGAAGAAATATGTTGAACTCGTTCGACATGTTAATCTATGCATCCACAACTCAGAAGTTATATGTTCCTTGAGTTGTCTCCTTTTTAGTTGTATTTTGACCCTCGTCTATCAGTTGATAGTCGGGAGTAGTTGTGCATTTGTGTTCATCGATGCCTTTTACTCTTGTGGTCCGTCAAGCCATTCTATTCTGGAATGACTAGGAGAACCAAACTCCACTACCTTATCCATATCCAGGATTGGGTCAAAGAAGTTGTACTTCGCAGATGAAGAATGCTAATCCAGCTTCTAATCTATTCTATCTTGGAATATTACCATCCTTATGTCGAGAATGTCATGGGAATTGCACCACCTCCTATGAACTCTTGATACAGTGATACTTCTCACCATCATCAGTTATTCCTCGGTCTCCGTGTTGTTGTAACCGGAATACCGACAAATGAACCATGATGTGTGAATCAATACCCCTAGCAACCTCGTTGCTTGGTAGTTAAAGGACAACAATTTCATTCTTAGTGTGTTGGTTACTAAATCGCCATTCTAAGATTGATCATGCTACCTAGTCCATTTATCTGGTGCACTCATTGATCAATGAGTTAGGATTGCGTAAATCCCTCACTCTGGTGATCATATCATCTCGCCCTGAAAGCAAGATTGTTTGTAAGCTTAATAACATATCGGTGGTTCGTGATTTTCCGATTATCTTCTCGGAAGTATTTCTAGGTTGTCCCCTGACCGCTATGTTGAGTTCGTGATCAAGTTGGTTTCTTATAATCCACCACTTCTCCAAGAATCTGTGTTGGATACCCCGAACTAGTTGGTTAAGCTAAACAACAACTTGGAGAGTTGGAAGATAAAAGCTTAACCCACATAGCTCACTCCAAAGGGATATCTTGTGTGTGTATTGAAGATAGATGATATCTTCTTCAATTGATCCACGTGATCATTTGTGGATCTATTGTCTTGTCTAAACTTTGATTTGAGTATGGGTTATCGTCAAGTCAAATCAGAACCAACGATATTCGTAATGTTGTCTTACTCATGGTTGTTCCCTTGAGCATACACCATTATATCTTTTGGGTCTGACCAATGTTATCACTTTGTTCACATTGTCATGGAATTCCATCTATATGGAAACCTGGATGAGTTATTGTTGAGCCCATCGACAACATCCTTATCTTCTCCATGATTTCGTTGAACCTCCAGCTAGTGTTGGAAACTTTATAAGAGTTATCTTCATGTCCTATTCATGAAGTATATGTTTGGTGCAAGAAGTGACTTTCTCCCAGTTCATGTGCATTAGGTGCAAGTTGCCGCCGTGAGTTCAATAAAGTTGTTTTGTTTCCTCTGGAATCATCCCAAGTCAGTCATGCATATATGCGAAGTATTCTGTGGTTTGGAGACTTGCAACCTTCGTTCTATATGTATCCCTAGCACACCAAGCCACTGATTGATTTGTTCAAGGAAAAGGGAGTTGTTGTGCGAATACTAGTTCATGCACAATACTTCAATACCCTCGCTGATGGTTTCCCGCCTGAACTCGGTATTGTTTTAATTATAAGACTACTACGTGGTCATGCTTGTCCGCGACAGCGTGTCCACATGTGTGTAGCAGAACTAGCTCATGTTTTGGAGCTTGCTATCGTAGTTCACTCCCCGAGAATCTCGCAACGTCATCTCATCGATTTGTGTTGCAACCTTTCGTTTTCTTCCTAGACTTGATGAGTCTGGAATATCCTGACACCAGCCAGATCTGAATCTCAGGCAGATATGATGGTTGGAGCATTTTCCAAGAACTATAATATTGGTCTCTCGATACCGGTAAAGTGGATGTCGTGGCCAACCCATCCAGCCGGAGGACCTATTGTTGTAGTATCTTGATTGAATAAGTTGGCCACCTCCCCATAAGGATTTCGTAGGATTTACTCCCTAGTTGTTCCTTATGGATTTTGTGCTTCTGAAGTCCGACCTTTACTTGGCGTTCTAGGTACCAACCATTCTAATAAATGGATTGTGCTAGCACATCAAGGAGAGCATTAGAAGCGGAGTGCTAAATGTCTCTCGGTCGATCATCCGGATTTGTTTCTTGGCATTGCTAAGGAAAAATCTAAGAAAGTGTTATCTTCCTTTGCATCTGCATCGTCCATCGATATTCATCATGGCCGTATGTTGTGTTGCCAGGATCCTTGCCACGGATATTGGTAAAACCTTGATGGATATGGGAACGCTCAAGTTCTTGAGAGCACGCACAAGCACTAGGTGTTATCACCGGCACTAACCGGGATTGCTCACAATGTTCTTGGTTATGCTATAACCTCTCAAAGAGTAGATTTACTCTCTACTGTTGGGATTCACCCCAGTTACCAGAATCATTCCCAGCATTTGCATTTTGTTCCCAGCTTGCACCGCCAATGTGTCATTTCACCATGGGTCCCATCCATTCCCGATGATAACCAAAATCATCCCTTGTGTTGTCTTCAACAAGGTAGTTCACATTATCCATTCTGGCCCGAGAATGTCATTCTTTCAAACTCCGACAAATGATCGTTTGTGATTGCCTTAGGCTGGTATAGGGAATTTCAATGATCTCTATATCAAAAATAATTCTTTTTGCCACTTAAGGGAATAACTCTACGAGTCTCCTTCACTAAGGTGCCCCGTCTGGTGACATCGATCACCATCTTCCTTAGGTGTGGAATTGGTTGCCTGCCAAGTGAACATTCATCATCTGTTTCACTCTACCCCTCTGAATGTGTGTTCTGTGTCTCAGCTCAAGAGATGCTTCAATGTCTCACTCCATAAGTTGATCTTGAGTTCCTCGATCTTCGGGAAGATCGATTTCTACAGAGTATGTCTCCGTTATCATCTGGTTGGATGAAGATCTCAAGGCAAGGATGACAAGATCAATATGATGCAATAAATCAACATCTCCGAGAAGGAAAATTGGATCGTGAAGATTATGATGGCTTTGTGTCCCCTTTGATTTCTTACCCTACGCTTGAATCTCGGGACGAGATTCTTGTTTTAGTGGGGGTGAGTTGTCACATCCCTAGCTTCTGTCTGCCTAGTGCTAGATTGGCTGCTGCATCATGTCTAAACTTTTCTTTAAACTGGAATTGGGGATTGATCAAACCCTAGCACTAAATGAACTCAACTAGGTTCAAATAAAAATCCTTTCAATAAACCCAAAAATGCCTTCATCAATGTGTGATAATTTTGGCAAGGGTTTTGATCCAAACCAAAAATATTGAACATTTTTAGGGAGTTATTGGGCTTTCAATTAAATCATAAGTATTTGAATTGGGGCCATTTAAATGCTATATATATTTTAAATTGCTCCAATAATTCTGGAAAATTGTGAGGGGCCTTGGAATAATTCTTTTAGTCCCTACAAATTTATCAGAAGATAATAAATTGATTTAGTATTTTTTTACTAAATCAGAAGCAAATTACAGAAATAGAAAACAAAACAAAACCAGAAAAGAGAGAGAGAGAAGAGCTCACCTGGGCTGCTTACCTGCACCAGAACCGGCCCAGCTAGACGGCCCAGCCCACCAGGGGCAAGGGCGTCTTCAACCTCCTGCCAGGAGGATAGGCAGGTGTGTGGCGACGGCGCACGCCCACGGCCTCCACCTCCTCCCTGCCTGCTTCCCTCCCCGACGCCCTGGACGAGCGCCACGACACCCCTGGAACCCCCTCGACCCCTCCCCGTGCTTCTTCCCCCTCCTCTGTCTTTCTCCCCCGCTTCCCTCGAACGCGACCGAACGAAGCCGTCGCCGCCGACGAGCTCCCCCGCGGCCACAGCCCTCCCCACGCCCCCGCAAAGTGTCCACGAGCTCTGCCTCCGTCTTCTACGCCTCCCTAAGTACCTATGCGACGTCGGACGCCCCCGAACGCTCTCGCCGCCGTCGTCTTCAACCGCGGCCGTCCGAGATCGCCGTCGTCTCTCCGTCGCCTCCAGAGCCTCCGCCGAGCCACTGACCTGCTCTTCGACTTCGCAGTGAGCCCCTCCGTCGTTCCCCTCTACTCCCTATGCCGATTTCTTCTTCTAGCTGGCTCCGCCGTCGCGGCCCAGAGCTTTGCTCCGCCGACCATGTCGCCGCCGCACCTAGAGCTCATGTACGTCACCCACAAGCACACCGGCGTGCTCAGCTTTTCTCCATGAGTCCGTAGCACAACTCAGCTCACCTCCCTGTGCCCCGTAGCATCTATTCTGTCGGTGCCCGAACTCCGGCGCCGCCGCGAGCTCGTTTCCGACGAGCTCCGGCCACCCCAGCTCCTCCCACTTGCGTGGATGGATGCGGGAGAGCACGGGCTCCCTCCTGGTGCCCTCAGCGTGCCCAGCCGCAGCCTGCAGCGCCGCCCCGACCAACTCCGGTGAGCCACCGCCGTGTTTTATGGTCGCCGGCGCCTATCGCCGACGTGGCCACTTAATTAGGGCCTAACCACTCCAGTAATCACGCCCTAGTGCCACTGCCATGTGGGCCCAGTGCTTTAATTAATCTGTTTAAATTTCTTGTTAGTTTAGTACTAATCCCGTGGACCCCACGTGCCAGTTTTGACTTTGGTCAAGTCAACCTTGACTAGTCCCACCTGTCATCCACACAAACCAGCCCAGAGCCACTGACCAGTGGGACCCACTGGTCAGGTTTGACCTGGACCAGCCCTGTTGACTGCTGACATCACAGTGACGCGGTGCTGACGCAATAAAGCCTTTCTGGAATTAAAATAAATCAGAAAAGTTTTAGAAATTCCAGAAAATGCTTCAAACTTCTAAAAATCATATAAAATCAACCGTAGCTCAGATGGAAATAATTTATATATGAAAATTGATCAGAAAAATCCAAGTAATCCGTTTATGGCATTTTCATGCATGTTAGAACAACTTATGTCTGTTGTTTAGGGCAATTTGGATAAATGGCATTTGAATAATCACATATGGAGTTTGAATTTGAACCTTTGGTTCAAACCAACTTCATTTAATTGTGTTGCTAGTTGCATTAGCTCAATAAACATCATATTGCCATGTCACATTCATGCATCATATTGTTGCATTGCATTGATTGTGTTCTTTCTCTGTTTTTCGGTTTTGTCCCCTCTCAGTAGACAATGTTCCGACGATGAGTTCGTTGACACCGATGAAGAACTATTACTATCTTCAGAAGTGCCAGGCAAGCAAACCCCCATTGAGCATCCCGATACAATCCCACTCTCTCGCTCCTGCTCTCTTTTACTGCATTAGGACAACAACGATTGAACTGCTTATTGCTGCGGTAGTTGAACCCCTTTCCTCTGCATGACCTGTCTTTGCCACAGTAAATAGTTGAAACCCACTAGCATGAGTAGGAGTTGTTTGAGCCATGTTGTGCCTACTCATTCATGCTTTCTGGTTATGCATGCTATTTCTTAGAGTTGTGTCAGGTCTGATTCATCGGGGATGAATTGGAATGTGGTGAACATGTCCTACTGTGTGTGAGCTAAGTGTGTGAACACGATTTGGTAAAGGTAGCGGTGAGAGGCCATGTAGGAGTACATGGTGGGTTGTCTCACTGGAACCGTCCTTAAGAACTGAGTTCTGTGTAAGTTGTCCAATGACATAGCTACTACCATGCATTGGAATGCTTAAGTGCCCCTCTCGACTTATTAATCAACTAGATCTCTGTCCAGGAGTTGCAACTAGTTTCTGGTGTTTGTAGGTAGTGTTAGTAGTCTACCAAGTGGCACACGGTACATGTGGGATTGGGATAGACTAGGCACCATGGCACGGTGTACCAAGCGTAGATCCATCCGTCGAGGTGGGCTTGGGAACCCTGCGCACATCTTTTGGGGCCGTGAGCGACACCCCGGCCGGATCTCCCCACGGATGGAACCCGAATAGGCGATAAACCTGGACGAGAGACTTGTGTGGTTAGTCAGGTCGTGGCCGACACCCTCGCCAGGCTTCCGCTTGAAGGTTGCCGAGATACACGACGTGTACATGGCGGTAAGTGGTGAGAGCGTGTGTGAAGAAGTACACCCCTGCAGGGTTAACATGATCTATTCGAATAGCTGGGTCCGCGGATATGGACTTCTTGGATGCTTACGTGGTTCATAGACAAGTGAAAGTGGATACTCTAAAACACGCAAGATAAGCGTGAGTGCTATGGATGGCCTTCTCGTAGGGAGACGAGAGCGGATCCATAGTGGTGTATTGATTGGTGAATATGTGGACTCGTGTGCGCCACCACAAAAGAGTTACTTGCAGTCGTAGTTCAGGATAGCCACCGAGTCAAAGCTGGCTTGCTGCAGTCAAACTCCACCACCCCTTTGTTGATACTGTTGCATATGTAGTTAGTTCTGATGTAAGTCTTGCTGAGTACCTTTGTACTCACGTTTTCTTAATTTATGTTTTTGCAGAGAGACTTCGGTCTCGCTAGTGGTTCCGCGTGGACTTCGACGTTTAGCTTGTTACCTCAGCTACGATCTTGTACCCTTGGGAGGGTCTGGTAGATAGTCAGGCTTCTCAGCCTTTTTCATTTGTAGTTGTCTGTACTCAGACATGTTATGCCTCCGTTGCCTGTATGCTCTGTATGTTGGGTCATGTGACCTTTGTTTGTAATAAATGCTATGATGGCTCTTCTGGGCCTTTATCTATATGAGTTGTTGAGTTGTGTTGTGATGCCATGTTGTACATCACATACTTGCATGTTATGCGTACGTGTAATGTGTATTGCTATGTGTGGGATCCGACACCTAGTTGTTTACCTTTGGTAGCCTACCTTACAGGGAAATGTCTCCTAGTGCTTCCACCGAGCCTTGGTAGCTCGCTACTGCTCCGGAACACTTAGGCTGGTCGGCATGTGTCCTTCTTCGTTCCTGTGTCTGTCCCTTAGGAGAAATGTCACGCGTTGTTCCTTTAAGTCCTTGTAGCTTGCTACGACTTGGGTTCATACGTTGATGACCGACACGTTCGTTGCTGGGTCATGTATGCCTGTCTCTGTAATTTAGTGCCACTTTTGGTTTATAACTAGTCATGTTGGTCCGGGTTCTCTGTCATACGGATGCTAGCGACACTATCATATACGTGTGCCAAAATGCGCAAACGGTCCCGGGCCAGGTAAGGTGGCACCCGTGGGGATACCGTGCGTGAGGCCGCAAAGTGATATGATGTGTTACAGGCTAAACCTGTGTGACTTAGGATCGGGGTCCTGACAAAAAGCACCACTAGTGCCTGAACTTGCCATGGAAAATCACTTTCGTGCTTGTAGTTATAGAATACCGACAAGTGATTTATTTATTTTGTGAGAAAATTTCCAACCTATCCATCATCAATCATGATGGTACAACGAACACCAGAAATAATAAAATTTACATCCAGATCTATAGCCCACCTAGCAACAACTACAAGCACTGAATCAAGACAAAGGCATGCTATCGTTATTGCCCCTCCCTCCTCAGAGCTATGGAAAACTTGTTGTATTAGATAGTCGGTAAGTCATTGTTCTTATGTTCCATAGGACCAGCGCACCAGAACAACAACCGCCACCGATGAATAGTGGCGTAGATCAGAAGGATTAAACCTGAAGACACATAAACATCGGCGAATGAATACCCTATTCGAGTAGATCCACCAAAGACTACCACCGACTGAGTCCTATGAGATCCGCTGGAGACACACCTCCACATGCCCTTTGAAGATGCTAGAGGCACCATCGAAGCGGGGGCTAGACAGGGGAAACCTATTCCATCTTCAGGGAGACGTTATGATCTCGTCTTCCTAAGCACGACACAAGTCCTAACAAAACCAAAAGAAACATCTAAAGACGGAGCCCTCCGACTGGCAAGTGCCATGATCCACCACGTCCCATGGCCCTAGGGCCACCGGAGACAAGGCGGACTAGCAGAAGATAAAGGAAACCTCGCCCTTTTGGAGGAGGAGGCGACGACGACTGGTTGCATGTACGTCTGGCCTCCAGTTTATAGAAAAGTGATTTAATATTTTGTCTTTCACGTGCAACATAGTGCACTCGCGATCCGTAGTCGAACCGGCAAGCTCGCGATCCACCTGAAAAAGTTTGTTGTCTGGAAAGGATAAATATATTCTATGTCTTTTAACCGAACACGTTCTTGGTGCTTAAATCGGGTGAAGTTTGTGTGGCCCATTTTGTTAGCTTTTTTCCCTTTCAGAAATTTGTAAAAATATGTAAAATATAATCACAGTAATAAAAAGTTAGAGTATTTGTCTTTTATAAATAATTTACACACAAACAAAAGAACTTAGTTCTAAGAATTTCTTCATGTACTTTGAAACTATATTCATGTTTATTATAAAATTGTACATATAAATTAAATGATGTCTATAAATTATAAATATTTGATCAATATTATATGGTCTTCACATATTAAGTAGAAATATTAATGTATTTTTAAAAATATTTGAGTTATTTAAGTCACTGTTCATATAATTTTAAAAGTATTCATGATTTTAATAAATATTCCTAAAATATAATAGATTAAAAGTGTTTGTTCTTTTAAAAATGTGTTTTAATAAATTTTATGTTTTTGCCAAAATATACTTATATTTTTTAATAGAACTAAATATAAAAATATGTATCAAAAAGAAATATGAGCCTAGTGTGTCCCCATAGAGTGCAATCCACACATGAACACGTTTTTAAATTATACAAATATTTTTATAATTCATGAATATTATTTTAGGTACGTGATTTTTTGAAAATTAAAATGAACATTTTTTAGAAGTAAGTTATTTTATTTATATTTATACTATTTATAGTACCCGAGGATTCTAACTGTATTTCTATTACTTGTTATTATATTTAAATTGCTAAAAAGAAAAAAGAAAAAAATATACATGTGATAAATGAGCCGCACTGACTGCAACTCATTTAAGCCCCACAAGTGTGTTCAGCTAAAAGACATAAAGGGAAATGTTTACTGGCAATTGGTCAGCTTAAACTTTGGTTGGACACGACCGCATGGTTTGATCTAGGCCAGATCTACGGTATCAACCGCCCCC
>LR738715.1:245677182-245724296 GCA_902687465.1 Secale cereale | reverse complement strand
CCCTACACACACACACACAAACAATCGAGCCTTATCCATAGAAAGGTGAGAAGCCCTTGGCCACTTGTTTCCCCCTTTTTGTGTTGCATCTCTTCCCCACGCCTCCATGGATTTGTGCCTGCAGCTCCTCCTTCCTTTTTCTTCCTTGCGATGCAACTGCTTTCTTCGTCCTTCTGTTACCTATCTTGCCAATTTCGTGCCATAACTTCTTCACCCCCGGGGGCTATCGCGCACGAAGGGCGTATGTGGCATGGAAGCTCATGGGGCTGGAGTATACGCACCCGGAGGCCATTGTGCTACAACTAGCAACCACCATTCCTAGAACGACGATCACCATTTTTTCAATCGACAATTGTGCAGCACCGGAGGCATGCTGGAATCACCATCACCCCGAGGTTGCGGCAAAAAAGCTAAAACCATCGATAGTAAAGTGTTAACCACCGTTTGGATTTGCCGGAACCATCGGCTGGGATGATTCAAGCAGGGACATCACGACATTTTTTGATGGAAAGCCGGCGAGGTGGTTGCTCCTTGTGAGCTGCGCTCAGATTTTCTCGAAGAGGAGAGGATGATGCAACACAGTAGAGATAAGTATTTCTCTTAGTTAAGAACCAAGGTTATCAATCCAGTAGGAGAGCTACACAAAACCTCGTTAGTAGCACCTACACACACAAAAGAAAATACTTGCACCCAACACGTACAAGGGGGTTGTCAATCCCCTTGGCAGTTATTTGCAAGGATCAAATCTCGCAATGGTAGGTAATAATATAAATTTCAAATCAAAATAAAAGAAATAAAATTGCAGCAAGGTATTTTTGTGTTTTTATATATGATAAAAGTAGACCCAGGGGCCATAGTTTTCACTTGAGTCTTCTCACTCGAACATAAAGCATATGGTGGGCGAACAAATTATTGTTGGGCAATTGATAGAAAAGTGCATAGTTATGAAGATATCGAAGGCAATGATCATGTATATAGGCATCACGTCCGAGACAAGTAGACCAACTCATGCCTACATCTACTACTATTACTCCACCCATCGACTGCTATCCAGCATGCATCTAGGGTATTAAGCTATAAAAACAGAGTAACGCCTTAAGCAAGATGACATGATGTAGATAAACTAACCCAAGAAATATGAATAAACCCCATCTTTTTATTCTTAATGTCAAAAATACAAATACGTGTCATGTCCCTTTTTGTCACTCGGATTGAGCACCGCAAGATTGAGCCCTTCACAAAGCACCTCTCCCATTGCACGATAAATCAATCTAGTTGGCCAAACCAAACAAATAGATCGGAGAGAAATAAAACCCTATAAAAATTATGCATAAAATAATTCAGAGAAGACTCAATTAATATTCATGAATAATTTGATCATAAATCCACTAGTCATCAGATCCCAATAAATACACCACAAAAGAAGATTACAACGAATAGAACTCCAAGAACATCGAGGAGAACATTGTATTGAAGATCAAAGAGAGAGAAGAAGCCATCTAGATACTAGCTATGGACCCGTAGGTCTGTGGTGAACCACCCACACATCATCGGAAGGGCAACAAGGTTCATGTAGAAGCCTTCCATGATCGGTTCCCCCTCCAGCAGAGTACCAGAAAAGGCCTCCAAATGGGATCGCGGAAGAACAAAGACTTGCGGCGGTGGAAAAAGTGTTTTTGGTGTCTCTCTGATGTATTGGGAATATTTGAGAATTTATAGAGGTGGAATTAGGTCAATATGTGCCACGAGGGGCCCACAAGCTCAGGGGGCGTGCCTGCCCCTGGTCACGCCCCCAGGCTTGTCGCTCCCTCGTGGCTCGTCTGGTCTTCTCGCGAACCTTCTAGGGTGTGACGCCCGAGACCGACGTCCCAGAAGATTCCAGAAGATTCCAAAGGTTCCGGGTTGCCCGTGTGTTTCTTTTGTGCTTGTGTTTTTATTCTTGCATCGCATCATGTCATCATGCCATCATGTCATTTTATTTTGCATCTCAACCTAAATAAATCATGTGGACCTTCGGTCCATTTAAATCGAGGGAAGATGTCTTCTATTTATAACATATAAAAGCCTCTCAATATTATTAGGGAGCTATATTAAATATTCCATTTGTTTGGAATTAACCCAACACACTTGCATATTTTCACCATGCTTTTCTATCTCAATTCTTTGCCTCAAACTTCGCCAACAATTCTTTAATCATTTTCCCGAGCTCCACCAAAATGCTCATTATTTTTTTGGACTCTCCAAAGCCTCAATCTTGTTCAAATCATTTGAATTAAATTCAAATGAATTTGAAATTAAACTTTCATTTGCCTCTCCTATATTTCGTGACCCGTGGACTTTATTACGGGTCCAGTAAATTTTGACCTCATGTCCTAATTCTTCCTAGCCTATTTTTTCCCTTGACCGTCAGATTTCGATCGGATGATCCAAAGCCCCCCTTTCTTATATATATATATAGACCAAACCTACCTAAATTAGACCAAACCCTATTTTCTAGGGATCCTCCTCCCCGCCGCCACTCTCTTCCCAAATCCTCCTCGGAGTGCACATCCAACCAACCCCCGAGCCCAAGCCTCCTTCCCCATCGGGATCCCTCCCGATCTTAAAATTCCCCAACCAGCGCAGCTACCTTCCCTCCATTCCCCGAGCAGCCTCGTGTGCCAAGCCCCGAGCTCCTCCCTGCCGCCCGCAGCAGCCCCGCCATCCCCGACTCCGGAGCACCTCGGTCGTCGCCGTCGTCTCCAAGCCAGAACCTGGCGCCCATGACCGCCCTCCGCCCCGGCTCTGTCTCCATCGAGCGCCGGAGACCACGTCCACGTCCAGCTCCGGTCAGATCCCGCGCGACGAGCCGCCGCCTCAAGGCCTCATCTGCATCTCCTGCTTCGTGCCCCGTCGCAAGAAGCTCTCGTCGTCGGCCTCTCTCAGCGCTCCCTCTCTCTCTCGCAGGGACCCCAAGGATGCCATGGATGCCCCAAGTCCCGCCGCCTGAGCTTCTACTCGTTCCCGCCGCTCGCCGGGATCCCGCTCGTCCCCGCCTTCGACGCTGGCTGCGTTCCGCTCGCTTCTCTGCTTCCGGGTGCTGACGAGGAAGAGCGCCGGGTCGTGCGCGTTGACCGCGCGCCGCTCGATCCTCTGCCTCGCCAAGTCCTGGAGCCACAATCTTGGATCGGGCGAGAGGAGCCAGCGCCCGCAGCCGCTCGCCCGCGTGACCCGAGCCGCTGCCCCGGCTGCCCTGCTTCGCTCAACCGGGCCGGCCTGGGAGGCCCAATGTGAGTAGCTCCCCCAGCCCAGCAGTTTCGGCCCGATCTTTTTTTTCTGCTCTGGACGACTTTTCCTAATTATCCAGTGTTTTACAGTTTTGCAGAAAAGTCCCTCAAGTTTCATGCATTAATAACTCCCTAACCATGCATTACATGTAAAAACTTTATATATGAAAAATGCTTAGAATTTTGTGTAGATTCATAATATGCCACTTGCAACCCTGTTAAAATGTTTAACTTGCTGTTTTCATTAATTTTTGTATTTAACTTGCTAAATGATTTATTTCATAACTAAATAACCGTAGCTCGGTTTTTAATAAACTTTATATGTAAATGGGGTAGAAAAATGTGTAGAATAACATGATGCACTTTGTTTTGCTGTTTAACAACTTTAAAATGTGGTTATAGGCAGAACAGTACCAAATTCATATATATGTGCATGAGGAGTTTCCGGAATCTTTGTTGTTATTTCCGGCCTCATTTAAATTGCCTAGATAGGTAGTTTGTTTTTGCTTCACCTCTTGCCATGTTAACCAACATTTAACCTTGTCTTGTAAATAAACGAGAGTCAATTAAATAATTAATGTGGTGTTTCGTCAATATGCAACTCGTTGCATATTGAGCTCCACTTAACTTGTAGTTTTGTTTGTGCACCTTGCCATGCCTTGCGTATTTAAACCGGACATGCATCATACTTGGATGTGCATCGTATGCCATGTTTATGCTTGTGTGTTTACCGTATTGTTTCTTCTTTCCGGTTGCTTCTCTTGTTAGCTTCGGTTTCGTTCCGGAGTTGTGAGGATTCGCTCGATTGTTGCTCCGTCTACTTCATGGATCCGTTCTTCTCCCTTGTGGAATCCCAGGCAAGATGATCATACCCTTGGATACCTTTACTACCATTGCCATGCTTAGTTGTCTCGATGCTATCGTTACATGTCGCGCTACCCATCTTTTATGTCAGCCTCTCCTTGTTGCCATGAAACCTCTAACCTTGACACCTTCCTAGCAAAACCACTGTTCGGCTATGTTACCCGCTTGCTCAGCCTCGCTTGCTCAGTCCCTCTTATAGCGTTGTTAGTTGCAGGTGAAGATGAAGTCTGTTCCAGGAGGGAACTTGTTGTTGGATATATCACAATATCTATAATTATTATTAACACACCTATATACTGGGCATGGGTGGAAGGCTTGGCCTTTTGCTCGGTGTTTTGTTCCACTCATGCCACCTTAGGCGCTGATAAACCGGCATTATGTTCCTTGATTTTGCGTTCCTAACACGATGGGTGTAATGGGGACCCCTTGACAGTTCGACTTTGAATAAAACTCCTCCAGCAAGGCCCAACATTGGTTTTAATTTGCTCATAATAACAACTTAATTAATTAATTAAATTTGCATAGGGAGTTAGCGCTACCCGAGGATTCTTAATTCTACATAGCAAGGGGGGCCAGTGCTGATGGTGTTGGTCCCAAACGAGCGGACTGCGGTGCCGCCTTGGGGAAACCCGAGGTATCTGGTATAACCTGTAGGACGTCTCATCCGGACGTGGCCTGAGACGAGATACGCGCGGCTACTATCAGGGTGTCGGCACGCCGGGAGGTCTTGCTGGACTTGTTTTACCATTGTCGAAATGTCTTGTGCTACCGGGATGCCGAGCCTGATCGGATTTTCCCTAAGATAAGGGGTGATGATATTATATGTATCACTTCAGCTAATCGTGAGAGCTTGTGATGGGCTAAGTTGGAACACCCCTGCAGGGTTATGAACTTTCGAAAGCCGTGCCCGCGGTTATGTGGCAGATTGGAATTTTTTAATGTCCGGTTGTAGAAAACTTGACAGAGGATCCGAAGTAAAACACACAACTGTGTGAGTAACCGTGACTGTCTCTTTTCACTTTGAGAAGAGAACACGGTGGGGTTATGTTTGACCGTATGTAGTTAGGATCTTTAGCGATCACTACTTTTGCGACCGTTTGCGTAGCTTCTCATCTTATTCTGGTACTCGTAAGTTAGCCACCATATTATGCTTAGCCGCTGCTGCAACCTCACCACTTTACCTCTTCCTACCCATAAAGCTTTGCTAGTCTTGTTACCCATGGTTATGGGATTGCTGAGTCCTCGTGGCTCACAGTTACTACAACACCAGATGCAGGTTCAGCCGAGTTTGAAGCAGAAGCTGGTTCAAGTTCTTCACCAGGAGCTCGAAGAAGAGTTTGGCCGTTTGCTTGTGACGTGTTCGACGATCAGTAGTGGTTTCTACTAGGATTCGATCCTGACCTGTGGCTTTATGTTGTTTTGGTATCTTTCTTTTGGTTCTTCACCCGTAGTCGGGTTGTGATGTTTTGAATGATGTCTTGCTTATGTAATGTATTGTGTGAAGTGGCGAGTGTAAGCCAACTATCTTCTTTTGCTTTTTAATCCCTCTTTTACATGAGTTGTGCAAAGATACCAAACTTGAGATCATTCTAGGATGGGCTTATACCTTTAAGTCGTGCCTCGACACGTAGGAGGTATAGTCCCATCCTGGGCATTACAAGTTGGTATCAGAGCCTTCTCCGACCTAGAAGCCCCCACTGATTGATCGAATCGTTGACGGTTGAGTCTAGGCACACACTGAAAAACTTTTGGAGTCCTATATTATATCAGAGAGTAGGATTTCTTTGCTTCTCATCCCCTTTCTCTCTGGTGAGGACTCCTGACGATTACTCTTTTCTCTTCTACTTTCAAAAATTGCACCAAATTTTTTTAGGATCCCGCGAGTATTCTGGGATTGTTTCGATGTTCTTGTGACAAGGATATTGTTCTCGATGCCTCCTGTTACCGAGGAGTTGAGCTTCGGGGTATCGTTGTAACAAGCATATCGCGGCAGTACTAAATACTTAAGACGGCCGACATTGAAAATCTCTCCTATACGGCCAGTGGCAAGATAACCCCGACATCACCCAGTACTGGGGAGGTAGTTCGAGAGTATTGCCATAGCTTGTTATAGTGGATGCTTTTCGAAGGTCCGAGGTAAACAGTTTCCGAGAAAGACTGGTTATGTGTTGAAGGATGGATACACCTGGATGTAGGTTTAGAGTTGATTGCGCGGTGCTTCCCGTGTATCCCCAACACCTGATTGCATAACTGGAAACTTTCAGAAATCTATAGGTGGGTTCATCTAGTAGTTCTAGGCATTCTTCCAACGAGTGCTCGATATGAAGTTTGGGGTTCTACATTGAGTGAAGTGGGTTTATGGACTTGTTCTGATCGGGAGTTGCATCTTAAAGGGTCCTTGGCTATGCTGATCCGGGGATTGCAAAACCCTTTTGTAACACGTTCCATGAGCTTTCAGCACGAAGATGTCGAACGAAGCTTCTATCTTGTATTTGTTCTATCTGATCCTTATTCCTTTTGTATTTACCTTTTTGTTCTCCAAGTGGCTTCTCGTCGAGTTGATGTACCTACGGAATTCATTTGTTCAATCCTTTGTTCGAATGATATTGTGAAGATCATGTTGCATATCTATCCTTTGTTCTTGTTTTGATTCTGGTATTCGAGTTGCTTCGATGTCAAATGTTGATTCCATACCTTTCCTAATCGGTGTTCTCATATTTCTATGAGAGTGCTAGTCCTTCTTGATCATCGAGATGGTCATGTTAATTCTTTTCCAACCGGTGCCTTTTTTGTTCATCCCAAGTTATCTTTGCTTTTCCCCACCCTCCCTCCCTTTTCTTTGGAGCCAGAGTCCTCGATCAAATATCCATTTTATTCATGTGAGGTTTCTTCATTCTTTTCCTTCAACGTTCTTATCCGGTGCTTTATCGTGAAGATGCTCAAGACTCCAAGTTCATCATTCTTAATTCCAATAATTATGCCGGTGGATGTAATTCAAGATTTTGGTGTTGATCTTATCCTTTTCCTCATTTCACAATGCTTTCTTATTCCGGTGCTCCAATTAATCATTCTCCTCTTGCTATTCATATCCGGAGTGCTGAAGATTCATAATTCCATTCTTAATCCATTCAAGCTATTCTGAGGATTATCATCTTATTCAAGCCAGTTAATTCAACCGGTGCAATATCTTTTAAGCAATCTTTTCCAACGGTGATTTCTTTTGAGTGGGCCCTAACCCACAGGTCTTTTCCAGGATCTTACCTGACCCTTCTATTTTCCGGAGTTATACTCAATTCTCTTAAAGTGTGACGTAAGAATGATTCCCATCAGTCACATGCCTTCTCCAAGATCGCTTTCAAATTCTTGTTCATCATTGGTTCAACCTTTTAATTCTTCATTCCGGAGTGCTCAACAATTCTTCATGGCATTTCTCGTCTTCATTCTCAACATTTGGAGACCGGAGAAGTGTTTCTCTTAAATCTTGGCCCGTTCTCTCAAGAGTTGTGGTTCTAGCTTCATGCCATCCTCATAATTGTTTTCGATTGTGGGAATCGTTTTCATGCCCCTTCAGAGCAATTCTTGAATTCTTTTCTTTGTGATCCTCCGAAGGCCATCATTTCAGGAGATTTCTTCGTTCTCAGTTTTCAACTTCGTTCTTCAAATATTCTTCATCGATGTCTCTTCGTTCGTCTCCATATTTTACGGTGGTTCTTTCAAGATTTCTCTTCCTTGTTATCGTATTAATTCATTTGTTCTTTTCTTATTCCTACCGGTGCTTGTTGAAGATTTACCCAAGCTTGTGCTAGATCTCTCTTTAATCCTTTCCAACGAGAATAAGTAGTATGCCAAATCCTTTGGTTGTCATCAATTTAAATTGGTGAAGGTTATGCATAACATAAATCTTATTCTAGTTTCTTCCAAGAGTTTAATCCCTTCCTTCGGAGCTTGTTCATCATATCATATCCTTGGTTCTAAGTTGTTCATCTTGTTTTCCGGAGCTCCAAGTTATTTCAATTACATCATTTCAAGCTCAATCTAATTCATCGTAGGCCTTGAATCTTACTCTTTTCTTTTTGTCACTTCTCATTCTTTCCTTACCGGAGTTTTCATGGTGGTTCATCATCATTTAATTCATCCTCGTAGTCTCCATCAAGATTCTTGTTGGAGCTCAAGCATTCTTCATTATGCTTTCCAAGTGCAATCCTTTCTACCTTATTTTTCAGATGGTGGTATGCCATTTTTGACAATTTTCCTTCAGGTTTCATGACTCACAAGTTGTCAAGAATGAGATATTTAAACCCATCATTTTCCTTGTTCAGGAGATCTTTCCAATCCTTCAATTATTCGTTCGAGTTATCTTGGGTTATAATTCACCTAAAAGCTTTCCCTAAGGATTGTTGCTAATTATGGTGCTTATAAATGACCCAAGTTCTTCATTTATCATTCCGGTGAAATAAGTTTTTCATCTCCTTGTTGACCTCAATCCATTTAATCGTTTCTGTTAGTGGCCGGTTGTCACCTCTTAATTCTGAGATGTTTTCCATAAGCCCACAACATGAGCTTATTCGTTTCGTTGTTGATTTTTCAATCAACTCCGTTCTACCCTTCTTCGTAAGGATGCTCTTTCAATTCATTTTGAGAGAAGTTGTCATACTTTTTCCGTTCATTTCTTTCATTGAACTATATTCTCTATTCTTTCATTCCGGAGGTTTTGTGATATTGCTCTCTTGACCATCATCTCGTTTTTATCAAGATCATGTTCTTTCCTTGTTTATCTATTTATCCGGAGTGTTGTATTCTTCCTTGCTTGTCTATTTAACCGGAGTGGTGTGTCCTCCATTCTAGTTCTCTCATCTTATCTAGTTTTGCCTCTCTTTTCAACCGGAGTGCTGTCTGAATCCTTCTTACCCCTTGTGCCATTCTTTTAATTGTTTCGGAGGCTGTGAATTGTTGATTTCATCAAGTATTATTCCATCTCCTCAAGTTCTTGTCCAATTCTTTCCATTTTCAGACGGAGTGCTGTCCAAATTCTGTCATTCTTATTCCTTGACTATACCGTTGCAGTTTCATATTCTTTTGGTTCGTGAGCTCTTGTTTCATGTCTTTCAACCTTCAAGGTTCTCATATTGTTCCTTGTTCCTCTTTTCTAATGGAGTTTTCATATTCGTTCATCTCCGTTGTATTCTTCTTTCCATTTGTTCAACCTCTCAAGGTTCTTGGTTTCACTCGTTCGTCTAAGAAGCAACTTTGTTTTACCTCTTCTTCTTCCGTTTTTACCCGGTGATATCTCTAGGATCTCGGGTCGAGATCCTCTGTTAGTGTGGGAGAGTTGTGACGCCCGAGACCGACGTCCCAGAAGATTCCAGAAGATTCCAGAAGATTCCAGAGGTTCCGGGTTGCCCGTGTGTTTCTTTTGTGCTTGTGTTTTTATTCTTGCATCGCATCATGTCATCATGCCATCATGTCATTTTATTTTGCATCTCAACCTAAATAAATCATGTGGACCTTCGGTCCATTTAAATCGAGGGAAGATGTCTTCTCTTTATAACATATAAAAGCCTCTCAATATTATTAGGGAGCTATATTAAATATTCCATTTGTTTGGAATTAACCCAACACACTTGCATATTTTCACCATGCTTTTCTATCTCAATTCTTTGCCTCAAACTTCGCCAACAATTCTTTAATCATTTTCCCGAGCTCCACCAAAATGCTCATTATTTTTTTGGACTCTCCAAAGCCTCAATCTTGTTCAAATCATTTGAATTAAATTCAAATGAATTTGAAATTAAACTTTCATTTGCCTCTCCTATATTTCGTGACCCGTGGACTTTATTACGGGTCCAGTAAATTTTGACCTCATGTCCTAATTCTTCCTAGCCTATTTTTTCCCTTGACCGTCAGATTTCGATCGGATGATCCAAAGCCCCCCTTTCTTATATATATATAGACCAAACCTACCTAAATTAGACCAAACCCTATTTTCTAGGGATCCTCCTCCCCGCCGCCACTCTCTTCCCAAATCCTCCTCGGAGTGCACATCCAACCAACCCCCGAGCCCCAGCCTCCTTCCCCATCGGGATCCCTCCCGATCTTAAAATTCCGCAACCAGCGCAGCTACCTTCCCTCCATTCCCCGAGCAGCCTCGTGTGCCAAGCCCCGAGCTCCTCCCTGCCGCCCGCAGCAGCCCCGCCATCCCCGACTCCGGAGCACCTCGGTCGTCGCCGTCGTCTCCAAGCCAGAACCTGGCGCCCATGACCGCCCTCCGCCCCGGCTCTGTCTCCATCGAGCACCGGAGACCACGTCCACGTCCAGCTCCGGTCAGATCCCGCGCGACGAGCCGCCGCCTCAAGGCCTCATCTGCATCTCCTGCTTCATGCCCCGTCGCAAGAAGCTCTCGCCGTCGGCCTCTCTCAGCGCTCCCTCTCTCCCTCGCAGGGACCCCAAGGATGCCATGGATGCCCCAAGTCCTGCCGCCTGAGCTTCTACTCGTTCCCGCCGCTCGTCGGGATCCCGCTCGTCCCCGCCTTCGACGCTGGCTGCGTTCCGCTCGCTTCTCTGCTTCCGCGTGCTGACGAGGAAGAGCGCCGGGTCATGCGCGTTGACCGCGCGCCACTCGATCCTCTGCCTCGCCAAGTCCTGGAGCCACGATCTTGGATCGGGCGAGAGGAGCCAGCGCCCGCAGCCGCTCGCCCGCGTGACCCGAGCCGCTGCCCCGGCTGCCCTGCTTCGCTCAACCGGGCCGGCCTGGGAGGCCCAATGTGAGCAGCTCCCCCAGCCCAGCAGTTTCGGCCCGATCTTTTTTTTCTGCTCTGGACGACTTTTCCTAATTATCCAGTGTTTTACAGTTTTGCAGAAAAGTCCCTCAAGTTTCATGCATTAATAACTCCCTAACCATGCATCACATGTAAAAACTTTATATATGAAAAATGCTTAGAATTTTGTGTAGATTCATAATATGCCCCTTTCAACCCTGTTAAAATGTTTAACTTGCTGTTTTCATTAATTTTTGTATTTAACTTGCTAAAATGATTTATTTCATAACTAAATAACCGTAGCTCGGTTTTTAATAAACTTTATATGTAAATGGGGTAGAAAAATGTGTAGAATAACATGATGCACTTTGTTTTGCTGTTTAACAACTTTAAAATGTGGTTATAGGCAGAACAGTACCAAATTCATATATATGTGCATGAGGAGTTTCCGGAATCTTTGTTGTTATTTCCGGCCTCATTTAAATTGCCTAGATAGGTAGTTTGTTTTTGCTTCACCTCTTGCCATGTTAACCAACATTTAACCTTGTCTTGTAAATAAACGAGAGTCAATTAAATAATTAATGTGGTGTTTCGTCAATATGCAACTCGTTGCATATTGAGCTCCACTTAACTTGTAGTTTTGTTTGTGCACCTTGCCATGCCTTGCATATTTAAACCGGACATGCATCATACTTGGATGTGCATCGTATGCCATGTTTATGCTTGTGTGTTTAACGTATTGTTTCTTCTTTCCGGTTGCTTCTCTTGTTAGCTTCGGTTTTGTTCCGGAGTTGTGAGGATTCGCTCGACTGTTGCTCCGTCTACTTCATGGATCCGTTCTTCTCCCTTGTGGAATCCCAGGCAAGATGATCATACCCTTGGATACCTTTACTACCATTGCCATGCTTAGTTGTCTCGATGCTATCGTTACATGTCGCGCTACCCATCTTTTATGTCAGCCTCTCCTTGTTGCCATGAAACCTCTAACCTTGACACCTTCCTAGCAAAACCACTGTTCGGCTATGTTACCCGCTTGCTCAGCCTCGCTTGCTCAGTCCCTCTTATAGCGTTGTTAGTTGCAGGTGAAGATGAAGTCTGTTCCAGGAGGGAACTTGTTGTTGGATATATCACAATATCTATAATTATTATTAACACACCTATATACTGGGCATGGGTGGAAGGCTTGGCCTTTTGCTCGGTGTTTTGTTCCACTCATGCCACCTTAGGCGCCGATAAACCGGCATTATGTTCCTTGATTTTGTGTTCCTAACACGATGGGTGTAATGGGGACCCCTTGACAGTTCGACTTTGAATAAAACTCCTCCAGCAAGGCCCAACATTGGTTTTAATTTGCTCATAATAACAACTTAATTAATTAATTAAATTTGCATAGGGAGTTAGCGCTACCCGAGGATTCTTAATTCTACATAGCAGGGGGGGCCAGTGCTGATGGTGTTGGTCCCAAACGAGCGGACTGCGGGGCCGCCTTGGGGAAACCCGAGGTATCTGGTATAACCTGTAGGACGTCTCATCCGGACGTGGCCTGAGACGAGATACGCGCGGCTACTATCAGGGTGTCGGCACGCCGGGAGGTCTTGCTGGACTTGTTTTACCATTGTCGAAATGTCTTGTGCTACCGGGATGCCGAGCCTGATCGGATTTTCCCTAAGATAAGGGGTGATGATATTATATTTATCACTTCAGCTAATCGTGAGAGCTTGTGATGGGCTAAGTTGGAACACCCCTGCAGGGTTATGAACTTTCGAAAGCCGTGCCCGCGGTTATGTGGCAGATTGGAATTTTTTAATGTCCGGTTGTAGAAAACTTGACAGAGGATCCGAAGTAAAACACACAACTGTGTGAGTAACCGTGACTGTCTCTTTTCACTTTGAGAAGAGAACACGGTGGGGTTATGTTTGACCGTATGTAGTTAGGATCTTTAGCGATCACTACTTTTGCGACCGTTTGCGTAGCTTCTCATCTTATTCTGGTACTCGTAAGTTAGCCACCATATTATGCTTAGCCGCTGCTGCAACCTCACCACTTTACCTCTTCCTACCCATAAAGCTTTGCTAGTCTTGTTACCCATGGTTATGGGATTGCTGAGTCCTCGTGGCTCACAGTTACTACAACACCAGATGCAGGTTCAGCCGAGTTTGAAGCAGAAGCTGGTTCAAGTTCTTCACCAGGAGCTCGAAGAAGAGTTTGGCCGTTTGCTTGTGACGTGTTCGACGGTCAGTAGTGGTTTCTACTAGGATTCGATCCTGACCTGTGGCTTTATGTTGTTTTGGTATCTTTCTTTTGGTTCTTCACCCGTAGTCGGGTTGTGATGTTTTGAATGATGTCTTGCTTATGTAATGTATTGTGTGAAGTGGCGAGTGTAAGCCAACTATCTTCTTTTGCTTTTTAATCCCTCTTTTACATGAGTTGTGCAAAGATACCAAACTTGAGATCATTCTAGGATGGGCTTATACCTTTAAGTCGTGCCTCGACACGTAGGAGGTATAGTCCCATCCTGGGCATTACATAGGGTCTCTCTTGGTCCAGAAAAAATTAGTCCTAAGATTTTTCGCTGTTTGGACTCTGTTTGATATCAATTAATGAAAATACAAAACAAACAAAAAACTGCAACGGGCATTGGGCACTAGGTTAATAGGTTAGTACCCAAAAATGATATATAATAGCATATGAAACATCCAAGATTGATATTGTAATAGCATGGAGCAATCGAAAGTTATAGATACGTTGGAAACATATCAAGCATCCCCAAGCTTAATTCCTACTCATCCTCGAGTAGGTAAATTATAAAAATAGAATATTTTTATGTGGAATGCTACCTAAAATGTGTAGTATGTAATCTTTCTTTTATGGTACGAATATTAAAGGTCATAATAATTCAAAGCAATAGTCTATAATTTGACATAAATACATTAATACTCAGGCATACCAAAAAACAATCATGTCATTCAAAATACAAATGCTAAAGAACGTTATCCCTACAAAATCATATAGCCTTTTCATGCTCCATCTTCTTAACACGGAATATAAATCATGCACTACCCCGGTGTCAGCCAAACAATTGGTTCATACTTTTTAACGCGCTTCAGCTTTTTCAACCCCCACGCAATACATGAGTGTAAGCCATGGATATAGCACTATGGGTGGAATATATTGCGTTGTTAGAGATTAATATGGATAAGACGAAAAGGAGAAAGTATCACATCTATGCGGCTAATTAATCAACTGGCTATGAAGATGCCCATCAATTGATGTTGTGAGGAGTAGGGATTGCCATGCAATGGATGCACTAAGAACTATACGTGTATGAGAGCTCAAAATAAAAACTAAATGGGTGTGCATCCAACTTGCTTGCTCTAGAAGACCTTGGGCATTTGAGAAAGCCCATCATCAGAATATACAAGCCAAGTTCTGTAATGAAAAAATCCCACTCGTATATGACAGTGACTATATAGGAGACTCTCAATATGAAAAACATGGTGCTACTTTGAAGCACAAGAATGAATAAAGATAGTAACTGTAGCGACCCGACTGGAATGGATCAAGTCTCTGTGCTTCAGTGTCATCCTTGGATCGGTAATGCTGACACACACAGTTATCGAAGGATTTATAACAGAGTGGCAATCACACACTTATTACATCAAATGTCTCAAAAGAGAACTTATTACAAAAGATATGGCATAAGGCCATCTAACACGATAACGGTGGAAGGCTTGGAAGATAAAGTGAGTCCATCAAATCCAATGGCATAGGTGAGTGCATGACAAACGACCTAGCGCGCCTTACTCTTCTTCTGAAAAGTCTGCAACATGATATGTTGCAGCTCGAAACGGGTCAGCACATGGAATATGCTGGCAAGATAACACAGTGGAGCAAGTAACAGATAAATGCTATCACTACATGCATATATGGCTGGTGGAGGCTCTAAGGTTATAATGTTTTGCATAAAGCCAATCTTTCCCTACAACAAAGGAATACATTTTATTTTAACTATCATGGTAGTTGAAACATCATTGAGAAGGTTCGTCCAACTCAATCCCAATTAAAGTAATCATTATCAACCCAGCAAATTAATTTTAGAGTGATGAGATCAAATCAATAATTCAAGTACCAGATACTCAATATGTCCATAACCGGGGACACGGCTAATCATGATTAGTTTGTACACTCTGTAGAGGTTTGTGCACTTTTCCCCACAAGACTCGATCTCCTCCGTTGAATTTCTCGCACTGCATGGTGTTTGAGAAACGGATGTCCGAGACACAGTCTTTCATAAGCATTTACTCTTTACCCTGGGTGGACCCGTACACCTACTTTCCCCTACATCTGCTAGTCCACCACTGAAAGAGCTCACACAACATACTCAACTATGCCAGACCCATAATGGCATTGTGGTTGCACACGGAAGTTTATAGCATGAATAATCTAATGATCCCTTTGAGCCTGGGTGGCATTCCATAGGATAATCGCACGGGTCCTCCGGTATTTCCTAGGACAATACTGGATTCTCCAGGTGCCCTGCAACCAATCCACCCAGATGTGTATTAAAGTTGCCACCTTAAGTTGAACCATTAATTTATAATATCACATCTATCATGGATACTCTCAAACCCAAACCACGTCTACGCATAGCATGGCAACCTAAACATAACGTGGAAGTAACTCCCATGGGTTTGATAATAAAACAGGTAATAGGTTCTACCTCATCATCTACTTCCCAGACCCACATGTTAAGAGATCCTACTCATGCAATGTGTGAGGGTTGACACTAATGCATAAAAATTGGGTAATAAGGGGTATGATCAATGTGTTACTTGCCTTGTTGACGATACGCAAAACCTAGGGACTCGTAGTAACACGCTTCGCACTCCGGGAATTCTAACGCAAACAAACAATATCATACATAAGAATTCAGGCAAAGATGCACGGGTAAATCTCAAATATGAAGATCTAACCAGAAAGTTCAACTGAAGAACTCCATTTTGCAAGAAGAATCAAATCAAACGAAGCAACAAAACTCAAACCACGAAAGAAACAAGATCTGTTTACTAAATTGTACTAAATTCAAATTTTAAATACTAAAATCTTGTTCAAGTTGGTTAAACAGAAAGAGGGCTTTGAGACGAAGATCTAGGCCCTTGTTTCACCTGACTCCGACTAATGAGCGAAAAGATAAACTACAAAGAAGATCAGGGCAGAAATCACGATCGAAAATAATCGCAAAAAAACCCTGAAAACGAAAACGAGACGAACAAGCTAACGAACGAACGTTCGCTGTTTGCGACTAACTGACGAAAAACGTTCGTTAAAACGAATGAACGGACGAACGTCCGCTAAATAACTAAACCAAGAAAAACTGAACCGGTCTAACTAAAAACAAACAAACTGATATACAGTTTTTTTAAAAACCGGGGGTTTTACCTAAAACCGAAAAAAACGGCGGCAGATCAGGCGAACGGCTGCGGCAGATCAGGCGAACGGCTGCGGCTCCGGCGAGGCGAGGCTCTGGCGAGGCGGGGCGGCTCCGGCGGCAGGGCGGCTTTGGGCGGCGGCAACGGCAGCGGCAGGCGGCGCGGGCGGTGGCGGTGGCAGCGGCAGGCGACGTGGGCGGCGGGCTGCATACGGCAGCGGCGACGGTGAGGCACGGCGCAGCGACGGGGTGAGGTGGAGGCGAGGGGGGCTCGGCTTTTAAAGGGTGTCGGGGGGCTCCGACTTGGGTGAGGGGGCGCGGCTCTCGTGCGGTGACCGGACTCCGGCCGAAGTCCTGGTCGGTCATGGAGCAGGGCGCGGGGAAGGCGGCGGCTCGCGCTGGGCCGGCTGGGCTTCGGCCCAGCCGGTCCGAACCTTTTAAAAAAATTGATTTCGCCGGAAAAATCCTAGAAAAATAAATAAAAATCTAAAAATGCCAAAACAAATTTTCACCGTCTAAATAAAATATTTATAACACGATGAACATTTTCTTGGCCCTAAAATGCAACTTTTAAAATATGCACATTTTTCTTATTCAAATAAAATAGCGGAAAAATCAAATAAAACTATTTATTTGATTTTTATATTTTTATTCCAATATTCCATTTAGTTTGGAGAAGTCATAGTATCTCCTCTCATATATTTTAATATGAAATATCTTTGGAGAGAAAAATAATTAAACCAAATTATCCTTGTTCCAATATTTGAGAAAATACAAATATTAAAACGGTGAAATCCCCAACTCTCTCTGTGGGTCCTTGAGTTTCTTATAATTTCGAGGATCGCGAAACGAAAAGCAAATAAAACATGATATGCATATGATGACCTATGTATAACATTCCAAATTGAAAAATTGTGATGTTACAGTAACATTGCCCCTTCTCTCTTTTTATCTCATTATTTTTTTGTGGGCTCTTTTTGGCCAATTTTTATGGGCTCTTTTTCGCCTTTTTTTATTTCCTCACTGGGAGAATGCTCTAATAATAATGATGATCATCATACTACTATTTACTTTACTCAAAATTACAACTCGGTACTAGAACAAAATATGACTCTATATCAATGCCTCTGGTAGTGTACCAGGATGTGCAATGATACTAGTGTAACATGTATAAAAATGATGACTGGTGGTTGAGCCACAAATACTACTAGATCATAAAGGCGCGCGTTGCCGCGCCCGCCCATCTTGGAGACATTTTAAAGGAAGAATAAGACATTAATAAAAGAATGATATAAATATATATGAGAAAATTTAGATATTGGACTATTTGGAACTATCACAATTTTGTTCTATCTCCAGCCATAATATATATATCTTGAAAGTACGATGCATCTAATTGTGCAAAAGCCGGCTAAAATTAACTCATCCAACTTCTTCACATGCAGCGTACAAAAAGAACATCTTGACGCACATTGCCACATGCTTCTCTCTAGAGAGAAAAACGTAATAATACCTGCAAAATTTTGACAGTACATACATAGAACAGATATTCCTATTCTTTTCATATAGCTCCCGAATTGTGGGTTATTAGTAAAAAAAGAGTAGTCTTGGAAAACTTTTTGTTATTTTAAACACAAAATCATTCAAAGGAATTATTTAGTTTAAAAATTGAACAATTTTTGTTGAGTTTGAGCAAATCTTAGAAAAAATGAAAAATAGCGCTAAGTATTTGGTTCTACTGATGGTGGCAAAAAAAGCATCAAGAGTTGGTTGTGTAGTACCTCATGGATCTCTGCCATGACGTGTGTGAAGTCGAGACGAGCATAAGTACTCACGTCAGGCTACATGTAATATCCAAGAGCAAGTTTATCATTAATCTTTTTGTAAGGGAAACAAATTTATCATTAATAGACTATGGCCAGCCGACCGGAGAATCTCTCGTACCTATGAAGCGGGCCGGAAATAAAGAGGCTCACAAGAAAGATATGTTGTCTCCCGTTGTACAACCATCCCTGGCCCGGCCCATACTTTATTTCCAGCCCAATCGACCATAACATGCCTAGGTAAGTCTATGGAGCAGCGGTCCTAGAAACACCAAATGAGGCTCGAGGACAACTGTTGGATCTAATATGACGGTTATGGACATCAGAACGCTGTGAGCAGTCGTAGCTCCATCCATTATATTGTTTCTTAATGTCAGCTATATGATCATGCAAAGAAATATGACAATCATGACGTGTGTCATAAAACCGGAACGGTAGAAGTTGCATGGCAATATATGTCGGAATGGCCATGGAAATGCAATAATAGCTAGGTATGGTGGTTGTTTTGAGGAAGATATAAATAGGCTTATGTGTGATAAAGTGTATTATATCACAGGATTTGGATGCACTGGCAAAGTTTGCACCACATTTCGAGGTGAGACAGGGCAATGCACTGTAATGAAGAGGCTAGCAAATTATGGAAAGGTGAGAGTGCGTATAATCCATGGACTCGCATTAAGAACTCACATACTTATTGTGAAAGTTTATTAGCACTCGAAGCAAAGTACTGATGACCCACAAGTGTAGGGGATCTATCGTAGTCCTTTCGATAAGTAGGAGTGTCGAACCCAACGAGGAGCAGAAGGAAATGATAGGCAGTTTTCAGTAAGGTATTTTCTGCAAGCACTGAAATTATAGGTAACAGATAGTTTTGTGATAAGGTAATTGGTAGCGAGTGACAAAAGGTAAAAGTAAATAAGGTGCAGCAAGGTGGCCCAATCTTTTTTGTAGCAAAGGACAAGCCTGGACAAACTCTTATACAAAGGAAAGCGCTCCCGAGGACACATGGGATTTATCGTCAAGCTAGTTTTCATCATGATCATCTGATTCGCGTTCGGTACTTTGATAATTTGGTATGTGGGTGGACCGGTGCTCGGGTGCTGTCCTTACTTGGATAAGCCGCCCACTTATGATTAACCTCTAATGCAAACATCCGCAACTACAAAAGAAGTATTAAGGTAAACCTAACCATAGCCCGAAACATATGGATCCAAATCAGCCCCTTACGTAGCAACGCATAAACTAGGGTTTAAGATTCTATCACTCTAGCAACCAATCATCTACTTATTACTTCCCAATGCCTTCCTATAGGCCCAAATAATGGTGAAGTGTCATGTAGTCAACGTTCACATGACACCACTAGAGGAGAGATAACATACATCTCATCAAAATATCGAACGAAGACCAAATTCACATGACTACTAATAGCAAGACTTCTCCCATGTCCTCAGGAACAAAAGTAACTACTCACAAGACATAATATTGTTCATGATCAGAGGGGTATTAATATGCATAATGGATCTGAACATATGATCTTCCACCAAATAAACCAACTAGCATCAACTACAAGGAGTAATCAACACTACTAGCAACCCACATGTACCAATCTGAGGTTTGGGTACAAAGATTGGATACAAGAGATGAACTAGGGTTTGAGAGGAGATGGTGTTGGTGAAGATGTTGATGAAGATAGCCCTCCCCAAGATGGGAGAGTTGTTGGTGATGACGGCGGTGACGATTTCCCCCTCCCAGAGGGAAGTATCCCCGGCAGAACAGCTCTGCCGGAGCCCTAGATTGGTTTCCGCCTTGATTCCGCCTCGAGACGGCAGCGTCTGGTCCCGAAAGCCTCCTTATGATTTTTTTCCAGGTCAAAACACCTCATATAGGAGAAGATGGGCATCGGGGGACCTTCGGTGGGCCCACGAGACAGGGGGCGCGCCCCCCACCCTCGTGGACAGCCGGTGGCCCCCCTCGTGAACTTCTTTCACCATATTTTTTTTTATATTTTCTGAAACGGAGTTCTGTTGAGTTTCGGGGCTTTTGGAGTTGTGCAGAATAGGTTTCCATAGTTTACTCCTTTTCCAGCCCAGAATTCCAGCTGCCGGCATTCTCCCTCTTCATGTAAACCTTGTAAAATAAGAGAGAAAAGGCATAAGTATTGTGACATAACGTGTAATAACAGCCCATAATGCAATAAATATCAACATATAAGCATGGTGCAAAATGGACGTATCAACTTGCCCAAGCTTAGACCTCGCTTGTCCTCAAACGAAAGCCGATATCAAAAAATATGTCCACATGTTTAGAGATAGAGGTGTCGATAAAAACAGAATAGGGACATGAGGGCATCATGATCATTCTCATAACAGCAACATATATATAATGTCATATGATTCTTATGCTAAAGTAACAATTCATCCACAATATCAAGCATGAATCATAAACTTCACTGGAAACTAACAAACTTTGATCTCGGTCATTGAAGCAATTGCAATTTATCGTAACATCGGAAAGAGTCAATATAAGAGCTTTTCAGCAAGCCTACATACTCAACTATCATATAGTCTTTCACAATTGCTCACACTCACGCAATACTTATGGTTATGGAGTTTTAATCGGACACAGAGAAAGATAGGGGCCTATGGTGTTGCCTCCCAACCTTTTACCTCAAGGGTAATGTCAATAGTAATAGACCATGAAAACTTACATCCAAGTAGGTATATATATCAGGATCTTTCCAACACAATGTGCTTGCCAAAGGATAAAATGTAAAAAGGAAAGGTGAATTTCACCTTGAGTCTTACAAGGCAAGAATAATAGATAGGCCCTTCGCAGAGGGAAGCAGAGGTTGTCATGTGTTTTTATGGTTGGATGCACAAAGTCTTAGCATAGAAGAACTTCACTTTATATTGCCACTTGTGATAAGGACCTTTATTATGTAGTCCGTCGCTTTTATTACTTCCATATCACAAGATCGTATAAAGCTAATTTCCCCCACACTAATAAATCATACATATTTTAGCGAGTTTGCAACATGATAACTTACTTGGAAGGATCTTTCTCAATCCATAGGTAGGTATGGTGGACTCTCATGGCAAAACAGGGTTTAAGGATATATGGAAGCACAAGTGGTATCTCTACTTGGTGCGAGGAGTTTTTGCTAGCATGAGGGGGAAAGGAAAGCTCAACATGTTGGATGATCCATGACAATATACTTTATTTCGGATATAAGAAGACATAACCCATTATCTTGTCTTCCTTCTCCAACATCAACTCTTTAGCATGTCATACTTTAATGGGTGCTCACAATCATAAAAGATGTCCAAGATAGTATATTTGTATGTGAAGCCTCTCTTCTTTTATTACTTCCTATTAATTGCAACGATGACCAAAACTATGTTTGTCAACTCCCAACAACTTTTATTTATCATACTCTTATATGTGAAGTCATTACTTCCCATAAGATCAATATGATCTCTTTGGTACTTTTCATATTTTCTTTCTTTCTATCATGACCCAAGTGAGGAAATCAAGCCCTTGACTCAACACTAATCTTTATTATATAGCTCACGGACTCGATTACAAAGGGTAAAGATCATAAGGCAAAAGCTCACAACTAGATCATGCTAATTTTATTCTACTAGATCAAGATACTACCAAAAGGATCGAACTAAGAAAAACAGTAAAGATAGGAGTGATGGTGATACGGTACCGGGGTCACTCCCCCAAGCTTGGCAGTTGCCAAGGGGAGTGCCCATACCCATATGATTATGTCTCCTTCTTTGGGGTGGTGATGATGGAGTTGTTGATGATGTAGGCTTGTTGTCTACCTTCCAAGGCATGGGTTCACCATCGTAGAAGGATGATCGAGTCTCCGGGATACTCGAATCTGCAGCCAAACTCATCTTCTTGAATCTATATTCATACTCAAATTTTTGGTTTTGCAGGTCATAGATCTGGGCTTGGAGGTGTTCGATTTTTCTCTTGAAGATTGGAGATAGCCTCCCCGAAGATCCTCGAGTCCAGCTTGAGATTGTTGGCGAGCTCCGAGATCATCATATGGTTGGCGTTGAGTCCTCGTTCCACCATACCTTGGCACTTGAAAACTTGCTGCTCCATTGCTTCGAGTCTTGTCTCCACGCTTTCGGTCCTCCTCGGCCCCTCAACATCACGGATGTGGAGCACCCCCTCATGCAACTCCATGGTTTTAGGGTGATGCAGCACCTCTGCAAGGTAGGGGTTGATGACCTTCTCGAAGAACTTATCCTTGGGGATGTTGGAGGACGCCCTGATGATCTAGATTTGTCAAAAACAACAGCTCGAAATGAAAACAGAGGATTTTCGCGTGATACAGAGGTCAAAACCTTCGGGAGTATATATAATGAATTTTTATCAACCAAAAGGAGTAACCCACAAGAAAACAGAGTCCGGGAGGCATACGAGCTGCCCACGAGGCAAGGGGCGCGCCCTCCACCCTCGTGGATGACTCGTGTCTCTTCCAAACTGCTACTTATTTTTCTATTTTTTCTAAATATTCCAAAACGAAGAAATGGCCTTTAGAACTGTTTTGGAGTCGGTTTACTTACCGTATCACATACATCTTCCTTTTCGGAGGCTGAATCGTCCTGGAAAGTGTCCCTTATGTATTCCTCCGGGGTTACGGTTTCAATAACATTGGTTTCAACATTTATAGGATTACCTGAGATATAATGTTTGAATCTTTGACCGTTCACCACCTTCGGATTTGTGCCTTCGAAGTTGTTGATTTTTATGGCACCGGAACGATAGACCTCCTCGATAATGTAAGGTCCTTCCCACTTGGAGAGAAGTTTTCCTGCAAAAAATCTTAAACGAGAGTTCAATAGCAAGACATAATTACCTACATTAAACTCACGCTTTTGTATCCTTTTGTCATGCCATCTTTTAACTTTTTCTTTTTACAGTTTGGCATTCTCATAAGCCTGGGTTCTCCATTCATCAAGGCAGCTAATGTCAAATAACCTCTTCTCACCGGCAAGTTTGAAATGATAATTGAGCTCTTTGATAGCCCAATATGCCTTATGTTCGAGCTCAAGAGGTAAGTGACAAGCTTTTCCATATACCATCTTATATGGAGACATACCCATAGGATTTTTGTATGCAGTTCTATAGGCCCATAGTGCATCATCAAGTTTCTTGGACCAATTCTTCCTAGACCTATTAACTGTCTTTTGCAAAATTAGTTTCAACTCTCTATTACTTAATTCTACTTGACCACTAGTCTGTGGGTGATAAGGGGATGCAATTCTATGGTTGACATCATATTTTGAAAGCATCTTACGGAAATCACCATGAATAAAGTGTGATCCACCATCAGTCATTAGATATCAAGGGACTACAAACCTCGGGAAAATAACTTCTTTGAGCATTTTAATAGAGGTGTTATGATCAGCACTACTAGTTGGAATAGCTTCTACCCGCTTAGTAATGTAATCAACAGCAACTAGAATATGTGTGTACCCATTAGAGGCAGGAAACGGTACCATATAATCAAAGCCCCAAACATCAAATGGTTCAACAATAAGTGAATAATTCATAGGCATCTCTTGACGTCTACTGATATTACCAATTCTTTGACATTCATCACAAGATAAGACAAACTTACGGGCATCCTTGAAGAGAGTAGGCCAATAAAAACCGGATTGTAATACCTTGTGTGCAGTTATATCTCCCGCATGGTGTCCTCCATAAGCTTCGGAGTGGCACTTGCATAGGATCTGTTCCTATTCATGCTCAGGTACACAACGTCTAATGATACCATCTACTCCTTCTTTATAAAGATGTGGGTCAACCCAGAAGTAATGTCACAAATCATAGAAGAATTTTTTTGTTTTGCTCGTATGTGAAGCTAGGAGGTATAAACTTAGCAACAATATAATTAGCATAATCAGCATACCATGGAGCAGTACGAGAAGTATTTGTGACAGCTAATTGTTCATCAGGAAAGCTATCATCAATAGGTTGTGGGTCATCAAGTATATTCTCTAACCTAGACAAGTTATCTGCAACGGGGTTCTCAGCTCCCTTTCTATCAATAATATGCAAATCAAATTCTTGCAGCAAGAGAACCCATCTAATAAGTCTAGGTTTAGCATTTTCTTTTCCATAAGGTATTTCACAGCAGCATGATCAGTGTAAATAGTTACTTTAGAATCAACAATATAGGGTCTAAACTTATCACAAGCAAATACAACTGCTAAAAATTCTTTCTCGGTAGTAGCATAATTTCTTTGGGCACTATCTAGAGTTTTACTAGCATACTGGATAACATTCAATTTCTTATCAACTCTTTGCCCTAGAATAGCACCTACAGCATAATCGCTAGCATCGCACATAATCTCAAAGGGTAAATTCCAGTCAAGAGGCTAGACAATAGGTGCAGAGATCAATGCTTTCTTAAGTATTTCAAATGCTTCTAGACAATCATCATCAAAGACAAAAGGAATATCTTTTTGTAAGAGATTAGTCATAGGCCTAGAGATTTTGGAGAAGTCCTTTATGAACCTCCTATAAAACCTGGCGTGACTAAGGAAACTTCGTGTACCTTTGATGTCCTTTGGGCATGGCATCTTTTCAATAGCATTAACTTTAGCTTTGTCAACTTCAATACCTCTTTCAAAAAATTTATGTCCCAAGACAATGCCTTCATTAACCATAAAGTGGCACTTCTCCCAATTCAAGACAAGATTAGTGTCTTCACATCTTTGCAAAACTCGATCAAGGTTGCTTAAGCAATCATCCAAAGAAGGTCTGTAAACGGATAAATCATCCATGAAAACCTCAACAATCTTTTCACAAAAATCAGAGAATATATCCATCATGCATCTTTGACAGGTAGCAGGTGCATTACATAAACCAAAAGGCATACGTCTATAAGCAAAGGTACCGAAAGGACAAGTAAAAGTGGTCTTTTCTTGATCCCCTTTTGACATAGGTATTTGAGAGAAACCAGAATAACCATCTAAAAAGCAGAAATGAGTATGTTTGGATAACCTTTCTAGCATTTGATCAATAAATGGCAAGGGGTAATGATCTTTCTTTGTAGCTTTATTTAACTTACGGAATTCAATTACCATCCTATAACCTGTTACTATTCTTTGTGCGATCAATTCATCTTTATCATTAGGAACGATAGTCATACCTCCTTTCTTAGGAACACAATGGACAGGACTTACCCACTAGCTATCAGCAACTGGATAGAAAATACCTGCCTCTAGAAGCTTTAGTATTTCCTTCCTTACTACTTCGTTCATCTTAGGATTTAACCGTCGTTGATGATCAATAACCGGTTTAGCATTTTCTTCCAAATTTATCTTGTGTTGGCATATAGTGGGACTGATGCCCTTAAGATCATCCAGAGTATATCCAATAGCAGCACGATGCTTCTTCAGAGTTTTCAATAATTTTTCTTTTTCCTGCTCTGAAAGGTTAGCACTAATAATAACAATATATATCTTCTTTTAACCAAGATAAACATACTTAAGATTATCAGGTAAAGGTTTAAGTTCAAACACGGGATCACCCTTGGGAGGAGGAGGATCCCCTAGGATTTCAATAGGCAAGTTGTTTTTTAGTATGGGTCCCTGTTTAAAGAATATTTCATATATTTCCCTTCTCTCGTTCATATGCATATCATTTTCATGGTCTAGCAAGTATTGTTCTAAAGGATCATTAGGAGGCACGGCAATAGAAGCAAGACCAATAATTTCATCTTTACTGGGTGGTTCCTTTTCAAGGGGTTGTCTACGGAATTTAGCAAAGTTAAAATCATGAGCCATATCCCCTAACCCAACAGTAACAATATCTTTCACGCAGTCTATCTTGGCATTAATAGTATTCAAGAAGGGTCTACCAGATATAATGGGACAGAATTCATCTTGTGGGGAACTAAGAACAAGGAAATCAGCAGGGTATTTAACCTTCCCACACAAGTCTTCAATATCTCTAACAATCCCAACTGGTGAAATAGTGTCTCTATTAGCAAGCTTAATAGTAACATCAATGCCTTCTAACTCAACAGGTGCAATATCATGCATAATTTCTCGATATAAATCGAGAGGGATAATACTCGCACTAGCACATACGTCACATAAACCATGATAGAAATGATCTCCTATCTTAACAGAGATAACAGGCAAGCCTACAATAGGTCTATGTTTATTCCTAGCATTGGGTTTGGCTATTCTAGCAGACTCTTCTTGGAGGTAAATGACATGTCCATCTAAATCTTCTATCAAGAGATCTTTAACCATAGCAACACTAGGTTCAATTTTAATTTTCTCACAGGGTGTAGGTATTCTAGTATTACTTTTACGAACTACAGTTGAAGCTTCAGCATGATCCTTTATCCTAACAGGGAAAGGTGGTTTCTCAATATAGGCAGTAGGAATAACAGGATCAACATTATAGGTGATAGTCTTTTCTTCAACTTTAACAGGTTCAACTAATTTTACTTCAATAGGGGGATGGTATTTAAACCAATTCTCCTTGGGGAGATCAACATGAGTAGCAAAAAATTCACAGAAAGAAGCCTACTATCTCAGATTCAAGTCCATATTTAGTGCTAAACTCATGGCAAACATCGATATCCATAAAAGCTTTAACACAATCAAACTTAGGGGTCATACCTGACTCCTTACCTTCGTCGAGATCCCAATCTTTGGAGTTGCGTTTAATTCTTTCCAATAAATCCCATTCGAATTCAACGGTCTTCATCATAAAAGAGCCAGAACAAGAATTATCGAGCATGGTGCGATTATTGAGAGAAATCGAGCATAAAAATTTTGAATGATCATTTTTATTGAGAGCTCATGATTGGGGCATGAATATAACATTGACTTAAGCCTCCCCCAAGCTTGAGCGAGGCTTTCTCCTTCGTGAGGCAAGAAATTATAAATATAATTACGATCACGATGAACCTGGTGCATAGGGTAGAACTTCTAATGAAATTCCAACTTCAGACGATTATAGTTCCATGACCCCATATCATCACATAGCCTAAACCATGTCAATGCATCTCCCTTCAAAGATAAAGGGAAGACTTTCTTCTTGATAACATCCTCGGGCATACCTGCAAGCTTAAACAATCCACAAACTTTGTCCACATAGATTAGATTTAAATTGGGATGCAATGTTCTGTCTCCTGTAACAGGATTTTCAAGCAGTTTCTCTATCATACCCGAAGGAATTTCAAAGCAAACATTTTTAGTGGGTGTAGTAGGTTGAGGAGCAGCTCTTTGCTCTTCTGGTCGGGGTGAAGATACCCCGAACAAGCCCCTTAAAGGATTTTGAGCCAAACTAACAAGTAACAATAAATTTCAGCACACCATATAAAATTTTCCTTACCAAAGGCGCTTCACTCCCCGGCAACGGCGCCAGAAAAGAGTCTTGATGACCCACAAGTGTAGGGGATATATCGTAGTCCTTTCAATAAGTAAGAGTGTCGAACCCAACGAGGAGCAGAAGGAAATGATAGACAGTTTTCAGTAAGGTATTTTCTACAAGCACTGAAATTATAGGTAACAAATAGTTTTGTGATAAGGTAATTGGTAGCGAGTGACAAAAGGTAAAAGTAAATAAGGTGCAGCAAGGTGGAACAATCCTTTTTTTAGCAAAGGACTAGTCTGGACAAACTCTTATATAAAGGAAAGCACTCCCGAGGACACATGGGAATTATCGTCAAGCTAGTTTTCATCACGATCAGCTGATTCGTGTTTGGTACTTTGATAATTTGGTATGTGGGTGGACCGGTGCTTGGGTGTTGTCCTTACTTGGAAAAGCCTCCCACTTATGATTAACCTCTAATGCAAGCATCCACAACTACAAAAGAAGTATTAAGGTAAACCTAACCATAGCCTGAAACATATGGATCCAAATCAGCCCCTTACGTAGCAACACATAAACTAGGGTTTAAGCTTCTGTCACTCTAGCAACCCATCATCTACTTATTACTTCCCAATGCCTTCCTCTAGGCCCAAATAATGGTGAAATGTCATGTATTCGACGTTCATATGACACCACTAGAGGAGAGACAACATACATCTCATCAAAATATCGAACGAAGACCAAATTCACATGACTACTAATAGCAAGACATCTCCCATGTCCTCAGGAACAAAAGTAACTACTCACAAGACATAATATTGTTCATGATCAGAGGGGTATTAATATGCATAATGGATCTGAACATATGATCTTCCACCAAATAAACCAACTATCATCAACTACAAGGAGTAATCAACACTACTAGCAACCCACAGGTACCAATCTGAGGTTTGGGTACAAAGATTGGATACAAGAGATGAACTGGGGTTTGAGAGGAGATGGTGCTGGTGAAGATGTTGATGAAGATAGCCCTCCCCAAGATGGGAGAGTTGTTGGTGATGACGGCGATGACGATTTCCCCCTCCAGAAGGGAAGTATCCTCGACAGAACGGCTCTGCCAGAGCCCTAGATTGGTTTCCGCCTCGAGACTGCGACGTCTGGTCCCGAAAGCCTCCTTATGATTTTTTCCAGGTCAAAACACCTCATATAGGAGAAGATGGGCATCGGGGGACCTTCGGTGGGCCCACGAGATAGGGGCGCCCTATGCAGGGGGGCGCGCCCCCCACCCTCGTGGACAGCCGGTGGACGCCCTCGTGAACTTCCTTCGCCAGATATTTTTTATATTTTCTGAAACGGAGTTCTGTTGAGTTCGAAGGCTTTTGGAGTTGTTCAGAATAGGTTTCCAGAGTTTGCTCCTTTTCGAGCCCAGAATTCCAGCTGTCGGCATTCTCCCTCTTCGTGTAAACCTTGTAAAATAAGAGAGAAAATGCATAAGTATTCTGACATAACGTGTAATAACAAACCATAATGCAATAAATATCAACATATAAGCGTGATGCAAAATGGACGTAGCAAGTACTACTATGCATGACCCTAGGGGGAAGTTGGTAAGAGTTAACCATCGCGCACCCCCGACCTTCACGCAAAGGAAGACACTCAATAATAAATCGTGCTCCGACTTCTTATCATAACGGGAGACTATACTTGCGCGCTTTAGGAATCACAAACCTTAACACCAATATTCTTACTAAACCACAATTATTTACTAGTACAACCCACATATCACCAAATCTATATCTCAAAACTATTCCAAGGAACCAATCTTATCATATTCAGTGATCTACATGAAAGTTTTTATTATACCCTGATACATCTCCAACTTATCTATAATTTTTTATTGTTCCATTATGTTATAGTATCAATCTTGGTTTCTTTACATACATTTTCTAGCAACTTTATATCATTTTTTGGGACTAACCTATTGACACAGTGCCCGGTGCCAGTTCCTCTATTCTGCTTGTTTTTCACTTTGCACAATATCAATATCAAACGAAGTCCCAATACAACAAAACTTTTTGGAGATTTTTTTTGGACAGAAGACACCGAGGGAGCCAAGAGACCACATGGGAGGAGGCTCGTGGGGCCCACTAGGCACCAGGGCGCGCCCTGGTGGGTAGTGGAGCACGTGCATCCTTTCCACCGACCTTCGGCTCTATAAATACCATAATATTCGAGAAACCCTGAGGGAGTCGAAGAAATACTTTTCCAGGCGCTGTAAGTTCCAGAACCATGAGATCCTATCTAGAGGCCTTTTCCGGCACTCTGCCGGAGAGGAACACGATCACAGAGGGGTTCATCATCCTCATTGGTGCTCCTCGGTTGATGCGTGAGTAGTTTACCACAGACCTACGGGTCCATAGTTACTAGCTAGATGGCTTCTTCTCTCTTTTTGATCATCAATACAATGTTCTCCTCGATGTTCTTGTAGATCTATTTGATGTAACTATTTTTGGCGGTGAGTTTGTTGGGATTCGATGAATTGTGAGTTTATGATCAGATCTATCCATACATGATTATTATAGTCTCGTATTTCTTCTTTGATATCTTGGTTTGGTTTGGCCAACTAGATTGATTAATATTGCCATGGGAAGAGGTGCTTTGTAATGGGTTCGATCTTGCAGTGCTCAATCTCAGTGATAGAAGGAGACATGACATGCATGTATCATCTCTATTAAGGATAACAAGATGGGGTCTATTCCTACATGAATAGATCTTGTCTGAATCATGTCACCATTCTTATTGCATTACTCTGTTTCTCCATGAACTTAATACACTAGATGCATGCTGGATTGCGGTTGTTGTGGGGAGTAATAGTAGTAGATGCAGAATCGTTGCAGTCTACTAATCTTGGACATGATGCCTATATACATGATCACTGTCTTGGATATTGTCATAATTATTTGCTTTTCTATCAATTGCCCAACAGTAATTTGTGTACCCACTGTGTGCTATTTTCTCGAGAGAATCCACTAGTGAAATCTACGGGCCCCGAGTCTATTTCCTATCATATATTTTCAGGTCTATTTTACCAAACCCAAAAATACTATGCTGTGTTTTATTTGCTTTTATCTTATTTGCATCTATCAATCTATCTATCTATCATATTTCAATGCCGTTGAGGGATTGACAACCCTTCTACGTGTTGGGTTGTAAGATTTGTTCTTTGTGTGCAGGTGTTGTTTACATAGTGTTGCTTGGTTCTCCTACAGGTTTTATAACCTTGGTTTCATAACTGAGAGAAATACTTACCACTGTTGTGATGCATCATCCCCTCCTCTTCGGAGAATTTACCAACGCGGATCACAAGTAGCATACCCCTCTTGAATACCTATCATATTAGGACCAATTTCGTAACCCATGCATATTTACATTACTATTTATTAGACTCTCAAAAATATATTAGAGAATCATGGGAGTGCAACTATTTCTTTAAAATATAACCACCGATGTGCTCTAAAATATATAAGTGAATCACTAGAGAAAATGCTAGGTCAAAAGATATACGTGAAGCATATAGAGTATTCTAACAAATCACGAATAAATGTGTGTCCCTCTCAAAAGGTGTGTCCAGAAAAGATAATTGTGGCAAACTAAAAATCAAACAAAGCAAAGACTCATATAATACACGACGCTCCAAGGAAAACTCATATCATGTGATGAATAAAAATATAGCTCCAATTAATTTACCGATGTATTGTAGATGAAAGAGGGGATGCCTTCCAGGGCATCCCCAAGTTAGATGGTTGGGTCTCTTTGAATATTACCTTGGGGTGCCTTGGGCATCCCCAACCTTAGGGTCTTGCCCCTCATTATTCCTTCATCCGCCGTGATCTCACTTAAAACTTGAAAACTCCAACACACAAAACTCAAAAGAAACCTCATGAGATCCATTAGTATAACAAGCAAATCATAAACCTTAGGTACTATTATGTACCATTCATATTTTATTATTGCATAATACCTACTGTATTCCAACTTCTCCATGACTTATACCCCCGATACTGTGACACCCCGAGACCGATGCGCCAGGTGTCAGCCAGTTATTCGTTGTCATTGCCATGTCATCTGCTTGCGTGTTGCATTCGGCCTTGTCATCATGTGCATTGCATCATCATGTTTTCAAAACTTGCATCCATCCGAGTCCGTCGTCCTTTCCGTTGTCCGTTCTGAGCCCAGACACACTTGCACGTGCCCGCGGCACCTCCGAATATTTATTTTATAAGTGGCCGGAAAATGTTCCCGGAATGGGGTAAAACTTGGCGTGTGGTCTTATTATAGCATAGGTAGACTGCTTGTCAAATTTCATCGCATTCGGGGCTCGTTTAATAGCCCAACTGTTAAATATAGCGGCACTAGTAGCCGGTTAAAACGTCGGACGTTTTCGGTCTCCGAAAACCCCTGCGGGCCTCTCTCCTCTCCTCTCATCTCAGCCCACACCCCCTCTTCACAGCCCACCTAGGCCTGCCTAACTCCCCCTCCGCTCGGAGCCGCACGATCGAGATCGTACGGTCCGAATCGGGGCAAAACCCACCAAACCCTAGCCCCTACCCTATTTAAACAACCCCCCTTGCCTAATTTGGCAGCCTAGCCTCCTTCCCCTACCTCTAGCCCCCCTGCCTCATTTTCCGCGTGCAGCCAATCCCTCCTCAAAAAAAACCTGGTGCAGCCACCTCATTTTTCCACTTGGCGCGCCCCCATTGGGCCACCTCACCCGTCGCGCCTCCCGCGGCCAATCCAGGCGCGCCACGCGTCCTGGCCAGCTCTCCCGCAGCCGCGGCCCGCCAGACCCAGGCACGGCCCGCCCAGGCCCGCGCGGCCGCCCGAGCCTCCCGCGCCGCCTGGCTCCCTCGCCGTCCAGCTCCTTTGCCTCCCCGCGCCGTCCTGCCGGCGACCAACTCCGGTCGGACCTCAGGGATCCCGTCGCCGGAGTACCATGCCCCGCCGCCAGGGCTCGACGCCACCGCCGCCGCCTACCCTGCATTCGGATCCCGCTCTCCATCTGCCGGCCGCCCCAAGCTCCGCCTCCGGCAGCCCTGCTCCGCCGCCATAGCCTGGATCCGGCAGCCACTGGCCGGATCTGGTGGGTTTCCCCATCGTCGGACCCCCCTGCGTCTCCGTTCCGCCGGCCGCCGTCGACGGAACCACCGCCGCTGGTCACCTGCTTCGCGGGATCGAGCAAGCGCTCGATCCACTCCCGTCGTTGCCGCCTGGGCTGCCCCACCTCCCTGGGCCGGTCTCCCCAGCCGGCCCAACTCCCGCGGGCCAGCTCCGGCCCAGTCCAGTCAGCCCCTATCTCCACCGCGTCAGGCCAGCCGACCTCCTCTGCCAACCGGGCCTCGGCCCACTAAGGTGACGCACGTTCCCTTCGTTGTCGCCCTGAGCGAAGTTTAGCCATCCATCGCTCCTCTGTTTTTTCCCCTCTAAAAAAACTGCTAAGTCCCTGAGTGTTGTCAATTTGTTGCATACTTCGAGTGGCTGTAACTTCTCGTGTGTATGTCCAAATTGAGTGATTGATATGTCAAAATGATCGTTGTGATATGCTCTTCATTTTGTTCCATTGTGGCATCTTGTTTGAGTTCATATTGATGCCCTAATCATCGTTGCAAGAGTGCTATATGTTTAAAACTGCTGCTAACTATAATTTTGTTGCATGCTTCTGAGGGTGATAACTTTCTGCATGTTTATCCAAATGGAGCATATGATATGTCAAAATGTTCACTGTGAAGTGCTCTACATGTTGGTTGCTGTAGCATTCATGTTAGGTGTCATATTGCCATGTTAATCTCTGTTGCAAAAGTGCATGGGGCTGTTAAGTGCTGAAACTTGTTGTGAGATGCTGATTTGACTTGCTCATTGTTATTGGTGTGTTTGTCTTCATGCCACATGTCTATATGTTTTAGAAGCACAATCATATGGTCTTTGTTGTGGTGCAATCCACTTTCCATGATATGCCTTGTGATGACTTAAACAAGCTTGTAAACATGTCATGCCAATGTTGTTGTTTTATACTTAGTGAAAAAAACTGCTAAGTCTAAAATCCGTTAAACCTAATGTCATGTTTGCTTGATGCCTCACTCAAATACATGCTTGTTTTGGAGTGCCCAATGTTCATTACTTGTTGTCCATGTTATGCTATATCCATTCATGCCCTTATTTGCATATATGGCCTATTGTAGCTTATTTATTTCTTGCTCTCAAGTTGCTATAAATTTTACCTGTCAGACTTTTATCAGCATGATCAATTTGGTGAAGCTTGTTGTTATTGATCCATGCCTCCTATGGAGATGATCCAATGGAGTTGTTTGATGTATGCTATGTCTATTACATGTCCATGATCTTTATATACTTAGTAGAGTTGAGATGCTTGTTGTTTTGTGCCTCCGAAGGCAGCATCGTGATGATGTTTTTGCCTTCCCAGATTTTGACTAAGTCTGGATAAATTTATTGCAACTTTCCATGCTTGTTTAATTGTGTTCCAGCAAGTTTTCGGGTGTGTTCTAAGTTCATGCTTGTTAAGTATCATGTCTATTTCAAATACATGCCTCTTGTTATCATGTTTGAGTTCTGTAGCATATATATACCTTGCTCCCAAGTTGCTATGTTGCTGTTTTTGGACAGCTTGTTGTTATATCTTGTTTCATGTGTATGTGTTGAACCGTTGCTCCGTTTTGAGCATGCCCTATATGAAACTTGTGTGTTTTTGCATGTAGAAGCATCATATCATGTTGTTTGCATGCTTGGAGTGTGTTTGCTTGTTGTTTGGGTGCATCTTGCACCGTTGACATGCTTGTCTTGTTTTGCTCATATCTTCTAAGCCGTAGCTCCGAATTAAACAAACTTTATATGAAACTTGACTAGAATTTCGAGTAGATCATCATGGTGCATGTTAAATTGTTGTTTAACAACTTGAACATAAGGTTTGATCAGTTCTGGACCAATTTCAAAATATGCATATGAGGGCTTACCGGAATTGTGATATGTTGATTCCGGCCTCATTTAAACTTGTTGGGTGATATTGTTCTTGTGTGCATCATCCCTTGCCATGTTTTGCATCATATAGACTTGTCTTGCATCATACTTGGTTGAGCATTATGTCGTGTTCTTGTGTGGTGTGTTTACCGTGTTGCCTGCTTCTTCTCGTTAGTGCTTTTCTCGTTGCGATCGTGAAAGTGCAACTAATCCCCGGGTGGTTTTGGCAATTAATAACAACATATATATCATTGAACTAATAGTTACTTGAGAATCATTTCAGAGAAGTTCAGTGATATGGGTATGGCAAGGACTGAAGAAGTGGACCCCTCAAAATGCTAAGGCAAGCATTGGCAAAAGCTCAAGACTCCATTTTTGGTTTAGTGATCCAAGATCACATTGAGTCCATAGGAAAAGACAATACTATTAAAAGGGGATGAGGTTATGTTGATGATCTGGTTGCTCAAGTGCTTAGTGATACATCTCCTAAACTAGCAGCAACTTTCACTGCCATATACACTCATAAGTAATCTCGGTCCCACCGATATTCCAAACTCAGTCACACCGAGATGAACCACCTCAGCCATAAGCCAAACCCTAGCAAAATCGGATTTTCCGATTCTGATATCGGTTTCACCGAAACATGAGTTGCCAAGCTTCTGTAACCTTCTGTCATCAAATCGGTGTCACCGAGATGATGAAGTCGGTCTCACCGAAACTGGCATGCTCTTGTCTTTACACGAATCGGACTAACCGAGATTGTATTTTCGGTCCCACCGAAAACCCCAACGTTCACATTATTTGAACTTTCGGTCTCACCGAGTTGTCCACTTCGGTCCCACCGAGATTGCTCAAATATGTGTGTAACGGTTGGATTTTGTGTGGAGGCTATTTATACCCCTCCACCCCCTCTTCATTCGTGGAGAGAGCCATCAGAAAGAACTACCACTCCTACCTTACATTTCTGAGAAGAGAACTACCTACCCTTGTGTTGAGATCAAGTTGCTCCACTCCCACCATATGAAGCTTGATCTCTAGCCTTCCCAAGTTGCTTTCCACTCAATCCTTTCTTCCACCACAGCCAAATCAGTGAGGAGAGTTGAGTGTTGGGGAGATTATCATTTGAAGCACAAGAGCAAGGAGTTCATCATCATATACAACATCTATTACCTTTTGGAGGGTGGTGCCTCCTAGATTGGTTAGGTGTCGCTTGGGAGCCTCCGTCATCGAGATGTGGAGTTGAACCAAGAAGTTTGTAAGGGCAAGGAGATCGCCTACTTCGTGAAGATCTACCCCGAGTAAGGCTAGCCCTCCGTGGGCGTAGGCCATGATGGAATAGACAAGGTTGCTTCTTCGTGGACCCTTCGTGGGTGGAGCCCTCCGTGGACTCGCGCAGCCATTACCCTCCGTGGGTTGAAGTCTCCATCAACGTGGATGTACGATAGCACCACCTATCGGAACCACGGGAAAAATCACCGCGTCTCCAAAATTGCGTTTGCTCTTCTCCACCTCTCTTTACTACATGTGCAATTTACTTTCCGCTGCCTATACTCTAGAATTGCATGTGTAGGGTGATGCTTGACTTGATCATAATTGTGAATCTGCCAAAAACTGTTCTTTGTCTAAAGGCAGAATTTTTATATTTACAAGTAGTCTAATCACCCCCCCCCTCTAGACATACTTTCGATCCTACAAGTGGTATCAGAGCTTTGGTCTCCATTGTATTGGTTTCCATTGCATTGGACTCCATAAGCTTGGTTTCACAACCTAGGAGAGTATGGCGTCTAGTGAGGGTAATTATCGTAGAGGTCCTTACTTTGATGGTACAAATTTTGCTAGTTGGAAGCATAAAATGAAAATGCATATTCTTGGTCATAACCCAGCCGCATGGGGCATTATTTGTGTTGGTATGCAAGGTGAATTCTTCGAGGAAGGAAAAGTTCCGGATCGCGAAGCTACACCTGAAGAATTGCGGATGTTGCAAAACAATGCTCAAGCTTGTGACATTCTCTTCAATGCCTTGTGTCCCGAGGAGTTCAACAAAATCAGCCGTCTTGAAAATGCAAAAGAGATTTGGGATACTTTGGTTGAAATGCACGAAGGTACCGAGTCTGTGAAGGAATCAAAGCTAGATATTCTTCAAGGTAAACTTGACAAGTTCAAGATGAAGGATGGTGAAGGAGTCGCTGAAATGTACTCTAGGCTTGCTCTCATCACAAATGAGATTGCCGGCTTAGGAAGCGAAGAAATCACCGACCGATTCATCATCAAGAAGATTCTCAGAGCTTTGGATGGAAAGTATGACACCGTGTGCACTTTGATCCAAATGATGCCAAACTACAAGACTCTCAAGCCAACCGAAGTCATTGGAAGAATTGTTGCTCATGAGATGACACTTAAGGATAAGGAAGAGCTTCACAACAAGTCAAGTGGTGCTTACAAAGCTACAAGTGATGCTCCCACAACCTCAAGTGACAAGTTAGTTTCCAATGAAGAGATAAGCCTAATGGTTAAGAACTTCAACAAATTCTACAAGTATAGAGGCAAAGAGAGAAGCTCAAAGTCTAGATCATATGATGAAAAGAGATCTTCTAGTCATGATCGAAACTGCTACAATTGTGGAAGACCCGGACACTACTCAAATGAGTGTACGGCTCCCCACAAGAGAAGAGAAGAATCTCCAAGAAGAAGAAGTTCAAGAGATGAGTCACCTCGGAAAGAGCGAAGGAGTAGAGATGATCGTTATGAACGAAGACCCTCTCGGAGAAGCAAGGATTCGGAGAGGAAAGACAAGTCATCAAGGAGCTACACAAGAAGAAGACATCAAGCTCATGTAGGTGAATGGGTCTCCGGCTCCAACTCCGACAATCAATCCGATGGAAGCTATCACTCCGACTCCGACTACAATCAAGATGAAGGTGTTGCCGGTCTTGCTCTCGTATCCTCCAACTCCAACTCCTACGACTTATTTGATTCACCAAATGAGGGAATTGGAAGATGCTTCATGGCTCCTTCTTCAACTTTCCTATTTCGCTAGGTGATACCATTTCTTCTGGAAGATGCTTCATGGCTAAAGGCCCCAAGGTATCACACCCTGAATTCATTGACTTCAATAGTGATGAGGATGACTTACTTGGTGAAGATGAGCTCTTGCATGATAAATCTAGTGAGCCTAGTAACGATGAAAATGCTAGTAGTCTTTATAGTCGAGAAGAGTTGAATGATAATGCTATGAAGGAGATTGAGCGTCTAACTAAAGAACTAAACACTCTTAAGTTAGCTCATGAAACAACTCAAGAAGATCATAGAGAGCTCTTAAGATCTCATGAGAAGCTACGCTTCGAGAAGCTCACTCTAGAGCAAGAACATGAGTTTCTAAAAGCAATCAATGACGATCTTCGAAAGAAGAGTTCTTCATATCTTGCCAAACGACTTCTCTTGTCTAATTTCTTGCCACCCATTAAGACTAAGCATGACAAGCATAAGAAAAATTCTTCCTCTAGCAGTAACAATAACCATGTTAAATCCAATGTTGTTGCTTCTAGTAGTTCTCTTGATTCCACTAACAATGTTTCAAGCCAAGTTACACTTGAGTAAGAGAATAGTTTATTGAAAGGGATCATAGAGAAAGGTGTCTACAAGAGCCTTGCCGGAAGCAAGAACTTTGAGGAAATTATTCGCAAGCAAGGAAGGCACCGGAAGAATCAAGGAATTGGTTTTGAGCAAAAGTTCAACGCCAAAGGTGTTGAGTGGGAAGAAGGTCAATATCCTACTCCACAGTTTGTTTCTCAAAAGGAGAAGTATGATCCTACTTCTTCCAATGTGGAACAAGCTCAAGATGACCTTCCACCACAAGACCATAAGCTAAAAGCCAAGGACAAGCTTCAAGAGGAAATTGATGCATTCGTTGAAGCACCTCAAGCCATGGTCAAGTGGGTTCCCAAGGAAACGTCAAGTTCTACTTCGTCAAGCTCAACTACAACCCCAAGGATTCCCATCAAGATGATGTGGATCCCGAAGAAGAAGAACTAGAAAGTTCTTGAGGGTGACTCCGCCAACATACTTCACTCACATTCATTTTGGCAGAGAACTTGTGCAATCAACTTCCATATCGTGCACTAGTTCATGGAGTCACAAACCCTCTTGTTGGTAAGTCAAGGGACAAGGTAATCATTGCTTTCTTGGACATCATCTATTGTGAACTTCAATCTATGTCCATGGATATCCTTGTTGTTCCTTGTGGGACTAACCCATGTAGGTATTGAAAGTGCCCGAATCCAAAGGATAGCTCCCAACTCTTGATGATCTCCATCAACATTGAGCATCCACATCTTCAACATCTACATGAAGTCTTCTACGACAACCCAAGGTTAGTTTGACCCTTTAAAAGGGGTTCTCACATCTAGGGGGAGCTTTGCTCTAAAAATTGAGCTAAAGCATCTTCAAATGATGTGAACACATCAATGCTTTATGTAAAAGTGGTAACCCCACTTGTGCTTAAACGATGAGTATGACCTATGATCAAATGTTCTCATTTGGCTCCTAAGTCAAAATACTCATATAAAGATGACCTAGTCATCGACAAATTGTGTGTTAGTTGCTAGAGTTTTGGTTGTGCATGTTTGACACATATTTCATTTGCTATCTTATTGTGTGAGCATGTTGAATGCATGATTTTATCCATTCGAGGACATCCATTTGTTGTTTTGGTCGTTTTGATTTTTCTGACCAAATGGATGGACAAGAATGCCTAAGTACCTCCCCTAGCTATCTATGCTTTCTTGTCTCAAATTCTATTCATGCTTAAATCACAAACTTTGAACAAGTCATTTTCGGACCCTCCGGGTGAGGAGCACTCGGAGCCACCGATCCGTCTAGGGCTAATTTCCAAAACCTTCTAATTGATTTCGGTCAGACCAACTCACTCAAACTCGGTCGAACCGAAAGCATTTAGACAGATCTAGGTTTTCATCTCGGTGAAACCGAGTTGTGATTTTCGGCGTGACCGAAGTGCATAACTGCCTAGCAGTTATCCATCTCGGTGCCACCGAGTTTTACAACTCGGTCCCACCGACAGCAAAGGGGTATATATACCAAGGGCCGCGCGCGTTGATTACTCCTTCAAACGTTTCGCCCCCACATCCCCTGCTGCCGTCGCCTTGATCTCCGGATCGTCGCCGTCGTCGCCTGTGCGCCCTCGCCGCAGGTCTCCGTCGCCGTCAACGGCCATCTCCTCCGCGCCGTTGCCGCCGTAGAGAAACTCCACCAAGTTAGGGTGAGTTTTGATCCCACTCGTGCTCCCATCTCCGATTCAATGCACGTTTGGATTGCCTAGTATCTTGCCACGATTGAAATCTTCCTGTACACCAGATTGGTTCGTTTGAACTAGATTCGAGTAAAAATTTTAGGGTTAGGTTTCCACGGAACACATCTCGGTAAATCCGATTTTATAATTTCGGTGTGACCGATTTGGCCTCTGGCCATTGCACTGCACCCTTCGGTCCAACCGAGTTGTGCAAATCGGTGTGACCGAAATGTAGTTTTTGTGAAACCCTAGTGTTTTCGGCAGGACCGAAACCCACTTCGGTCAAACCGAAAGTGGTGTGTCAAGCTTCTGTTTAACACTTCGGATTCACCGAAACTCAAACTCGGTCTGACCGAAATGTCTTCTGTGAAAACTTAAAACTAGAATTTGAACTCATTTTTTTTGCAAAAACTTCTGCAGTTTGTGATAACTCTTCTTCTCTGCCTATACCTTATCTATTCACAGGTTGTCAGCCATGTCAGATACCAGTGACAGTCAGAACAGGTCAGAGACACCCATTGCAGACATTCCAGAGGTAGACACTAGTCCTGATCCTAGTAGCCCTTTTGATGATGGTGAGAGAAGTACACCAAGTGGCATGCCTCCTGCAGCCACCAGAGCTAGAAAGGAGAAGAATTCCGATGATGAGGATTCAGATTTCGTTGTTGAGGAAGAGGTGACCTCCAAGCCTAAGAGGAAGGTTGTTGCCAAAGAGCAACAAGGTCAGCAATCTAAGAAGGGCACCAGCAAAGTCAAGCAGTCAACTGTTGCCAAGAAGCTAAATTTGGGAGAGGCAGCTCCAAGCAAAGTGAAGAAAACCACCAAGAGAAAGAGGGTAGTGCATGTGTCAGATTCTCATGCAGATGCAGCAGTCGAGGATGAGGATGAGGAAGCACCCCAGCCTCCACCTCAGAAGCAGAAGCTCATGGGTGATGCCATCAAGGCTGGAGCCACATCAAAGCCCAAGAAATCAGCTCCAGCTAGGGCAGCTCCAGCAAAGCCTGCTGCCAAGCCCAAGAGGACCATCAGAAATATTCCAGCGTCTGAGAAGAACAAGGTTGATGTGCCACCAGCTGAGTCTGACGAGGAAGGACAAGTTTTGCTGAAACTTCGTCCAAAACTGCCACTTCACAATGATGCTCATCCTCAAGCCGAGGATATGAAGGCAAGGAAGGATAGAGGTCTCAGGCTATGGAGACAAACTGACCCATATGCCGTGAGGAGAAGAACTGCTGTAGATCCCAGATTTCACACCAGAGAGCAGCAGGACTTCTATGAGACCGTGTTGATGGACAAGAAGCCCATAGTCGCAGACACCAGATATGTTGACTGGGAGTACATTGACAGTGAAGAGCACAGAGATTTCTTTCCACATGTGCATGAAAGCTTCACTGCATGTGGAGTTGCAGATTTTGTAGGTCAGAAATTGACCAGTTGGAACGATGAGATGATAATGCAATTCTATGCCACAGCTCACTTCTATCCTGATGGAAAGATCACATGGATGACTGAAGGTCAAAGGTATTCTTCTGTTGAAGAATGGGCAGAAATGTTGAATGCTCCAGTGCAACGAGAAGATGATATTGATGTCTATGGGATTCCAAAGAAGAATCATGAATCCATGAAGAACATGTACAAAGAGATTCCAGCAGAGGATTTGGAAGTCTGGAAGCTCGGCTCAGTCTACCATCTCCAGGCAGGCTTACCTACCACTAATACCATTTTGAGGCATACCTTGATGCCCAAGTCTGGAGATCATCGCATGATCAGAGGATATTCTATCAACATGCTGCATATACTTGATGAGAAAGCACCTTTCAAGGTGATGGACTTAATGGTAGAGACCATTAAGAGGACTGCAGCTGACCAGAAAAGGTCATGTGGGTTTGCCCCATAGATTCAGATGCTTATCAATGCCAAGTTTGGCACGGGCAAATTCTTGTTGGATAGAAAACACTTACCGCTGCAGCCAGAGCATGAAGACAATGTTGTCGTGATGGATGAGGAGGATCCGACATCTGTTGAAGGTCAAGCCAAGATCGAAGCTGCTAAGAAAGCCAAAGCTGACAAAGAAGCAGCAGCAGCAGCAGCTAAACCAAAGAGTTTCGGAGAGCAGATTCTTGAAGCTACTCAAAGGATTGAACAACGCCTGGCCAGCATTGAACAGTCTCAGGAGAGCTTAGAGAGGATTGTTGACGAGAAGATCCACGCTCTGGACGTGAAGCTGACTGAAATACAAGTGACCATCACAACAAGTTTCAGCACTTAACAGCCCCATGCTCAAGACTCCATTTTTGGTTTAGTGATCCAAGATCACATTGAGTCCATAGGAAAAGCCAATACTATTAAAAGGGGATGAGGTTATGTTGATGATCTGGTTGCTCAAGTGCTTAGTGATACATCTCCTAAACTATCAGCAACTTTCACTGCCATATACACTCATAAGTAATCTCGGTCCCACCGATATTCCAAACTCAGTCACACCGAGATGAACCACCTCAGCCATAAGCCAAACCCTAGCAAAATCGGATTTTCCAATTCTGATATCGGTTTCACCGAAACATGAGTTGCCAAGCTTCTGTAACCTTCTGTCATCAAATCGGTGTCACCGAGATGATGAAGTCGGTCTCACCGAAACTGGCATGCTCTTGTCTTTGCACGAATCGGACTAACCGAGATTGTATTTTTGGTCCCACCGAAAACCCCAACGTTCACATTATTTGAACTTTCGGTCTCACCGAGTTGTCCACTTCGGTCCCACCGAGATTGCTCAAATATGTGTGTAACAGCTGGATTTTGTGTGGAGGCTATTTATACCCCTCCACCCCCTCTTCATTCGTGGAGAGAGCCATCAGAAAGAACTACCACTCCTACCTTACATTTCTGAGAAGAGAACTACCTACCCTTGTGTTGAGATCAAGTTGCTCCACTCCCACCATATGAAGCTTGATCTCTAGCCTTCCCAAGTTGCTTTCCACTCAATCCTTTCTTCCACCACAGCCAAATCAGTGAGGAGAGTTGAGTGTTGGGGAGATTATCATTTGAAGCACAAGAGCAAGGAGTTCATCATCATATACAACATCTATTACCTTTTGGAGGGTGGTGCCTCCTAGATTGGTTAGGTGTCGCTTGGGAGCCTCCGTCATCGAGATGTGGAGTTGAACCAAGAAGTTTGTAAGGGCAAGGAGATCGCCTACTTCGTGAAGATCTACCCCGAGTAAGGCTAGCCCTCCGTGGGCGTAGGCCATGATGGAATAGACAAGGTTGCTTCTTCGTGGACCCTTCGTGGGTGGAGCCCTCCGTGGACTTGCGCAGCCGTTACCCTCCGTGGGTTGAAGTCTCCATCAACGTGGATGTACGATAGCACCACCTATCGGAACCATGGGAAAAATCACCGCGTCTCAAAAATTGCGTTTGCTCTTCTCCACCTCTCTTTACTACATGTGCAATTTACTTTCCGCTGCCTATACTCTAGAATTGCATGTGTAGGGTGATGCTTGACTTGATCATAATTGTGAATCTGCCAAAAACTGTTCTTTTTCTAAAGGCAGAATTTTTATATTTACAAGTAGTCTAATCACCCCCCCTCTAGAAATACTTTCGATCCTACAGATCGTGAGGATTCGTTCAACTACACGTGGTTCGTCTTCGAGGCTTCTTCTTCGTCTTCTTCATGGATCCGTTCTTCTTCCTTGCGGGATCTCAGGCAAGATGACCATCACCTTGGATACCTTTACTATCATGGCTATGCTAGATGTCTCGATGCTATCGTTATATGTCGCGCTACCCATCTTTTATTGTCAGCCCCTCTCCTTGATGCCATGAAACCTCTAACCTTTGACACCATCCCAGCGAACCGTTGTTTGGCTATGTTACGTGCTTGCTCAGCCCCTCTTATAGCGTTGCTAGTTGCAGGTGAAGATGAAGTTTGCTCCATGTTGGAACTGGACGTTGTTGCAATATCACAATATATCTATTGAAATTATTAACACACCTATATACTTGGCAATGGGTGGAATGCTTGGCCTTTTGCTCGGTGTTTAGTTCCACTCATGCCATCTTAGGGGTTGATAAACCGGCGTTATGTTCCTTGATTTTGCGTTCCTTACACGGTTGGGTATATGGGGACCCCCTGACAGTTCGTCCTTGAATAAAACTCCTCCACCAAGGCCCAACATTGGTTTTAATTTGCCTCATAATAACAACTTAATTAATTAATTAAATTGCATAGGGGGTCGCGTCCCCGAGGATTCTTTCTACATAACAGGGGGGCCAATGCTGATGGTGTTGGTCCCGAACGGGGGTTTTGTGGGGCTGCCACGGGGAAACTCGAGGTATCTGGTATAACCTGTAGAATCGCCCATCCGGTCGTGGCCTGAGACGAGATACGCTCGGCTACTATCAGGGTGTTGGCACGCCGGGAGGTCTTGCTGGACTTGTTTTACCATTGTCGAAATGTCTTGTGCACCGGGAATTCTGAGTCTGATCGGGCCTTCCCTAATATAAGGGGTAATATTATTATTATCTCTACTGATCGTGAGAGCTTGTGATAGGCTAAGTTGGGACACCCCTGCAGGGTTATGATCTTTCAAAAGTCGTGCCTATAGTTATGTGGCAGATTGGAATTTGTTAATGTCCGGTTGTAGAAAACTTGACAGAGGATCCGAGACAAAACACACAACTGTGTGAGTAACTGTGACTGTCTCTTTTCACTTTGAGAAGAGAACACGGTGGGGTTATGTTTGACTCATAGGTAGTTCAGGATCTTTAGCGATCACTACTAGTTTGCGACCGTTTGCGTAGATGCTCATCTTATTCTTGTACTCGTAAGTTAGTCACCATATATGCTTAGTCGCTGCTGCAACCTCACCACTTAACCTCTTCCTACCCATTAAGCTTTGCTAGTCTTGTTACCCATGGTTATGGGATTGTTGAGTCCTCGTGGCTAACAGTTACTACAACAACAGTTGCAGGTGCAGGTTTCCGATGACTTGACGTGAGAGCGATGTACTTGTGTTGGAGTTCTTTCTTCTTCTTCGTCGTCGGTCTTGGGTTAGGTTCCTGGTCGGCAGCCTGGGATAGCAGATGGATGTCGTTGTGCTTTTCATGTTTGCATCCGTAGTCGGATGCCTTGTATTGATGATGTTGTATTCATGTGACTTGTATGATTTGTTGTATCCCCCATGTATGTATGTAATGGTACGATGTAATGATATCCATCTTGCTAAGCGCCTGAGATACGGTTGTGCCCCAATCACGTATGAGTCACGTGATCGGGATAGAATCGCATCTTGGACCTGACAGATACAATCCATAGATTCATCAAAACTAGCAAACTATGCAAATAAAATAGAATCTGTGTAAAACAGAATAGTCTGTAAAGATGTGAACAATTACCATACTTCCGTAACTCTAAAAATTCTGAAAAATCTGGACAAAGTGGGAAATTTGTATATCAATCTTGTGTAAAAAATTCAGATAAAAAGCACGTTCCAGTGAGTTTAAAAGTTTCTGGACGGAGCGCAAAAGTTTCTGTTTTTTTCACACAATCAAATCAACTATCAACGGAATCATCCTAGAGTCTTTACTTGGCACAAACACTAATTAAAACACAAAAACACAATCATAACAGTGGCATAATTGTGTGAACACTCAAAACAAAAAATAAAAAGGGGAAATAAAGATAACTATTGGGTTGCCTCCCAAGAAGCGCTATTGTTTTACGCCCCTAGCTAGGCGAAAGGCATTGTTTCAAGTGTTGTCATCTTTCATATTAATTCCATAGGTGGCCCTCATAATGGATTCATATGGTGGCTTAATTATCTTTCTAGGGAAGTGTTCCATTCCTTTCTTTAAGGGAAACCCTCCCTATCAGTAGTCCTATAGAATGCAATCGTCAGACCAGTATGGAGACGCCCATCCGTTTTTTATCTTATAGTTGAGATTGCTTCCAAAATCCAACGTCTTATTTCCAAACAAACCGGTGTTTTTGGCCGCGTCCTGCCTATAATCCCTCGTAATCATCCCCCATTAATCTCACATTCCAAACCCACCCGGTCTCTCCCCAATCTCGCCTTCTTCTATATTGTCTCCATCATCGATCTCGCCACTACCTGCCGCTTTCCATCTCTCCGATGTGAACCTGCCATACCCACTACGCCGGTGAGATTGACCACGCCGGTGTGCCGTCCCATGTAGTGGTTGCACTCGTCTTTATCCACCGCGACCACGGGCAAGCTCCCACCCCCTGCATTATCGTCTCCACTAGGTTCGGGCCCCAAGTTCTTTAGTTCATCGCGGCAGATCATCGTCCCAAATGTGGAACGAAGCCATCACACAAGGAAGATTGCATAATCCCCCCCCCCCTCTCCGGCAAGTAGTGTAAACTTGTCCGACCTAGGTATCTAGTCGTCCAATCTTGATTCTTTTGTTCATATTAGTTGTATATTGCAATTTTTAGATTTTCATGCTTGCCTCCACGATTAATTCTATTCCAAAGTTCCATGTCCATGCTTCTTTATTATACAACACCTATGTTGAAATAAATATTCTTCTGAAATCTACACAATTTGCTTTCATAGGTTAATAATTGAAAAATTGGTATGTTGGTGACACAAAACATCCAACCCTTTGTTCGCTAGAAATTGTTTTGGACACTTTTTTTGTGCTTCTTACCATGATGCGTCTACATTTTAATATTTTCGCTTCTTTTTGGTCAAGATTTTTTTCAGCTAGGAAATTTACTATCGGTTAAATTACTATTTATGTCAAACAAAAGATGCATCCTCTTCGTTGGTCACAACATTAGTATATTCTACATTATCAATGATTTATCTTCCAACCAAGAATAGTAAACTTGATCTGCCATAATTTCATGCTTCCTACAACTTGCCATACTTTGGGCAACAAATAAACCTTTTACTGTCGATGCCTTGCTTCCATACAATTGAAATCCAGAGTTATTCACAAAGCACAACTTTGTTGATGCCCATACAATTGAACTCTTAATTTATTCATGAAACACAACTTTTTATGCATCTAATCAAGCAAGCATGCAACTTTTCATGCCTCCAATGTATCTTATATATTAGTTGTGAAGAAATGAAGCTATTTTGTTCTATCAACCATATTTCCTCTAGTTTCTTGTAGGTGATTCTATGATAATGAATTTTTGCTTCAACCATTGTTGGTCTATGCTGCTTTTACGGTACAAACATTTTTTGTTTCAACCATTATGAATTACTAATTTATGCTTCAACCACTATATGTGCCTACTTCAAC
>LR738715.1:245607907-245669305 GCA_902687465.1 Secale cereale | reverse complement strand
CCCCCCCCCCCCCGAGCGCCGCCGCCTGCGCTGAGAGAGCGGTCGCCTGCACCGAGAGTGTCACCGCATCCGCAGCGAGCGCGGCCGCTTCCGTCGAGAGGTAATCTGTGGTAGCCGACATGGCAGCTATAGCAGCCGAGACGACTGTAGCTGCTGCTGCCACGGTGGCTGCAAACGCCGAGAGCGCTCGAGCTGCCGTCCGTGTCGTCGATGTCGCCCTGGCCCGGGTCAAGGCCATCCACGCCAAGATCAAGGATGCACACGCCAAGATATTCTAGGCCACCTCAGACTCCAGCATGCAACCCACGTCGGAAAAGGCGGCGGTGGCCATGGAGCACCTGCTTCCTTATGAGGTCACCGAGCGGGAGCTGGAGATGCAGGAGGCGGCGGAGATCGAGGAGCGCCGGGAGGAGGAGTTGCGCGTGGCCGTGGTCGAGGTAGAGAAGAGTCCATCCGTCGAGGAATCAGCGGTGGAGTACCAACGCGAGCTCTGGCGCAACCACTACTACGAGTACTACAACCTTGAGGGCGGCGTTGAGGACAAGGTCGACTTCAGTAGGGGGGACGCGGAGTCGACCAACGGCGGCATGTCGCCAGGATAATTCATCGATGTCTCATCTCACACCGGCGATGCATAGGCCGGCGCGGCGGCGGATTTGTTAAAATTATGTGTACTTAGGCTTTGTTTTTAATGTTGGTCTTTTGTTAGAGCAATGTTTAGGTCAACTGGCTCTGTTTAATTACTTAAATTGCTCGATTCAGTAAGTGTGGTTTGTCTGCTGTACGCTCTTTTGTGTGCCCAAATTAGCAAGCGATGTTAAATTATGCAATGACGTACACGGGGAAATTTCCACCAAAATTTGAATTATCAAACTCATCCCATGCGCGTAAAGCAGAAGAATCGTTTGCGATGTACACAATCGTTCAAAGTGAATGGTCTGGCGGCACCGCGCGCAAAGTTTCCCTCCACATTTCTTGGCAACCGCCAAAATATCTACACCCGCCCCCCTCCCCCTTCCCCACCCCCTTTTCTCCCCGACCACAAGTGACATTTCCCATGTTTCCTCCTTCCTTCCTTCCTTCCTAAGCTATAGTCGCTTCCTCGCTCTCGCCGTCTCGCATCCTACCATCAGGGTCGCCATGGTCTTCTTCAAAGACCTCTCCAGCGGTTCCTCCTCCGGCGATGACTCCTTCACCACCCGAGTATGCCTCTCTTCTCTCTCTCGGACTATGAATTGGAATGAAGAATTTTTACCCGGCAGTCGATTTGAGTCATTTCTTCCTCTTGTAGCTCCCTAGGACCATCAGTGGCAACGAATGGAGCGGGGTGGCTGAAGATCTATCTGCTCATTGTCACCATCAATCTCCATGCATGAAGCTAGTTGCGCTTGAATCTGTGGTCAATGGGAGGAAGTTTCTGCCATGTGCAGAGAAGCTTAGACCCTCTTTCGTTGTTACAAATCATTTGTTAGATGTCATTCAGACACTGTCACGGTCCCAACCCATTCATAACACACCTTCAACCAAACCCATCCTAAGACACTGTCACAGTTTGTACCTAGTATATTAAATTGTTGTCATCTCATCAGCGGTGCCATTAGAAAATTATTTGGCACCGCTTCAGCAGTTTGTGCAGCCAGCTTTGGTCCATGCATCCGAGTAGCCAAGAAGTAAAATACTTCACCTTTATGGCACGAAGGAACTGGGCATCGGAGCAACTACTTGCTCCGGAGTCTGGGTCCCTGATTTTTTCCGCTGCATCGGCTCGCCAGTGCAGGGCACCGGTGTGAGATGTAGGAGCAGTTGTCTTTACACCAGCTCTGGCATACATAGTGGACGGCCTTAGTGCTATTAGTTCTATATTACTAAATTTGTGCATGTACACACCTGTTAGTATCAATTTGCTGACATCCAAACATTGTCACTATGTTGTTGCAGTTATATTTACCTTCCTCATAAAATATTCAATTTGTTATTTATTATACATGAGTAAGAACTTGTAGTGTTGTTGTAGTTAATTATAGCTACATATGTTTCATAATTTGGTTGTTGTCTCAGTAGCAATTAATTCATTTGCACATTGACCTTGTTGAGAAGATATGTCATAATTAACATGTTTCTTCAGTTTTTCAAAATAAGCATTGGTGATTTTCTATGTTGCTATAAACCCATTTCCCCTACAATTGTTACTGATCTAGTTTTAAATATTATAGGATGAACGGAAGTGTTCTTACTTGGAGTGGGTTGATCATGAGTGGCCACAGTCTTTGAAGATGTGCCTAGCGAAGCTCTGGAGCATGTATGAGGAAGAGAACAGACGTAGGCTTCAGAAAAACTGTTGTCAACGCTGAAGAATATATGAAGATGTGGGATAAAAAGTGGAAGGTGGAGAATGAGCTCATTTTATAAATCAGACTTTGCTAAGATGGTGTTGGCGAAGGAGGACGCACTTTCCCAGTTGGCCCATGCAAAACAGGTTTTTACTGAACTGAAAGCAGAGGTGGATAAGACGAGCCTCAATGATCTCGATTAGGGAAATGAATATATTGTTCTAATATTGTTCTTATGAAGTTGAACTAGCTATATGTTGTATTTTGCTGTTTTCATGTACCTATCGTATTGTGATGTTATAATATATTTATGTGCCTGATATGAAATAGGCAAACAACTGTTCGATATGAAATGTGAATTTGCGTAATACTGGAATTATTAATTGGAAACTAATGAACCTGCTAAATGTGCCATGAAACTTTGCAAAGGGTTCTAGCAGTAAAAGCGCTTGTGATGGATAGCCCAATGCCACACAGTTTTCTTCATCAAATCCTGTGTGATGTAGTTGATAAAAGCAAACAGTTAACCAAGGCAGAGCGTGTGTGATAGTTACACCTTTCACACACGAGCCTACACATAAAACTGTGTGGGATGTAAATATGAACGGAAACGTTTTCCCTGGATTGACTATGTGGGTTGTACATAAGAATGAAAACGTATTCCTTGGATTGACTGTGTGTGATATACATACGAATGGAAACGTTTACCCTAGATTGACTGTGTGGGATGTACATAAGAACGGAAACGTATTCCTTGGATTGACGTGTGTGATATACATACCTATGAAAATGTTTTTCTGGGGTTCACCGTGTGGGATGTACATACCTACGGAATGTTTTTCTGGGATTCACCGTGTGGGATGTACATACCTACGGAAATGATTGGGTTTTGATGCCTCACCCGATCGCACACGGGCTCATTTGGTGTCCCAGGAGGGTCTATCCCCGACGATTTCTAGGTCTTATGGGAAGGACCCCCTATCACCCACACTCACTTGGCCACGATTCCTAATGCCGTCCCGGAAAGGGATTAAAAACCGTTTGCATAGCACCGACGCGTACTAGTGATAGCACCTGTGGTACGTAGGAAAGACCTACCAAGTATTATAGGATAAGACGGATTGCAATCAGTATCAAGCACAATAAAATCAGTGGGCACATAATTTAAATTAGCAAGAATAAGCACATCATTTATTCTACCCAACGGTTTCTTAATAACTGAATCCGCCGAGTGCAAATTAAGAGAACATTCATCCAAATCGGTAAGGCCTAGCACATCATATAAAGATTTTGGTATAGTGGAAACGCTAGCACCCAAATCACATAAAGCATTACATTCATAATCCCTTTTTTATTAGTAGGTTCCCATTCATCATATAATTTTCTAGGTATTGAAACTTCCAACTCTAGTTTTTCTTCATGAGCTTTTCTCATAGCTTCTATGATATGTTTAGTAAAAGCCTTATTTTGTTCACAAGAATTGTGACAATTTATCATGGATCGCAACAAGGAAATACACTCAATTATAGAACAACTATCATAATCAAAGTCCTTGTAATACAAAGTAGTGGGCACATCACTAGTTAAAGTTTTGACCTCTCCAAATCCACTTTTATCATTTTTATCATTAAGATCATCACCCTCCGAACAATTGGGACATCTTCTAGCTAAAATTGACTCATCTTCAGTCCCTTTTTCATCAAGTTTTATATTACTAAATAAAGATTCAATGGTTGATACAACAATCATTTTAATGTCTTCATCATGATTAGAGAGTGAAAACAACTCTGGTTTAGCAGTCATCTTGTTTACTAGCATAGTTGGTTTATCATATATTTTTTCTAACAAATTTTCCGTAAGAGCTAGCTGAGAAGGTTGGCTACTTCTTTGTTAACATCATCAAGTTGTTAACCAATAGCACTAACATACTAGACATTTCTTTAAGTTTTTCAGCAAAGAATTTGTTGTGCTCATATTGCGTAAACATAAAATTCTTAGTAGTATGCTCAATTTCCTCCAACCTTTTGTGGCAAGAATCACCATAGCAATTTCCTCGAGACAAGGTGACAAAGCAAGCAAACAACAACAACAACAAAAATTTGTTTTTGTAAAAAATGTTTTAGAAGTGGGGGAAATCAAAATGAGAGGCAAATGTTAACTAAAAGGAAATGAAAGTAAGAGAAAGTAGATGATAGTTTATGCGAAGGTACTTGATAGGTTTTGGTGATGTCTCTCCGGCAACAGCGCTAGAAATTCTTCCTACTACTAGTGAGCTGTGTTGGGATTTACTTGAAGAGGAGAGGATGATGCAGTACAGTAGATATAAGTATTTCCCTCGGTTAAGAACCAATATTATCAATCCAGTAGGAAAACCACAAAGAACCTCGTTAGTAGCACATACACACACAAAAGCAAATACTTGCACCCAACACGAACAAGGGGGTTGTCAAACCCTCGGCGGTTATTCGCAAGGATGAAATCTCGTAGTGGTAGGTAATTATATAAATTGCAGATCAAAAATAAAAGAAATAAAATTGTAGCAAGGTATTTTTTGTGTTTTCATACATGATAAAACTAGACCCTGGGGCCATAGTTTCCACTAGAGGCTTCTCCCTCGAACATAAAGCATACAATGGGTGAACAAATTATTGTTGGGCAATTGATATAAAAGCGCGTATTTATGACGATATACAAGGCAATGATCATGTATATAGGCATCACGTCTCAGACAAATAGACCGACTTCTGCCTGCAGCTACTTCTATTACTCCACCCATTGACCACTATCCATCATGCTTCTAGGGTATTAAGCTATAAAAATAGAGTAATACTTTAAACAAGATGACATGATGTAGACAAAGTAACCAAAACAATATGAATAAACCCCATATTTTTATCCTTAATAGCAACAATATAAATACGTGTCATGTCCCTTTTTTTCACTAGGAATGAGCACCACAAGATTGAACCCATCACAAAGCACATCTCCCATTGCAAGATAAGTCAATCTAGTTGGCCAAACCAAACAGATAGATCAGAGAAAAATACAAAGCTATAACAATCATGTTGGGGAACGTAGCAGAATTCAAAAAAATTCCTACGCTTCACCAAGATCAATCTAAGGAGTCATCTAGCAATGAGCATAATAGAGTGCATCTACATACCCTGCGGAAGCGTTCGAAGGAACGTGGATGAAGTAGTCGTACTCTTCGTGATCCTCGTCACCGATGATCCCAGCGCCGAACGGACAGCACCTCCGCGTTCAACACACGTACGGTACAGCAACGTCTCCTCCTTCTTGATCCAGCAAGGGGGGAGGAGAGGTTGACGGAGATCCAGCAGCACGACGGTGTGGTGGTGGATGCAACAGAAAAACCTGCAGGGCTTCGCCGGCGCCCTGCGAGAGGAGATGGAAGTGTGACGGAGGGGGGAGAGGCGCCAGAGGCTTGGGGTGCGGCTGCCCTCTCCCCCCCACCACTATATATAGGGGCCAGGGGGGGCGCCGGCCCTAGGAGATGCAATCTCCTAGGGGGGGGCGGCCAGGGGGGGAGACTTGCCCCCCAAGGCATAGGGGGCGCCCCCTCCCCTAGGGTTTCAACCCTAGGCGCATGGAGGGGGCCCATGTGGTGCGCCAGCCCACCAGGGGCTGGCCCCCTTCCCCTTGCGGCCTACGGGACCCACCGGGATGGGTGGCCCACCCGATGGACCCCCGGGACCCCTCCGGTGGTCCCGGGACACTCCCGGTGACCCCCGGAATTCACCCGATGGCCAAAACTAGACTTCATATATATCATTCTTTACCTCCGGACCATTCCGGAACTCCTCGTGACGTCCGGGATCTCATCCTTGACTCCGAACAACATTTGGGTTTCCATGTGCATGTATCTCTACAACCCTAGCGTCACCGAACCTTAAGTGTGTAGGCCCTAGGGGTTTGGGAGACACGCAGACATGACCGAGACGACTCTCCGGTCAATAACCAACAGCGGGATCTGGATACACATGTTGGTTCCCACGTGTTCCTCAATGATCTCATCGGATGAACCACTGTGTCTAGGATTCACTCAATCCCGTATGTTATTCCCTTTGTCTATCGGTACTGTACTTGCCCGAGATTCGATCGTCGGTCTACCCGATACCTTGTTCAATCTCGTCATGGCAAGTCTCTTTACTCGTTCCGTAATCCATCATCCCATGACTAACTCCTTAGTCACTTTGAGCTCATTATGATGATGTCTTACCGAGAGGGCCCAGAGGTACCTCTCTGTCATACGGAGTGACAATATCCCAGTCTCGGTTCGTACCAACTCAATAGGTACTTTCGGAGATACCCGTTGCGTACCTTTATAGCCACCCAGTTACGTTGTGACGTTTGGCACACCCAAAGTATTCCTACGGTATCCGGGAGTTGCACAACCTCATGGTCTAAGGAATAAATACTTGACACTAGAAAAGCTTATGCATTACGAACTATACGATCTCGTGCTAGGCTTAGGATTGGGTCTTGTCCATCACATCATTCTCCTAATGATGTGATCCCGTCATCAATGACATCCAATGTCCATGGTCAGGAAACCGTGACCATCTGTTGATCAACGAGCTAGTAACTAGAGGCTTACCAGGGACATGTTGTGGTCTATGTATTCACACATGTATCGCTGTTTTCGTATAATACAATTCAGGCATGAATAACAGACAATTATCATGAACAAGGAAATATAATAATAATACTTTTATTATTGCCTCTAGGGCATATTTCCAACAGTCTCCCACTTGCACTAGAGTCAATAATCTAGTTACATTGTGATGAATCGAACACTCATAGAGTTCTAGTGTTGATCATGTTTTGCCCGTGGAAGAGGTTTAGTCAACGGGTCTGCAACATTCAGATCCGTATGCACTTTACAAATATCTATGTCTCCATCTTGAATGTAATTCCGGATGGAGTTGAAACGGCGCTTGATGTGCTTGGTCTTCTTGTGAAACCTGGGCTCCTTGGTAATGGCAATAGCTCCAGTGTTGTCACAGAAGAGAGTCATCGGGCTTGACGCGCTTGGAATGACTCCTAGGTCGGTGATGAACTCCTTCATCCAGACTCCTTCTTGTGCTGCTTCGCAAGCAGCTATGTACTCCGCTTCACATGTAGAATGCGCCACGACGCTCTGCTTGCAACTGCACCAGCTGACTGCTCCACCATTCAAAATATACACGTATCCGGTTTGTGACTTTGAGTCATCCAGATCTGTGTTGAAGCTAGCATCGACGTAACCTTTTACGACGAGCTCTTCGTCACCTCCATAGACGAGAAACATATCCTTAGTCCTCTTCAGGTACTTCAGGATGTTCTTGACCGCTGTCTAGTGTTCCATACCGGGATCACTTTGGTACCTCCCTACCAAACTTATGGCAAGGTTCACATCAGGTCTGGTACACAGCATGGCATACATGATAGAACCTATGGCTGAGGCATAGGGAATGACACTCATCTTTTCTCTATCTTCTGCCGTGGGCGGGGACTGGGCCTTGCTCAATCTCATACCTTGCAAAACAGGCAAGCACCCCTTCTTGGACTGATCCATATTGAACTTCTTCAATATCTTGTCAAGGTATGTGCTTTGTGAAAGACCAATGAGGCGTCTTGATCTATCTCTATAGATTTTGATGCCTAGTATGTAAGCAGCTTCTCCAAGGTCCTTCATTGAAAAACTCTTATTCAAGTAGGCCTTTATGCTCTCCAAGAATTCTATATCATTTCCCATCAGCAATATGTCATCCACATATAATATGAGAAATGCTACAGAGCTCCCACTCACTTTCTTGTAAATACAGGCTTCTCCCCAAGTCTGTATAAAGCCAAACGCTTTGATCACATCATTAAAGCGAATATTCCAACTCCGAGATGCTTGCACCAGCCCGTAGATCGAGCGCTATAGCTTGCATACCTTGTTAGCATTCTCTGGATCGACAAAACCTTCCGGCTGCATCATATACAACTCTTCCTTGAGGAAACCATTAAGGAATGCCGTTTTGACGTCCATTTGCCATATCTCATAATCATAGAATGCGGCAATTGCTAACACGATTCGGACTGACTTCAACATCGCTACGGGAGAGAAAGTCTCGTCGTAGTCAATCCCTTGAACTTGTCGATAACCTTTAGCGACAAGCCGAGCCTTATAGATGGTCACATTACCATCCGCGTCTGTCTTCTTCTTAAATATCCATTTATTTTCTTTGGCGTGCCTATCTCGGATTTCATGGCTCCAAGCCATTTATTGGAATCCGGGCCCGCCATTGCTTCTTCATAGTTCGAAGGTTCACCGTTGTCTAACAACATGATTTCCATGACAGGGTTGCCGTACCACTCTGGTGCGGAACGTGTCCTTGTGGACCTTCGAAGTTCAGTAGTGACTTGATCTGTATCTTCATGATCATCATCATTAACTTCCTCCCTTGTCGGTGCAGGCACCTCAGGAACAATTTCCTGCGCTGCGCTACTTTCCGGTTCGGGAGGGGTGACTGTCACCTCATCAAGTTCTACCTTCCTCCCACTCACTTCTTTCGAGAGAAACTCTTTCTCCAGAAAGGATCCATTCTTGGCAAAAAAAGACCTTGCCTTCGGATCTGTGGTAGAAGGTGTACCCAATCGTTTCCTTTGGGTACCCTATGAAGACACATTTTTCCGATTTGGGTTCGAGCTTTTCAGGTTGAAGTTTCTTGACATAAGCATCGCAACCCCAAACTTTTAGAAACGACAGCTTAGGTTTCTTGCCAAACCAAAGTTCATATGGTGTCGTCTCAACGGATTTCGACGGAGCCCTATTTAAAGTGAATGCGGCAGTCTCTAAAGCATAACCCCAAAAAAGATAGCGGTAAGTCGGTGAGAGACATCATAGATCGCACCATGTCCAACAGGGTACGATTTCGACGTTCAGACACACCGTTACGCTGAGGTGTTCCAGGCGGTGTCAATTGTGAAACAATTCCACAGTTCCTAAGGTGTGTGCCAAGTTCATGACTTAAATATTCACCCCCACGATCCGATCGCAAGAACTTTATTTTTCTGTCACGTTGATTCTCAACCTCATTCTGAAATTCCTTGAACTTTTCAAAGGTCTCAGACTTGTGCTTCATCAAGTAGATATACCCATATCTACTCAAGTCATCTGTGAGGGTGAGAACATAACGATAGCCTCCGCGAGCCTCAACACTCATTGGACCGCACACATCGGTATGTATGATTTCCAATAAGTCAGTTGCTCGCTCCATTGTTCTGGAGAACGGAGTCTTGGTCATCTTGCCCAAGAGGCAGGGTTCGCACGTGTCAAATGACTCATAATCAAGAGACTCCAGAAGTCCATTTGCATGAAGCTTCTTCATACGTTTGACACCAATATGACCAAGGCGGCAATGCCACAAGTATGTGGGACTATCATTGTCAACTTTACATCTTTTGGCATTCACACTATGAATATGTGTATCATCACGATCGAGATTCATCAAAAATAAACCATTGACCAGCGGGGCATGACCATAAAACATATCTCTCAAATAAATAGAACAACCATTATTCTCGGATTTAAATGAGTAGCCATCTCACATCAAACGAGATCCAGATACAATGTTCATGCTCAAAGCTGGTACTAAATAACAATTATTACAGTTTAAAACTAATCCCGAGGGTAGATGTAGAGGCAGCGTGCCGACGGCGATCACATCGACCTTGGAACCATTCCCGACGCGCATCGTCACCTCGTCCTTCGCCAGTCTCCGTTTATTTCGCAGCTCCTGCTTTGAGTTACAAATATGAGCAACTGCACCGATATCAAATACCCAAGAGCTACTACGAGCGCTGGTAAGGTACACATCAATAACATGTATATCACATATACCTTTGACGTTGCTGGCCTTCTTGTCCGCTAAGTATTTGGGGCAGTTCCGCTTCCAGTGACTCGTTCCCTTGCAATAAAAGCACTCAGTCTCAGGCTTGGGTCCATACTTTGGCTTCTTCCCGGCAACTGGCTTACCGGGCGCGGCAACTCCCTTGTCGTCCTTCTTGAAGTTCTTCTTACCCTTGCCCTTCTTGAACTTAGTGGTTTTATTGACCATCAACACTTGATGCTCTTTCTTGATCTCCACCTCCGCTGATTTCAGCATTGAATACACCTCGGGAATGTACTTCTACATCCCCTGCATATTGAAGTTCAACACGAAGCTCTTGTAGCTAGATGGGAGCGACTGGAGGATTCTGTCAACGACCGCTTCGTCTGGGAGATTCATTCCCAACTGAGACAAGCGATTGTGCAACCCAGAAATCTTGAGTATGTGCTCACTGATAGAACTGTTTTCCTCCATCTTACAGCTGTAGAATGTGTTGGAGACATCATATCTCTCAACTCGGGCATGAGCCTGGAAAACCATTTTCAGCTCTTGGAACATCTCATATGCCCCGTGGTGCTCAAAACGCTTTTGGAGCCCCGATTCTAAGCTGTAGAGCATGCCGCACTGAACCAGGGAGTAATCATCACAACGCGACTGCCAAGGGTCATAACATCTTAGTTTGCCGGGGCGGGAGCGTCACCTAGCGGTGCTTGTAGGACATAAGTTTTCTTGGCAGCTATGAGGATGATCCTCAGGTTACGGACCCAGTCCGTATAGTTGCTACCATCGTCTTTCAGCTTGGATTTCTCTAGGAACGCGTTGAAGTTGAGGGTGACATGAGCGTGGGCCATTTGATCTACAAGACATATTGTAAAGAATTTAGACTAAGTTTATGATAATTAAGTTCATCTTAATCAAATTTTAATGAACTCCCACCCAGATTGACATCTCTCCAGTCTTCTAAGTGATACATGATCCGAATTGACTAACCCGTGTCCGATCATCACGTGAGACGGACTAGTCATCAACGGTGAACATCTTCATGTTGATCATATCTTCTATACGACTCATGTTCGACCTTTCGGTCTTCCGTGTCCCGAGGCCATGTCTGTACATGCTAGGCTCGTCAAGTGAAACCTAAGTGTATTGCGTGTGTAAATCTGGCTTACACCCGTTGTATGCGAACGTTAGAGCCTATCACACCCGATCATCACGTGGTGCTTCGGAACAACGATCCTTAGCAACGATGCACAGTTAGGGGGAACACAATTCTTGAAATTTTTAGTGAGAGATCATCTTATTTACTACCGTCGTTCTAAGTAAAAAAGATGCGTAAACATGATAAACATCACATGCAATCAAATAAAGTGACATGATATGGCCAATATCATCTTGCTCCTTCGATCTCCATCTTCGGGGCACCATGATCATCTTTGTCACCGGCTCGACACCATGATCTCCATCATCATGATCTCCATCATCGTGTCTTCATGAAGTCGTCATGCCAACTATTACTTCTACTACTATGGCTAACGTTTAGCAATAAAGTAAAGTAATTACATGGCGTTATTCAGTGACACGCAGGTCATACAATAATTAAGACAACTCCTATGACTCCTGCCGGTTGTCATTTTCATCGACATGCAAGTCGTGATTTCCTATTACAAGAACATGATCAATCTCATACATCACATATATCATTCATCACATCTTCTTGGCCATACCATATCACATAGCACATGCTGCAAGAACAAGTTAGACGACCTCTAATTGTTGTTGCAAGTTTTTACGTGGCTTCTATAGGTTTTCTAGCAAGAATGTTTCTTACCTACGCCAAAACCACAACGTGATTTGTCAATTTCTATTTACCCTTCATAAGGACCCTGTTCATCGAATCCAATCCGACTAAAGTGGGAGAGACAGACACCCGCCAGCCACCTTATGCAACTAGTGCATGTCTGTCGGTGGAACTAGTCTCACGTAAGCGTACGTGTAAGGTCGGTCCGGGCCGCTTCATCCCACGATGCCGCCGAATCAAGATTGGACTAGTAATGGCAAGAAAATTGAGCAAACTCAACGCCCACAACTTGTTTGTGTTCTACTCGTGCAAGATGCTACGCAAAGACCTAGCTCAGGTGCCACTGTTGGGGAACGTAGCAGAATTCAAAAAATTTCCTACGCTTCACCAAGATCAATCTAAGGAGTCATCTAGCAACGAGCATAATAGAGTGCATCTACATACCCTTTTGTAGATCGCGTGCGGAAGCGTTCGAAGGAACGTGGATGAAGTAGTCGTACTCTTCGTGATCCTCGTCACCGATGATCTGATACGTCCAAAACGTATCTATAATTTCTGCTTGCTCCATGCCTCTTTTGGGTGATATTGCTATGATATTTATACACTTCCATACACTTTTGATCAAATTTGGACTAACCTATTAACTCAGTGCACCCCAGTGCCAGTTTCTGTTTTCCGCTGTTTTTGTATTTCAGGTTTTCCCATTACGAGAACTCCCAGAAAAATCCCGGAAAAATTATATAAAAAATCAGCGTTCCAGAAGCTTCCCAGCAGCCAAAGTACAGCCGGAGGGGGGCCACCAGGGCTCCAGGCGCCCTGGTGGCGCGGCCCCCCTGGCCGCGCCGGGGGGGCGCCTGGGCCCCCCGAGCCTCCGCTGATGCCCCCCTTTGGCATATATTTATATCGTGTCCCGAAACCCTCGAGACGGAAACCCTTTTTCACGATCTCATCTCTGTTCCGCCGCCGCCGCCACTTCCAAGATCGGGAGCACCAGGAGAACTCTTCCCGGCATCCTGCCGGAGGGGAGGATCACCACCGGGAGCTTCTCCACCACCATGGACGCCTCCCGGATGAGTTGTTAGTAGTCTCCCTTGGACCATGGGTCCATGACCAGTAGCTATGTGATGTTCTCCTCCCGTTCTTGTGCTTCACTAATTAGTCCTCGTGAGCTGCCCTACATGATCGAGGCACATATGTAATCCTTATGTTGTTGCTATGATGAGTTTGCTGGGATCCGATGGATTGTGAGATTATGTTCAGATTGTGTTTGAGTAATATATTTGATCTACCTCTTTTATATTTATGTTCGTAAGTAATTCTTGCATGTTCCCCGTTGTTATTTGTTGCTTTGGCCAAGTAGTAGGTAGTGACTCCAAGAGGGAACGTTATGCTTGATTGTGGGTTCATGCCCCTCGATGACTAGCTTGAGTGACAGAAAAATGAGTCTAGGGGATGTGCTGTTGCCACAAGGGGGAAAACAACGGTGCTTGTGCCCGCGGGTGCAAGGATTGTTTACTTTACGCAAAGTTCTTTTAATGCAGTTGTCTGTTGCTTTGAGTTTACACTATGGGTGGGACTCGCAACTTAATACCAGCGAGATGTTCTGGATAGATATCTCAAGGTGGATGATTAGTAGTAGATGCAGATGGATTTCGGTCTACTTGCCTTGGCGTACCGCCCATGCTTTGAACCTCTACCTTTCTTGTATCATAGTTAGCATTGGTTTGCGCACGTAATTCTGTCAATTGCCCAGCTGTAATTCGTTTACCTCACATAGCTATTTTATCGTCTTTTGGGAGAGAGACATCACTAGTGAACATCATGGGACCCCGGTGCATATTACCATCATCGATCACATCCGCTATTTACTTTCAGCTTTTACTTATTATTTGCAGCATTACCTATCACTATTATCACTTGCGTTTGATCCTTTGTAAACTACAAGGCCGGAGAGATTGACAACCTCTCTGTACTCGTTGGGAGCAAAGTTATTTGTATCTGTGTGCAGGTCCACGTTGATTGCTAATATCTGGCGCCGTTAGCAGTTGACACCTTCTTGTTGAAACTGGGAGTCTCAGGGAAATCAATCCTTGGTATCTTTGCCAAGGGAAAACTTCCGCTACACTGCATCTCAAACCTTCCACTTGGGGTAACCAACGAGGGGCGAGAAGCCATCAAGCAAAGTTTTCTGGCGCCGTTGCCGGGGACTCCACTCTTCAGGATAGGGGAGTTGCACGCTATCTTTTACCTTTGCTTTTAGTCTTGTTAGTTTACCTTTCAGTTTTGCTTTAGTATCTTTTATCGAAAATCACAAAAATAGTTATTTTGCTTGCTTGCTACTATGGGTTCCACCGAGAACACCAAGTTGTGTGACTTCACTAGTCACAACAACGATGACTTTATCTGCACACCTATCACTACACCTGCCACTTCAGCACCTTCGTATGAAATTAAACCTGCTTTACTGAACCTAGTTATGAAAGATCAATTCTCCGGTGCTGGAGATGATGCTGCTTTACACTTAAACAATTTTGTTGAACTTTGTGATATGCAAAAGTACCGAGAAGTAGACGGTGATATTGTTAAGCTTAAGCTTTTTCCTTTCTCCTTGAGAGGAGGAGCTAAAATTTGGTTTCAGTCTTTGCCTAGAAATAGCATAGATTCATGGGACAAGTGCAAAGATGCTTTTATTGGAAAGTACTATCCACCTGCTAAAATTATCCAACTAAGAAGTAGCATAATGAATTTTACACAATTGGATAATGAACACGTTGCCCAAGCTTGGGAACGTATGAAATCTCTTATCAAGAACTGTCCTACTCACGGTTTGACTACTTGGATGGTTATCCAAACTTTTTATGCAGGCTTGAACTTTACCTCGCGGAACTTGTTAGATTCAGCCGCGGGAGGAACCTTTATGTCAACTACACTTGGTGCTGCCACAAAGCTTCTCGATGAGATGATGACCAATTATTCCCAATGGCACACCGAACGCACTCCAACAGGTAAGAAGGTAAACTCTGTCGAGGAGATTTCCTCCCTAAATGAAAAAGTTGACTTGATCATGTCTCTACTTTCGAAGCAATCTTCTGTTGATCCTCGTGATGTTCCTTTAAATTCTTTGATTGCTCAAGAACAAGTAGATGTGAACTTTATCTCTAGAAACAATTTTAATAACAATGCTTATAGGGGTAACTTTGGTAGCAATCCTAGACCGTTCCCCTCTAATTCTTATGGGAACAACAATGCTTATCCTATCACCAAGAACTCCACTACTGAACTAGAGATTATGCTAAAATATTTCATCACTACCCAAAAGGCCTTTAATAAGAGTGTAGGAGAAAAACTAAACAAAACTAGATGATCTCTCTTTGAAGGTAGACAATTTAGCCAATGAGGTAGAATTGCTTAAAATTATAACTTCTCCTCTTGAGGAGAGGAAGGTCACTCCTATGAATGCTATTCAAGTGCAACTTAATGAAAACATTAGGATGTTGGCTAAACTAAAAGAGAGATGGGCTAGAGAAAGGTAGGAAGAAGATAGAATTAAGAACCTTCCTACCCACCACACTATTGCTACTATCCAAGTTGTTGAGGATATCCAAACTCTTAGCACCCAATGCACTCCTGGTCCCAATGGACCTATTAATGGTGATGCTATGACTATAGAAACTACCAAACAAGTGAACCTAAAGGACACCACTACCACCTTACTTGATAGTAGTGACCTTGATTTTGATAATTGCACTCTTACCGAAGTTATTGATTTCCTTCACAAGATGTCTAGAGATCCCCGCACTAGCACGCTTAACCTTGCCTTCACAGAGCATATCACTAATGCTCTCATCAAAGCTAGGGAGGAGAAACTTAGAGTAGAAGCCTCCATACCTAGAAAGCTAGAAGATGGTTGGGATCCTATGATTAAAATTAAATTGAATAACTTCTCTTGCTATGCTTTATGTGATGTTGGTGCCAGTACCTCTGTTATGCCCAAAAGAATATATGATATGCTTAAATTGAAACCTTTTGATTCTTGTTCTTTTGGTGTTCGCCTCGTTGATTCTTCCATAAAGAAACCTTTGGGGAGGATCGACGATGTTCTTATCATTGTCAATGACAATTATGTTCCCGTTGATTTTACTATTATGGACATTGAATGTGAACCTTCGTGTCCAATTATTTTGGGACGTCCTTTTCTACGCACCGTTGGTGCTATCATTGACATGAAAGAGGGGAATATAAAATTCCAGTTTCCAATCAAGAAAGGGATGGAACACTTCCCTCGAAAGAAGATTAAGTTACCTTTTGAGTCCGTTATACGGGCTAGCTATTCTTTTACTCTTGATAAAACTTGATCTCTATGCATTATGCCTAGCTTAAAGGCATAAAAGAAAGTGCTTTTGGGAGGCAGCCCACATGAATAAAATTTTATTTTGCTTTTGTTGTGTCTTGATGTTGCTACTACAGTAGCATCATCATTGTATCTTTGCTTTTCAACTTTGTGCCAAGTGTAGCCTCTGATTGCAAGAAAGTTCAAAAGTTGTGACGTGCTGTCCAGAAAACAGATTCTGTCCTTGGATAGAAAAATTCGTATAAAATCACCAGATCATCTTTTTGGTCTGAATTTTTTTGACAGCATGCTCTATATAATTTTCTTTCGTGTGTCTGTTTTGAGTTTTTTTATTAGAGTTGCAGAAGTGCCCCGAAAAAATCATTTACTACCTGCTGTTCTGTTTTTCACAGATTCTGTCCTGTTTTGCCTTTCCTTCATTTTGCAAACCTAGAGCTTGCTTTTTCTTTGCAAAAACCTTTTGGTAATCTTGAGAAACAGTAGACCTTCAAGAATATCCTTATTTCCAGCAAGGAACAATTATTTTATTAAGGGTACTAACCTCGCTAATCAGATTATGATGAGTTATGTATGAACGGAGTTTTCAAGTGTGCGAGTGAAGATGATAAAAAGATTCAGGAGTGTCAAGCGCTCAAGCTTGGGGATGCCCCCATGCACCCCCAAGATATATTCAAGGAGACTCAAGCGTCTAAGCTTGGGGATGCCCCCGTGCATCCCCTTCTCCATCAACATTATCAGTTCGTCTTTCGTTCCACTATATTTTTATCACTTCATGTGTTATGTGCTATGCTTGGAGCGTCTTGCTTTTAGTTTTCTTTAGCTTTTCATAACGAGTCGGAACTCAGCTTTTTTTATGTGGGAGAGAAACACGCTCCACTTCTACCTAGAACATAACATAGAATTTTCATGTCTATCTTTGCTGTGTGTGTTCTTTGTCTTTCAATAGCTACTATCATGCTTAGCTCTTAGTTTTCATGCTTATCTTTTTAAAGAGCTTTTGTTTAGTTGGTTGCTTGAACTCTCTTTATTTATCATGCTTATCTTATTAAGAGAGTTTGCTTCTGTTGCATTGGTTGGTATGTCTATGATAAAGATGCTACGTGCATAATGGTGCTTAGTAATTCATGTTTTCTTATGGTTAGTCTCAAATAGCTGGGGGGTTTCCAATGTGTTATTGGAGTACCAACATGATTTGTTTGCCTATGATGTGGTATGGTTTAGTAATATCTTCCTTCAAGAATTTATTTTGATTGACTTGGCGTATGCTCACGCATATTTAAGACTGTAAAGAAAGTCTGTCAAGCCTTGATGATCTTTTATTTCTGAGTAGCGATATAACTACCATGCCTGATTCAATGTTGCTTTGTCGCTCTGCATGATTATGACCGTCATTGCTCTCTTAGTTGGTCGCTCCCAGTCTTTTGCTAACCTCCACCTGTACTAAGCGGACTGACTGCTTGTGCATCCAAATTCTTTTAAACCAGTTATGCCATATGAGTCCACCATACCTTCCTACATGGTATTTACCTGCCATTCCTAACGAAGACTTTCATGTACCATCTCGAAATTATTCAAAAAGAAAAGAAAAAATGCATTCCTATTTTGTGCCTCTGTTTTAAGTCCATGAGGAAGTAGTAGTTAATTCATGATCTTTTTAAGATTGGACAAGCTTCACCCCGGGATTGCATGTATAATGTGCAAACCCATAATACGAGAAGGAACTGGCATTGAGTGCGCCCGGCTCAAAATTAATATTACAAACAAACCCTCCTTCACGCTTTGTTCATGAGAAATCAGAAAACTTTGGCAGTGATAAACAAAGGAGATTAAGAGGATGTGATCGTCCTCATTCGGGAGCCGTTCCTCGAAACTTGTCCATCTCAAAAAGTAATTGAGTTATCTGCTAGCATTCGTTGACGAAACATGCATGATCTAAGAAAATAATAATTATTACCTCTGTTTTAAAACCAAGAGCTCTGGTACATGCTTTGTCTTTGTTTCCGACTACGGATTTTCAACCTTGCCAACAAAAGCCACGGTTCGAGAGTCTCCACCTTCTTTTAAAGCACCAACTACTGAGAGCATGATTGTCATTCTGAGTGTAATGTGCATTGTTCCAAAGTAGCATTGTCTTTTGCATGATTATGATATTGTTTATTTTGAAATCATTGTATCTAGTCATCACTTAAAACTTGGAGGTGCCCCTGCATTTATGTTTTGCTTCACTAAAGGGGGCAAGCGAGATATCACTTTATCATATTTGCACACCATGATCATTACAAATCTATTTGATGTTTCAATACCATATTGTAAAACTTTCAGTTCTTTGTGATTTTATCATGAGGCAACTTAATTACTACAGATTCATTGTCTCAGTAAGCTTCATATGACTATGAAAAGTCCTATATGGTTAATAGCATGTCACCACAGAAATTATTCTTGTTATCATTTACCTACTCGAGGACAAGCAGGAATTAAGCTTGGGGATGTTGATACGTCCAAAACGTATCTATAATTTCTGCTTGCTCCATGCCTCTTTTGGATGATATTGCTATGATATTTATACACTGCCATACACTTTTGATCATATTTGGATTAACCTATTAACTCAGTGCACCCCAGTGCCAGTTTCTGTTTTCTGCTATTTTTGTATTTCAGGTTTTCCCATTACGAGAACTGCCAGAAAAATCCTGGAAAAATTATATAAAAAATCAGCGTTCCAGAAGCTTCCCAGCAGCCAAAGTACAGCCGGAGGGGGGCCACCAAGGCTCCAGGCGCCCTGGTGGCGCCCCCCTGGCCGTGCCGGGGGGGGGCGCCTGGGCCCCCCGAGCCTCCGCCGATGCCCCCCTTTGGCATATATTTATATCGTGTCCCGAAACCCTCGAGGCGGAAACCCTTTTTTGCGATCTCATCTCTGTTCCGCCGCCGCCGCCGCTTCCAAGATCGGGAGCACCAGGAGAACTCTTCCCGGCACCCTGCCGGAGGGGAGGATCACCACCGGGAGCTTCTCCACCACCATGGACGCCTCCCGGATGAGTTGTGAGTAGTCTCCCTTGGACCATGGGTCCATGACCAGTAGCTATGTGATTTTCTCCTCCCGTTCTTGTGCTTCACTAATTAGTCCTCGTGAGTTGCCCTATATGATCGAGGCACATATGTAATCCTTATGTTGTTGCTATGATGAGTTTGCTGGGATCCGATGGATTGTGAGATTATGTTCAGATTGTGTTTGAGTAATATATTTGATCTACCTCTTTTATATTTATGTTCGTAAGTAATTCTTGCATGTTCCCCGTTGTTATTTATTGCTTTGGCCAAGTAGTAGGTAGTGACTCCAAGAGGGAACGTTATGCTTGATTGTGGGTTCATGCCCCTCGATGACTAGCTTGAGTGACAGAAACATGAGTCTAGGGGATGTGCTGTTGCCACAAGGGGGAAAAAAACGGTGCTTGTGCCCGCGGGTGCAAGGATTGTTTACTTTACGCAAAGTTCTTTTAATGCAGTTGTCTGTTGCTTTGAGTTTACACTATGGGTGAGACTCGCAACTTAATACCAGCGAGATGTTCTGGATAGATATCTCAAGGTGGATGATTAGTAGTAGATGCAGATGGATTTCGGTCTACTTGCCTTGGCGTACCGCCCATGCTTTGAACCTCTACCTTTCTTGTAACATAGTTAGCATTGGTTTGCGCACATAATTCTGTCAATTGCCCAGCTGTAATTCGTTTACCTCACATAGCTGTTTTATCGTCTTTTGGGAGAGAGACATCACTAGTGAACATCATGGGACCCCGGTGCATATTACCATCATCGATCACATCCGCTATTTACTTTCATCTTTTACTTATTATTTGCAGCATTACCTATCACTATTATCACTTGCGTTTGATCCTTTGTAAACTACAAGGCCGGAGAGATTGACAACCTCTCTGTACTCGTTGGGAGCAAAGTTATTTGTATCTGTGTGCAGGTCCACGTTGATTGCTAATATCTGGCGCCGTTAGCAGTTGACACCTTCTTGTTGAAACTGGGAGTCTCAGGGAAATCGATCCTTGGTATCTTTGCCAAGGGAAAACTTCCGCTACACTGCATCTCAAACCTTCCACTTGGGGTAACCAATGAGGGGCGAGAAGCCATCATGATCCCAGCGCCGAACGGACGGCACCTCCGCGTTCAACACACGTACGGTACAGCGACGTCTCCTCCTTCTTGATCCAGCAAGGGGGAGGAGAGGTTGACGGAGATCCAGCAGCACGACGGCGTGGTGGTGGATGCAACAGGAAAACCTACAGGGCTTCGCCGGCGCCCTGCGAGAGGAGATGGAAGTGTGACGGGAGGGGGGAGAGGCGCCAGAGGCTTGGGGTGCAGCTGCCCTCCCCCCCCCCCCACTATATATAGGGGCCAGGGGGGCGCCGGCCCTAGGAGATGCAATCTCTTAGGGGGGCGGCGGCCAGGGGGAAAACTTGCCCCCCAAGGCATATGGGGCGCCCCCTCCCCCTAGGGTTTCAACCCTAGGCGCATGGAGGGGGGCCCATGTGGTGCGCCAGCCCACCAGGGGCTAGCCCCCTTCCCCTTGCGGCCTACGGGACCCACCGGGATGGGTGGCCCCACCCGATGGACCCCCGGGACCCCTCTGGTGGTCCCGGGACACTCCCGGTGACCCCCGGAATTCACTTGATGGCCGAAACTGGACTTCCTATATATCATTCTTTACCTCCGGACCATTTCGTAACTCCTCGTGACGTCCGGGATCTCATCCGGGACTCCGAACAAAATTCGGGTTTCCATGTGCATGTATCTCTACAACCCTAGCGTCACCGAACCTTAAGTGTGTAGACCCTACGGGTTCGGGAGACACGCAGACATGACCGAGACGACTCTCCGGTCAATAACCAACAGCGGGATCTGGATACCCATGTTGGTTCCCACGTGTTCCTCGATGATCTCATCGGATGAACCACTGTGTCTAGGATTCACTCAATCCCGTATGTTATTCCCTTTGTCTATCGGTACGGTACTTGCCCGAGATTCGATCGTCGGTATACCCGATACCTTGTTCAATCTCGTCATGGCAAGTCTCTTTACTCGTTCCGTAATCCATCATCCCGTGACTAACTCCTTAGTCACTTTGAGCTCATTATGATGATGTCTTACCGAGAGGGCCCAGAGGTACCTCTCCGTCATACGGAGTGACAATATCCCAGTCTCGGTTCGTACCAACTCAACAGATACTTTCGGAGATACCCGTTGCGTACCTTTATAGCCACCCAGTTACGTTGTGACATTTGGCATACCCAAAGTATTCCTACGGTATCCGGGAGTTGCACAACCTCATGGTCTAAGGAATAAATACTTGACACTAGAAAAGCTTATGCATTACGAACTATACGATCCCGTGCTAGGCTTAGGATTGGGTCTTGTCCATCACATCATTCTCCTAATGATGTGATCCCGTCATCAATGACATCCAATGTCCATGGTCAGGAAACCGTGACCATCTGTTGATCAACGAGCTAGTAACTAGAGGCTTACCAGGGACATGTTGTGGTCTATGTATTCACACATGTATCGCTGTTTCCGTACAATACAATTCAGGCATGAATAACAGACAATTATCATGAACAAGGAAATATAATAATAATACTTTTATTATTGCCTCTAGGGCATATTTCCAACAAATCATGCATAAAATAATTCAGAGAAGACTCAGTTAATATTCATGGAAAATCTTATCATAAACCCACAATTCATTGGATCCCAAAAAACACACCGCAAAATAAGATTACATCGAATAGAACTCTAGGAACATTGAGGAGAACATTATTTAAGATCAAAGAGAGAGAACAAGCCATCTAGTTACTCGCTATGGACCCGTAGGTCTGTGGTGAACTACTCACGTATCATCGGAAGGGCAGTAAGAGCAACTCTAGCAGACCCCGCATCCGCCCCCGACCCGCAAAATAACCGCCAAAATGCGGGCACGGGCCGGAAAGCCTGCCCGACCAGACCCCGCATCCCGCCCCGGCCCGCAAATTTTTTTGGGGGCGCGACAAAATTCCCGACCCGACCCGGGAAAACGCGGGTTTCCCCTCGCGGCTGCGGTGCCCTGCATCACAGAGAAGAAGTTGGCGGGAGGGACATTTCAGCATTTTTGGGTATGGCGGGCACTCTCAATGATATCAATGTGTTGCAACGGTCTCATTTGTTTGCTAGGCTTGCTAGTGGTGATGCTCTTGCTTGCAACTACACTATCAATGGGCATGAATACACAAAGGGGTACTATCTTGCAGATGGTACATACCCTCCTTGGTGCACATTTGTCAAGAGCATCAAAGAACCCAAAACAAAAAAAAAACAATGTGAATTTGCAAGGGTGCAAGAGGCAGCCCGAAAAGACATTAAAAGAGCATTCAGTGTTTTGCAATTTAGGTTTCCCATTGTCCGTGGTCCTGCTCATTTGTTGGATAAGAAAACCTTGAAGAACATCATGACATGCTGTGTTATCCTGCACAATATGATTCTTGAAGATGAGAGAGGAATGAACTTAGAATTCTTTTACGACAATGTGGGTAGCCGTGTCAAACCAGCTAGAGACCCAAACCGCATTAGACCTTTTCTTTAGACATACAAGAAGATTGAAAATACAAACACACACTTTCAACTTCAGGAAGATCTCATTGAGCACCATTCGCAAAGGGCTGGACAGTGACTAATTTTTGTATTCATTTGTATTTGTATTCATGACAAGTTTTGTATTGCATTATTTAAGTTCGCTACGGTGATTTGAATAATTATTTGTAATGCAGATGATTATTGTATTATGTTTGATTCGAATAATTCAGTTTGTTTTCGATTGTTGAATTATGTTGGATTTGATATTTGTGGGCTGATAATATGCGGAATGCAGCGGCACAAAGAGCAGAACCCGCATAACCGACCCGTAAAAAACATATTCCACGAATATACTTTTTTACGGATCCGTTTGGGGGGTCTGCATCTGTGCCAGCCTAAGCCAGCCCGCAAAAGCTATTTTGCACGAACTGCAAACGCGTTTTGCGGGCCGGCGGGATGCGGGTCTGCTAGAGTTGCTCTAAGGTTGACGTAGAAGCCCTCTGTGATCGTTTCCCCTCTAGCAGAGTACCGAAAAAGGCCTCCAGATGGGATCACCGAAGAACAAAGACTTGCGGCGGCAGAAAAAATGTTTTGGGTGTCTCTCTAATGTATTAGGAATATTAGAGAATTTATAGAGGTGCAATTAGGTCAAGATGTACCACTAGGGGCCCACAAGCTCAGGTGGGACGCCTGGCCCCCTAGCCGTGCCCCCAGGCTTGTCACTCCCTCTTGGCTCGTCTGGTCTTCTCTTGAACCTTGTAGGGTCTCTCTTGGTCCAGAAAACATTAATCCAAAGATTTTTTTTTTGTCGTTTGGACTTTATTTGATATTTATTTTTTGAAAAGCCAAAAACAGGCAAAAAAACAGCAACTGACACTGGACACTAGGCTAATAGGTTAGTACCAACAATGATATATAATTGCATATAAAATATCCAAAATTGGTCCTATAATAGCATGGAACAATAAAAAATTATAGATACGTTGAAGGCGTATCAATGTTTTTTTGCTGGAACTATGTTTTTTATTTGTTGAAACCAACCCCAATTTTTGCTACCGTATTCTTTTGATTTTTGCTAGAACCAACTCAAAATTTGCTACCAACGTCTTCGGATTTTCCTTTCTAGAGAACAAACGTCATCAGTTGGAGTGGTTATCCAGGGAGCTTCTATGTCTCGCTTCAGCGAGACAGAGGAAACCTCCGTCGAAGGGTGGCACGTGTTGGGGTGGCCCAGGCGTGCAGGAACAAAAACCTCGTTTTTTGTTTTGTTTATTTTTCACGTTTTTGCTTTCTTTATTTACTTTTGTTTATACTTCTAAATATTCTAAATCAATATATTACAAAAATCACTCTACATAAAACATTTAAAAAATATTGACCAAGCATTTGAGACATGTTAAATGTGTATACATAATATTTTTATCACGTATAATAAAAATGTATACACAAAAATTTGTATGAAACAATTTGATCATGTATTTTAAAATGTTAATCAAGTATTTGCAAAAATATTGAATAGGTGTTTGCAAAATATAAATCAAGCATTCGTCAAATGTTAAATGTGTACAGAAAAAATGTTAACCATGTATTAAATGATGAAAAAAATTGATCATGTATATAAAAATGTTAATCGAGCATTTGAGAAAATCCTGAACAAGTATTTGAAAAATATTAATCGAGCATTTAAAAAATGTTAGATGTGTACAAAAAAATGTTGACCATGTATACAAAATTGTGATTTTTTTTAACATGTATATAAAAATGTTAAGCTCGCATTTGAAAAAATATTAATCAAGCATTTGAAAAATGTTAAATACATTTAGAAAAAATGTTGACCATTTGCTCAAAAAAATTAATGCTTCATTTAATAAATGTTAATTAAGGATTTGCAAAATATTAAAAAATACATAGAGAAAATGTTGACCGTGTATTATAAAATGTTAGTCTTGTATTTGTAAAATGTTAATCAAGCATTTGGAAAAGTTTAAAGTGTGTATAGGAAAAATGTTTTGACGGTGTATTCATAAAAAATTAATTTTGTATTTAAAAATAGTTAATCAAGCATTTGAAATTAAATATTTAAAATATGTATAAAAATATTAAAAGAAAATTATATTCATAGTGGAAAATGTTAAGCGTGTATTAGAAAAATGATGTTGACACGTAGACAAAAATGTAGAATGAAACCAAAAGAACAAAGAAAACCAAAAATATGAAAACTGAGAAAGAAACAAAATAAACCAAAGTGAAAATAAAACGAAAATAAACCTAAGAAACATATACAAAAACAATGAAAAAAAGAATGTAAAAATCGGAGAAGAAAAATGGAAAGAAACACAAGAAAACGAGAAAGATAAAGAAAAAGAAAAAAATTCCCCAAAGAAATCAAACAAAACAGAAAAAAAAAGAAACCCCGCTCTTCAAGTGTATCATAAGCAAGTAGTATTACACGATCTCAATGATTGCGTACTCGCGATCTGCGCTACGTTGGGACACGGAGGTCTTGAGATCAAATCCATGTGGGTTCCCTTTTCTCTTCCCTCCCGTGCGAGGGGCTGGCCTGTTACTGTAGCGCTCGACGCGAGAGATCCTTCCATTTCGCTTGATGCAGGATATAGCTCCCGCGGGCTATCGCGAGGTTGTTGGTCCGACCCATAAGATACTACGTTTCATATGAATGATTTCTTTGTACTACTACTATTGACTAACAGGTGGTTCCAAATGATCATGAAGATGCATATTGTGCAAGCCAGCCTGTCAAGCCAGTACAAGCGGGCCCTACGCAATGCTAGTACGTCACGTGCACACGTCGACAGAAATATAATGACATGTCGACACAGTTAATGTCTACGGATGGCGAGTGCATCTTATTGCACGTGGAAGCCAAGTTTTTGAGCCACTTTATTCTACAACCGCAAGCATCAAAGTGAACATTCATGGCAAGTTAAGCACTAGTGATGCATTTAGTAGTGTAATCAGACTTAGAGATGTTGTGGATATATCCCTAGGTATAGTAACACCCTTTTATAATTCCTTTTTACAAAGTATAGAAAATCAGGAAAATTCATCGCTCAAAGCTCAGCCCACGCTTAATGTACTCCTACCTCCGCCTCTGGGGTGCATTTACATCTATTTTTTACATGGTTTACAACTCTTCCTTCATGCTGATGCGCTCATGCACATTAGTACTTAACAATTGGTTTGCAATAGTGTATCATATCATGAGAGCGTCAACAACATATGCGTGGTAGTGCGGCATGCTAAAAAAATTATAGCGCCGAAATAGCATTTTAGTATGCGTGGGAGGATGGTTGCTTTTCCAGGCGCTGTAAAATTTAGAGCGCCGCTGTAGCACTTCACCAGGCGCGGTAAAATCCAGCAAGCACGCCGAGCCGGTGCTTAGCAAATATGAAACAACACATGCCAATTTGACAATATGAAACAAATATGATCTCAAACATTAAAAATATGCAAAATCATGAGAGCAACATAGCATAGTTCAAAATCACCTAAATACAAGCAAGTTCATGACAAATAAGTTCACACAAACGAACGAAACATCAACAATCATGCTCCATCTTCTTCCTCCTCTTATTCCTCCTCTCCTTCAAGCGCCCCATCATCATTGAAAACCCGGATGGTGTTCGCACTATCTTCAACGGCATCATGCGAAGGCATGTAAGGCAAACCGGAAGCCATGCGTCAACCCATGTCACCCGGAGGTGCTCCCATGCCTCCCATGATAGACCCAAAATGCATGCCTCCCATGCCTTCCATGGTAGCTCCTGAAAGGATCGATATGGTTGACTAGAGGGGGGGGGTGAATAGGCAACTAACAATTTTTAGCTTTTCTTAACCAATTAAAATTAGGCGACAAAATAAGTTGTCTAGATAAACTACTATGAAGACAACTAATGTAAATAAGCCCAACAACTACACAAGCATGCTATAGGAATTAAACAAGTAAAGCATGCAAGAGTAAAGGTAAGAAATAACCACAAGTAGAACCGAAGGAGACGAGGATGTGTTTCCGAAGTTCCTTCCCTTTGAGGGGAAGTACGTCTCCGTTGGAGCGGTGTGGAGGCACAATGCTCCCCAAGAAGCCACTAGGGCCACCGTATTCTCCTCACGCCCTCACACGATGCAAGGTGCCGTGATTCCACTAGTGGTGCCCTTGAAGGCGGCAACCGAACCTTTACAAACAAGGTTGGGGCAATCTCCACAACTTGGAGGCTCCCAACAAACCACGAAACTTCACCACAATGGAATATGGCTTCGAGGTGACCTCAACCGTCTAGGGTGCTCAAACACCCAAGAGTAACAAGATCCGCAAGGGATTAGTGGGGAGAATCAAATATCTCTTGGTGGAAGTGTAGATCGATGCCTCCTCAAGCAATCCCAAGCAAATCAACAAGTTTGATTGGCTAGGGAGAGAGATCGGGCGGAAATGGAGCTTTTGGAGCAACAATGGAGTGGTGGGGGAAGAGGTAAGTCTTCTTGGAGAAGAAGACCCCCTATATATAGTGAGGGGACAAATCCAACCGTTATTTGAGGTTTCAGCCCGCAGAGAGCGGTAGTACCGCAACTCATGAGCGGTACTACCGCTGGCTGAGCGGTACTACCGCTTGGGAAGCGGTACTACCGCCAAGGCAAAAGATCGAGACCTGATATAGCCACGGATGAAATAAATTACATCCGTGGCTACATCCGCAGGGGAAAACGAAAGTAGCAAAATGCGACACGGTACTACCGCTTAAGCTAAGCGGTACTACCGCGTGGTATGCGGAAGTAAAAAATTACTTCCGCATACACTTCTTATACTTAGACTTCAGCGCCTGGGCCAGATACACGGTACTATCGCATGGGGACGCGGTACTACCGCGGAAGCGGTACTACCGTGTCGGCAAGCGGTACTACCGTGTACCTGTGCAGTACTACCGCTTGGCAGAGCGGTACTACCGCATGCTTGGCAGATGATCAGTACAGAAGCCACAGATTTGCCTCAACGAAAGAAAACCGGTTGGACCTCCAGAGAAGCAAGGAAAGGAAGTGTGGGAGAAAGATGTGTACGTGTTGATTCTACCCAAACCTTTCCGACGCGGACCCCCTCTTAATAGTACGGCTTTCCTATTACTCAATGCCACCTACAGGGAGCAGAAAGAAAACACCGTCCTTCATAGAATCCGAGGGGCAAGCAATCGTCTTGTGCCATAAGGGAGATATACCTGTATGAGCTTACAGCACACGATCAGTCCGCAAGAGTATTGTCATCAATCACCAAAACTATTAGGGAGAAATATGCCCTTACAATCTCCCCCTTTTTGGTGTATTGATGACAACACGAGATTTGCACAGAGAAGAAATAATAGAGAAAGCAATATAAGCCCTAGAGTATAGGTAAGCTCCCCCTGTATGTGTGCCTTCATATGATTGTGCTTTGGACTGCACTGCACACATACTAGGTATAGCGCTCCCCTATAATCTACACACGCGATACTCTATATAACATTTGACTGCATAGGATAAACATAAGGACATGATAATAAGTTTAACGATACGGGGGCATATGTCTTACACCATATGATTGTCTCACACAAACACGCACAATAAAACCAAGTTCAACAAAAAGAAACACACACACAAGACGGCAAATGCAAATCACTCTCCCCCTTTGTCATCGAGACACCACAAAGGGAAAGAGAGGAAACAAAGATGGGTGGCAGCCCGGGAGAAGCTCAGTCGTCATACTCGTCATCAAATCCCTGCTGCTCCTCCTCCTGATAGTCCTCATCAGATCCCTGCTGCTCTGGCTGATACTCATCATCAGAATCTGTCCACTGGTATCCCTGGCGAGCCATCCAGGTAGCCTCTGGAGTGATGATGTCCTCCGATCCATTTGAGACCTCTTCACCATACAAGGACAGAATCTTCTTGTCCCGCTGACGCGTCTTCTTGTCAGTCACATGGGCACGGTATTGCCCCTGAGCCTGCATGCAGAAGAGAGCCTTCATCTTCTGCTGGAGCTTCTTAGCCCACGACGGCTTCTCTACGGTAGAGGAAGAAGAGGGGGCAAATCTGCCTGAGCGGACATCGGCAGGCTCCTCCATAGGCTCATCCTCAGTGCCCATCTGGGCAGCAGCAGCCTGAGCGCGAGTAGTGGTGTTGGCCCAACGAGTCTTGACGCGAAGCTTGATAGGATCATGGCGGTAGCAGTCGGCCTCCAACTCCTCCTCTGGATACAATTTCGCCCAAGTCTTGGAGATGAGCAGATATAAGAAAGGACCATAGATAGGTACCTTGCGAGTGTAGATAGCAAACCGGAGCTCATTCCACATGATGTGGGAAATGTCAAGAGGAGCAGCCTGAGCGGAGCGAGCCTCTTGACACATCAGAAGCATATCCACCAGATAGGCGTGAACCTTGTCCTTGTCGCCAACACGAGGGAACAGCGTGTTGCGAAAAATCCGATACATAATGTCCAGGAAGGGATTCAGCACGTAAGTTGTTTTGCCACTAGCAAGGGTCTTTGCCTCATAGAATGGAAGAAGTTTGTCCTTGTTTGCTGCTTCAGGATTGGCGTGAGGCCGAAAACCAATAGGGTTGTGGAGACCCTCATCGGGAAGCTGAAGAAGATCCATGAACTCCTTCCAAGTGGCGGTCATCTTGTGACCATGAGTCATCCAAGTCATGGGACGATCTTCCTTGGCATGAAAGTTGACAGAGGCATAGAACTGCGCAATGAGCTCAGGATCAAAATCGTTCTGGAAAGTCATGATATGTTCCAGACCCAGCTGCTCGATCAAGTCAAGGGCTTCTGCAAAATAAGCCCTGTTTGTATCCCTCCTCATGTGCTCCACATCGATCCAGTGAGCATCCACATACAGATTGGCCTTGGTCTTGAGCACCTCATGATAGATGCGATACTGTTGCTTGGTCCAGAAGACATCATCACCAGGAAAGTGCTCACGAGGTTCACCATATGGGTTGATCTTCCGTCTAGCCATGAACTCACCAGCAGGCATTTCCTCCATAGACATGGATGATTCCTTGCGCTTGTTGGCTGAGGTCTTGTACCGGCGCTGGGGATTGGGGTTGGAGCCCTCTGGCACATCGCTCGGGGTACGCATGCGCTTGGAACCGGTGTCACGAACCGGGTTGGTACGACGACCCGCAAAGCCTGAGCCACCACCTAAAAACACAAACACAAGACCACAGCAAAACAGACGCAAGAAGAATCAATGCCAAAGCCTCGAAAGACACAAGAAACCAAGGGAAATAGAAAAGAGAACATGCCACGAAGCTAGTGTGAGCCAAGCGGTAGTACTGCTGACCCTTGCGGAAGTAAAAAATTAGTACCGTAGGGTAAGCGGTAGTACCGCATGTCACATGCGGTAGTACCGCATGCCTTACGGTAGTAAAAAATTACTTCCGCGAGAAGGGGCGGAACTAACATATTAGTACTGCATGCGGAGCGGTAGTACCGCATAGGGACGCGGTAGTACCGCTCGGCAAGCAGTACTAAAATTTTACTTCCGCCCGAGGGGGCGGAACTAAAATATTAGTACTGCATGCGGAGCGGTAGTACCGCATAGGGACGCGGTAGTACCGCTCGGCAAGCAGTACTAAAATTTTACTTCCGTCCGAGGGGGCGGAACTAAAATATTAGTACTGCATGCGGAGCGGTAGTACCGCATATGGACGCGGTAGTACCGCTCGGCAAGCAGTACTAAAATTTTACTTCCGCTCGAGCGGTAGTACCGCTGGGGACAGCGGTAGTACCGCTCAGGTCAGATCGGATCTGGATTACACCGTGCGGTAGTACCGCTGTTCTCCAGCGGTAGTACCGCACGGAACAGATCTGAGAAGATAAAGAACTAGAAACTACCAACACGATTTTCACACGGTACTACGGCTGATCAGTAACTTCGTAGCAACAACTCTAAGCATATTTCCGGATCCCAAACACTCTCCCACAACCTAAGCATCCATGGATAAGATCACGAAGAACACAAGAAAGCACTAAGCATCTCCCCTAACCCTAAAAACTTAGGCAAGGCAAAAAGAAGAAGGGAAAAGGGGAAAAACCTGCATCCATGGCAAGAGGACGTGGTGGGGAACGATCCCACCGGTCGGAAAGTGAAACGAGTGGCCGAGGGAGGAGATCCGGCGAGGTCCTCCGGCGGCGTTCTTGAGAGAGAGAGAGACAGGGACGACGTGGGGGTTAGGAGTGAATGGGTATGGGGGAGATGGAACTCCCCCTGCCTGCTTATAACCCCCACGCGTTTTGATAAGTGCAGTAGTACCGCGGTCATTGCGGTAGTACCGCTTGCGCGGTAGTACCGCTCGCCAAGCGGTAGTACCGCTCTACCAGCGGCAATAAAAAATTACTGCCGTGCCGCCCGAGCGGTAGTACCGTAACCCCATCTGCGGTAGTACCGTAAGCTTGCACGGTAGTACCGCTCCTCTAAGAACTTGCCGTTTGACAAGAGGCTTTAAGCAAAAAAAGAGAAAAACAAATGCACGCACACGCAAAGTGAACAACACAACTCCTCAGAGGAGGGCGGTGGCCGAGGCCACCTATGTTTGAGTATATAGATATGGCACCGCGAAGAATTATCCTTGAGTCCATGATCAAAACTCGACTTGAAACATTTAAACCAACTATGTATGGCAAATGATAAAGACTTGGTTAGTTTATGCATAATGGGGGGAGGAACAGTTCATTGAGAGAACAATACTCCCCCTATGTCCATGCCTACATCTAGACAAGATAGCTATATTGAGTGTGAGGGGTGTGTGTGCACAGACTCAAACCACATTGCTCAAATCGATGATATTTAGCTCATGCCTTAACTCGCGAAATCTAGCTTCATCCAATGGCTTCGTGAAGATATCTGCAAGGTTATCATGAGTGTTGACGTAGTGAAGCTCGATCTCTGCTTGCCTTATGTGATCCCGGATGAAATGATACCGAATCTCAATATGCTTCGTCTTGAAGTGAAGCACCGGGTTGAGAGAAATCTTGATGGCACTCTCATTGTCACACCAAAGAGGCACTTTGTCACAAGTGACACCGTAATCCTTCAAAGTTTGCCTCATCCATAAGAGTTGAGCACAGCAACTGCCAGCGGCCACATATTCTGCTTCAGTGGACGAGAGAGATACACAACTTTGCTTTTTGGAAGACCAACTAACAAGAGAGCAACCAAGAAATTGGCACCCTCCCGAGGTGGACTTCCTATCCACTTTGTCTCCCGCCCAGTCAGAATCAGAAAAACCAACAAGGTTGAAATTCGCTCCTCTTGGGTACCATAAGCCAAAGTTTGGGGTATGAGCCAAATATCGAAAGATTCGCTTGACAGCCACAAAGTGACTTTCCTTAGGTGAGGCTTGAAACCGTGCACAAATTCCCACACTCAACATAATATCCGGTCTAGATGCACAAAGGTAAAGCAAGGATCCGATCATAGAGCGATATACCTTTTGATCCATCGCTTTACCATTGGGATCAATGTCAAGTTGGCATTTGGTTGGCATCGGAGTAGTAGCCGGCTTGACATCACTAAGGTTGAACCTCTTGAGCATGTCTTGAGTATACTTGGATTGTTTGATGAAGATGCCTTCTCTTCGTTGTTTGATCTCAAATCCAAGGAAGTACTTCAACTCTCCCATCATGGACATCTCAAAGTGTGTGGTCATGAGTGCGGCGAACTCATCATTGAAAGCTTTGTTAGGAGAACCAAAGATAATATCATCAACATATAGTTGGCATACAAACAACTCCCCTTTGACCTTCTTAGTAAAAAGAGTGGGGTCGATTTTCCCAATTTCAAACCCACGATCTTGTAACAACTCGGTAAGGTGCTCATACCACGCTCGTGGGGCTTGTTTAAGGCCATAGAGTGCCTTATCAAGTTGATACACATGATTGGGGAACTTAGGATCCTCGAACCCCGGGGGTTGTTTAACATATACCAACTCGTTAATGGGGCCATTAAGAAATGCACTTTTCACATCCATTTGTTGCAATTTAAAGTTATGATGGGAAGCATAGGCAAGCAGCAAACGAATAGATTCAAGACGAGCAACAGGGGCAAAGGTTTCACCGTAGTCGATACCCTCGACTTGGGAGTAGCCTTGAGCCACCAGACGTGCCTTGTTGCGGATGACAATACCATGGGCATCTTGCTTGTTCTTAAAGATCCATTTGGTTCCAATGACATTATGGTTCTCCTTTGGTCTTGGCACCAGACGCCACACTTTGTTGCGCTCGAAGTTATTGAGTTCTTCATGCATGGCATTGAGCCAGTCGGGGTCTTCGAGCGCCTCATAAACCTTCTTAGGTTCAACAAAGGAGACAAAAGCTTGATGAGCACAATAGTTTGCTAATTGTCTACGAGTGCTTACCCCCCTTTTGATGCTTCCTAAAATGTTCTCGATGTGATGCTCGTTGGAAGCAAGCCTGGAGGCAACTTTTGCAGCACGACACTCTAATTGCTCTTCAAGTGATAACTGAGGAGCATTGAGTTGATCATCTTGAGCGTCATCATGAGCAAGATCTTGATCTTGAGCTTCCTCTTGACCTTGATCTTGCCCGGGGGACTGAACTTGGCCTTGTGCATCAATTGGTGGTTCTTCACCGACTTGAGTTTGATCTTGCACTTGGTCTTGTTCATCAGGCTGAGGGCCTTCACTTTGTTCTTCGGAAGCTTGTGGGTCTTGGGTTGGTGATGGTTCCACTTGAGTGGAACATTGTCCTTCTCCTTCGGCCACAAGGGGTTCCTCAACGGGTAGGATGTATCCAATACCCATTCTTCTTATGGCTTGAGGAGGAATTTCATCACCTGTATCACAAGTACCACTTTGCTCCACTTGGGAGCCGTTATTTTCATCAAACTCTACGTTACTCGTCTCCTCTATGAGTCCGGTGGACTTGTTGAGGACACGGTAAGCATGAGAGTTTGTAGCATAACCAAAAAATATGCCCTCATGAGCTCTAGATTCAAATTTAGACAACCGAACACCTTTCTTAAGAATGAAACACTTACACCCGAACACCCGGAAGTACTTGAGATTGGGCTTGTTACCGGTAAGGATCTCATACGGAGTTTTGTTCAAGCCTTTGCGAAGATAGAGACGATTTGATGCATGGCAAGCGGTGTTGATGGCTTCGGCCCAAAAGTTGTATGGAGAGTTGAATTCAGCCATCATGGTTCTTGCAGCATCTATTAAGGTTCGGTTCTTTCTCTCCGCAACACCATTTTGCTGAGGGGTATATGGGGCGGCATATTGATGTTTGATCCCCTCATCACCAAGAAACTCATCCAAGGTGTTGTTCTTGAACTCGGTGCCATTGTCACTTCTGATCATCAAAATCTTTGCTTCATGTTGTCGTTGAGCTTCATTTGCAAAGTTGATGACGGTTTGTTGGGTCTCACTCTTCTTCTTGAAGAAGTATACCCAGGTATATCTTGAGTAATCATCCACAATCACCAAGCAATATTTTCTACCCCCAAGACTATCAAAAGTGGGAGGCCCAAAGATATCCATGTGGAGGAGCTCTAGAGGTCTCTTTGAATAGATGATAGTCGTGGGAGGGTGAGCCTTCTCATGTAATTTTCCTTCAATGCACGCCCTGCAAGCACGATCTTTGGCAAAGCTAACATTTGTTAGTCCTCGGACATGGTCCCCCTTGAGAAGACTTTGCAAAGATCTCATATTGACGTGGGCCAAACGGCGATGCCAAAGCCATCCCACATCAACTTTAGCCATTAGGCATGTCGCGACCTTAGTGGGTTGCTTCGAGAAGTTAACCACATAAAGACCGTTCTCGACATGCCCAACGTAGGCTACTTTAAGAGTCTTGCTCCACAAGAGGGCCACAGAATCAATATCAAAGAATGTAGCAAAGCCCATGAGTGCAAGTTGGCGAACAGAAAGTAAATTGTATGCAAGGGACTCAACAAGCATGACTTTCTCGATCGTGAGATCATGAGAGACAACCACCTTGCCAAGTCCCAATACCTTAGAAGATGAAGCATCACCCCATTCGACATTGGTGGCCATAGATGGACCGAGATGCACGTCCACCACCAAGTCTTTGCTTCCGGTCATATGATTTGTGGCTCCGCTATCGAGCAACCATGATCCCCCACCGGAAGCAAACCCCTACAATAGATCAATGCTTGGATTTAGGTACCCATTTGGTAATGGGTCCTTTGAGGTTAGTGACAAGGGTCTTAGGAACCCAAATGGACCATTCAATGTACTCATAAGAAGAACCAACAAATTTAGCAAACACATGGCCATCACTAGCACGGCATAAAACATATGACGGATTAAAATCGCCGGCCATGTTTGAGGGTGTGGTGGAGTTTTTCTTGACCCCACCACTTTTCTTCTTGGTTGAGGTGCCCTCTCCTTCTTTCACAAAGGATTGTCGGAGAGGGGGTGGTTGCTTTGTCTTGTCATTCTTCTTCTTCTTGGGCTTAGGAGCAAACCCAATTCCTTCCTTTGCCACAACTTCCTTTTGATTGCTCAAAAGGGCGTGGAGGTTCTTCTCACCTTGTATGCAAGTCACAAGGCCTTTCTCAAGTTGCTTCTTCAATTCGGCATTCTCTTCAACAAGATGCACATGCTCACAACATGGGTTAGTAGCATTTGCATTATCAATTAAAACCATGCGAGGAAAGATTGCCTTTTCCTTGGTTAGCGAAACTTGGAGTTGATCATGAGACTCCTTGAGAGTAGCATGCATTCCTTTCAAGGCCTTGTGAGCCTTGTCAAGTATGTCAAACTCCTCTTTGAGTTTAGCATGGTCAACCGCAAGTTTTGCCTTCTCAGAGTTAAGGACACGAGAGACAACTAGAGCATGATCAAGATCTTTCTTTAATTTAGCATGATCATCGTTGTGTGACTCCTCAAGAGCCAAACGAAGACCACGCTCCTCCTCTAGAGCGTTAGAGAGATCCCATATCTCATCGGCATAGTCTCGACTATGCCCTTCCATTTTAGTGATGGTTTCCTCGTGAGCCTCAATAATGTCATTTGCCTCACCGAGTTGTTCCAAGAGAGCAACCACATGCTTCTTGGATTTGCCCTTGAGATTTTTTATGAACACATCAAATTCATTTTCTCCCTCCTTACTACCCTCACCCTCATCAATACAATTAGTTAATGAGGGGTTAGAAGAGATAGTAGAATTGATGATCGGAGTTACCTTGTTGGTGGCCTTGGCCATAAGACACTTGGCGGTGATGTTTTCGTTGGGTGAGTTGAAGAGAGATGAGTGCGGAGTGGTAGCAATTGCAATTGTGGCCATAGTGGTCACCTCATCCTCTTCATCATTGGCATCATCCTCCACATATTCTTCTTGAGCCACCAACACTTTCGGAGGAGTCTTCTTGATGAAGTTGTTCTTGTTGGGATAGGACTTTGACTTGTCCTTTCGAATAAGCTTGCCTCCAAAGTCTTCTCTCTTCTCATATGGGCAATCCGCAACGAAGTGGCTTACATTTCCACAGTTGAAGCATGTCCTTACTCGTTGCTTCCCTTTGTTCCCACTGGAGTTGTTCCTGTTGAAGTTGGACCTTGAGTTCTTCTTGCCCCAGAATTGCCTAGAAGCAAGAGCCATGTGCTCGTGATAGGCATATTTGGTGTCCTCGGGGCAGCACTCATCATCATCTTCAACTTCCTCCTCTTCCACACAAGCCTTGGCCTTCAGAGCAAGATTAGGCTTCTTGGATAGTTGAGCTCGTAGGACCGCATTGTCGGCGGTAACATCAAGGATCCTCATGGCAACAAATTCATCCAACACTTCGTTTGAGGATAAAGTGTGGAAGTCCGGTCTCTGACGAATCACAGAGGACATGGCCTTGTGATAGGGCATCATGGCCTTGAGGAACTTGCGCTTGATCCAATTGTCATCCGTATCCTTACTGCCATGGTCTCGAAGAGACACTGCAAGAATAGTTAATCTTCGATAAAGTTCACGAGGATCTTCATCCTCGATCATTGCAAGCTCATCAGCTTCATCTTGCACCACTTCATAGTTGGAGCGTTGAATGCTTGTGCTTCCCTTGTACATTGTGCCAACATGCTCCCATGCTTCCTTGGCCACAGTGAATGGACGAAGATGAGCAATGTCTTCAGGAGGGATTGAGTCTTGAAGAATGCAAAGTGCGGACTCGTTGAACTGATGATCGGCAGTTTCTCTTGGAGTCATGTTGTCGGGATCATACGGATAAAAACCTTGCTCAATGATTCTCCAGAGGTTAGTGGAACAATGATTAATATGACGTTTGAAACAAAACACCCAAGTAGCAAAATCAGTATTTTTAACGAACTTCGGTGGGGGCCCGACGGAATTTAAATGCGGTGTGGGGACGGGTCCTCCATAGTGAGTAGGCGGAGGAGATTGGGCGAATTTCCCACTACCATGCTTAGTGACCGGGGCTTGCTCACTACTAGCTTCTCCCTTGTCGGGATTAGCCTCTGACACGTTGGTAGCGGGACGACCCACTTCCAACGGTGAGGTGGATAATTTAAGCCCCTCAAACATTTCTTTAAACATGCCCTTGACCTCACTCGCTAGTGATTCTTTCAATGTGGTCAAGGCCACATTGAACTCCTCACGAGTGACGGAGGCTCCCCCATCTACCGTAGGCAAGGACGGATTTCCATCGGAATGGTCCTCCGTCTCGACTACATTGTCAACCATACTCTTTGGACGGTAAAGTCCTTAAAAAGAGACGAGGCTCTGATACCAATTGAAAGGATCGATATGGTTGACTAGAGGGGGGTGAATAGGCAACTAACAATTTTTAGCTTTTCTTAACCAATTAAAATTAGGCGACAAAATAAGTTGTCTAGATAAACTACTATGAAGACAACTAATGTAAATAAGCCCAACAACTACACAAGCATGCTATAGGAATTAAACAAGTAAAGCATGCAAGAGTAAAGGTAAGAAATAACCACAAGTAGAACCGAAGGAGACGAGGATGTGTTTCCGAAGTTCCTTCCCTTTGAGGGGAAGTACGTCTCCGTTGGAGCGGTGTGGAGGCACAATGCTCCCCAAGAAGCCACTAGGGCCACCGTATTCTCCTCACGCCCTCACACGATGCAAGGTGCCGTGATTCCACTAGTGGTGCCCTTGAAGGCGGCAACCGAACCTTTACAAACAAGGTTGGGGCAATCTCCACAACTTGGAGGCTCCCAACAAACCACGAAGCTTCACCACAATGGAATATGGCTTCGAGGTGACCTCAACCGTCTAGGGTGCTCAAACACCCAAGAGTAACAAGATCCGCAAGGGATTAGTGGGGAGAATCAAATATCTCTTGGTGGAAGTGTAGATCGATGCCTCCTCAAGCAATCCCGAGCAAATCAACAAGTTTGATTGGCTAGGGAGAGAGATCGGGCGGAAATGGAGCTTTTGGAGCAACAATGGAGTGGTGGGGGAAGAGGTAAGTCTTCTTGGAGAAGAAGACCCCCTATATATAGTGAGGGGACAAATCCAATCGTTATTTGAGGTTTCAGCCCGCAGAGAGCGGTAGTACCGCAACTCATGAGCGGTACTACCGCTGGCTGAGCGGTACTACCGCTTGGGAAGCGGTACTATCGCCAAGGCAAAAGATTGAGACCTGATATAGCCACGGATGAAATAAATTACATCCGTGGCTACATCCGCAGGGGAAAACGGAAGTAGCAAAATGCGACACGGTACTACCGCTTAAGCTAAGCGGTACTACCGCGTGGTATGCGGAAGTAAAAAATTACTTCCGCATACACTTCTTATACTTAGACTTCAGCGCCTGGGCCAGATACACGGTACTACCGCATGGGGACGCGGTACTACCGCGGAAGCGGTACTACCGTGTCGGCAAGCAGTACTACCGTGTACCTGTGCGGTACTACCGCTTGGCAGAGCGGTACTACCGCATGCTTGGCAGATGATCAGTACAGAAGCCACAGATTTGCCTCAACGAAAGAAAACCGGTTGGACCTCCAGAGAAGCAAGGAAAGGAAGTGTGGGAGAAAGATGTGTACGTGTTGATTCTACCCAAACCTTTCCGACGCGGACCCCCTCTTAATAGTACGGCTTTCCTATTACTCAATGCCACCTACAGGGAGCAGAAAGAAAACACCGTCCTTCATAGAATCCGAGGGGCAAGCAATCGTCTTGTGCCATAAGGGAGATATACCTGTATGAGCTTACAGCTGAAAGTGCAACTAATCCCCGGGTGGTTTTGGTAATTAATAACAACATATATATCATTGAACTAATATTATCTTGAGAATCATTTCAGAGAAGTTCGATGATATGGGTATGGAAATGTCTGAAGAAGTGGACCCCTCAAAATGCTAAGACTAGCATTGGCAAAAGCTCAAGACTCCATTTTTGGTTTAGTGATCAAAGATCACATTGAGTCCATAGGAAAAGCCAATACTATTAAAAGGGGATGAGGTTGTGTTAATGTTCTTGTTGCTCAAGTGCTTGGTGATCTAACTCCCTCAACTATCAGCACTATTCACTACTTAACACAAACCCTAACATCTCGGTCACACCGATTTCTCCAACTCAGTCCCACCGAGATGAACCTCTTCAGTTGTTTCTCCAAACCCTAGCTTCTCGGTCAAACCGATTCTGAGTTTCGGTATCACCGAAAAAGGGCTGCCAACCTTCTGTGATCAGTTGACATCAATTCGGAATATCCGAGTTTATATTTTCGGTCTCACCGAAATGGCAAACCCTAACCTTTGACTCACTTCGGTCTCACCGAGATGGTATTTTCGGTCCCACCGAAAATCCCAACGTTCACTATATTTGAACTTTCGGTCTGACCGAGTTTTCACTTCGGTCTGACCGAGATTGGTCAAATGTGTGTGTAACGGTTGGATTTTGTGTGGAGGCTATATATACCCCTCCACCCCCTCCTCATTCGTGAGGAGAGCCATCAAAAAGTACCACCACTTCTACCATACACTTTCTGAGAAGTGAACCACCTACCCTTGTGTTGAGATCAAGCCATTCCATTCCTACCATATGAAACTTGATCTCTAGCCTTCCCAAGTTGCTTTCCACTCAAATCTTTCTTCCACCACAGCCATATCAGTGAGGAGAGTTGAGTGTTGGGGAGTTTATCACTTGAAGCACAAGAGCAAGGAGTTCATCACCATCAACACCGTCTATTACCTTTTGGGGGGTGGTGCCTCCTAGATTGGTTAGGTGTCGCTTGGGAGCCTCCGTCTTGATGATGTGGAGTTGAACCAAGAAGTTTGTAAGGGCAAGGAGATCGCCTACTTCGTGAAGATCTACCCCGAGTAAGGCTAGTCCTCCGTGGGCGTAGGCCGTGATGGAATAGACAAGGTTGCTTCTTCGTGGACCCTTTGTGGGTGGAGCCCTCCGTGGACTCGCGCAGCCGTTACCCTCCGTGGGTTGAAGTCTCCATCAACGTGGATGTACGATAGCACCACCTATCGGAACCACGACAAAAATCTCCGTGTCACCAAACTGCGTTTGATCTTCTCCACCTCTCTTTTACATGTGCAATTTACTTTCCGCTGCATATACTCTAGAATTGAATGTGTAGGGTGTTACTTGATTAGATCTTGTTTGTGAAACTGCCAAAAACCTTGCATGATCTAAAGGCAGATTTTTTATATTGTCAAGTAGTCTAATCACCCCCCCTCTAGACCTACTTTCGATCCTACAAGTGGTATCAGAGCTTTGGTCTCCATTGCCTTGGTTTCCATTGCATTGGACTCCATAAGCTTGGTTTCACAACCTAGGAGAGTATGGCGTCTAGTGAGGGTAATTATCGTAGAGGTCCTTACTTTGATGGTACAAATTTTGCTAGTTGGAAGCATAAAATGAAAATGCATATTCTTGGTCATAATCCTGCCGCATGGGGCATTATTTGTGTTGGCATGCAAGGTGATTTCTTTGAAGAAGGAAAAGTTCCGGATCACGAAGCTACACCCGAAGAGTTGCGGATGTTGCAAAACAATGCTCAAGCTTGTGACATTCTCTTCAATGCTTTGTGTCCCGAAGAGTTCAACAAAATCAGCCGTCTTGAGAATGCTAAAGAGATTTGGGATACTTTGGTTGAAATGCACGAAGGTACTGAATCTGTGAAGGAATCAAAGCTAGATATTCTTCAAGGTCAACTTGACAAGTTCAAGATGAAGGATGGTGAAGGAGTCGCTGAAATGTACTCTAGGCTTGCTCTCATCACAAATGAGATTGCCGGCTTAGGAAGTGAAGAAATGACCGACCGATTCATCATTAAGAAGATTCTCAGAGCTTTGGATGGAAAGTATGACACCGTGTGCACTTTGATCCAAATGATGCCAAACTACAAGACTCTCAAGCCAACTGAAGTCATTGGAAGAATTGTTGCTCATGAGATGACACTTAAGGATAAGGAAGAGCTTCACAACAAGTCAAGTGGTGCTTACAAAGCTACAAGTGATGCTCCTACTACCTCAAGTGACAAGCTAGTTTCTAATGAAGAGATAAGCCTAATGGTCAAGAACTTCAACAAGTTCTACAAGAATAGAGGCAAAGAAAGAAGCTCAAAATCTAGATCATATAATGAAAAGAGATCTTCTAGCCGTGATCGAAACTGCTACAATTGTGGAAGACCCGGACACTTCTCAAATGAGTGTACGGCTCCCCACAAAAGAAGAGAAGAATCTCCAAGAAGAAGAGCAAGAGATGAGTCACCTCGGAGAGAGAGAAGGAGTAGAGATGATCGTTATGAACGAAGACCCTCTCGGAGAAGCAAGGATTCGGAGAGGAAAGACAAGTCATCAAGGAGCTACACAAGAAGAAGACATCAAGCTCATGTTGGTGAATGGGTCTCCGGCTCCGACTCTGACAATCAATCCGATGGAAGCTATCACTCCGACTCCGACTATAGTCAAGATGAAGGTGTTGCCGGACTTGCACTAGTATCCTCCAACTCCAACTCCTACGACTTATTTGATTCACCAAATGAGGGAATTGGAAGATGCTTCATGGCTAAAGGCCCCAAGGTAACACACCCTGAATTCATTGACTTTGATAGTGATGAGGATGACTTGCTTGGTGAAGATGAGCTCTTGCATGATAAATCTAGTGAGCTTAGTAATGTTGAAAATGCTAGTAGTCTTTATAGTCGAGAAGAGTCAAATGACAATGCTATGAAGGAGATTGAGCGTCTAACTAAAGAACTAAACACTCTTAAGTTAGCTCATGAAACAACTCAAGAAGATCATAGAGAGCTCCTAAGATCTCATGAGAAGCTACGCTTCGAGAAGCTCACTCTAGAGCAAGAACATGAGTTTCTAAAAGCGATCAATGACGATCTTCGAAAGAAGAGTTCTTCATATCTTGCCAAATGACTTCTCTTGTCTAATTTCTTGCCACCCATTAAGACTAAGCATGACAAGCATAAGAAAAATTCTTCCTCTAGTAGTAACAATAACAATGTTAAATCCAATATTGTTGCTTCTAGTAGTTCTCTTGATTCCACTAACAATGTTTCAAGCCAAGTTACACTTGAGCAAGAAAATAGCTTATTGAAGGAAATCATAGAGAAAGGTGTCTACAAGAGTCTTGCCGGAAGCAAGAACTTTGAGGAGATTGTTCGCAAACAAGGAAGACACCGGAAGAATCAAGGGATTGGTTTTGAGCGAAAGTTCAACGCCAAAGGTGTTGAGTGGGAAGAAGGTCAATACCCTACTCCACAGTTTGTCTCACAAAAGGAGAAGTATGATCCTACTTCTTCCAATGTGGAACAAGCTCAAGATGACCTTCCACCACAAGACCACAAGCTAAAGGCCAAGGACAAGCTTCAAGAGGAGATTGATGCATTCATTGAAGCACCTCAAGCCATGGTCAAGTGGGTTCCCAAGGACACTTCAAGTTCTACTTCGTCAAGCTCAACTACAACACCAAGGATTCCCATCAAGATGATGTGGATCCCAAATAAGAAGAACTAGTAGGTTCTTGAGGGTGACTCCGCCAACAAACTTCACTCATATTCATTTTGGCAAGAACTTGTGCAATCAACTTCCACATCATGCACTAGTTCATGGAGTCACAAACCCTCTTGTCGGTAAGTCAAGGGACAAGGTAATCATTGCTTTCATGGACATTATCTTTTGTGTACTTCACTCTATGTCCATGGATATTCTTGTTTGTTCCTTGTGGGACTAACCCATGTAGGTATTGAAAGTGCCCTAATCCAAGGATAGCTCTCAACTCTTGATGATCTACATCAACATTGAGCATCCACATCTTCAACATCTACATGAAGTCTACTACGACAACCCAAGGTTAGTTTGACCCTTTAAAAGGGGTTCTCACATCTAGGGGGAGCTTTGCTCTAAAAAAAAATGAGCTAAAGCATCTCCAAATGATGTGAACACATAAATGCTTTATGTAAAAGTGGTAACCCCACTTGTGCTTAAACGATGAGTATGACCTATGACCAAATGTTCTCATTTGGCTCCTAAGTCAATATACTCATATATAGATGACCTAGTCATCGACAAATTGTGTGCTAGTAGCTAGAGTTTTGGTTGTGCATGTTTGACACATATTTCAGTTGCTATCTTATTGTGTGAGCATGTTGAATGCATGATTTTATTCATTCAAGGACATCCATTTGTGGTTTTGATTGTTTTGGTTTCTTTTTCTGGCCAAATGGATGGACAAGAATGCCTAAGCACCTTCCCTAGCTATCTATGCTATCTTGTCTCAAATTCTATTCATGCTTATATCACAACTTTGAACAAGTCTTTTTCGGACAGTCCGAGTGAGGAGCACTCGGAACCACCGATTCGTCTAAGGCTGACTTCCAAAACCTTCTAAGTCCATTTCGGTCTGACCGGCTTCCCAATCTCGGTCCAACCGAAACACTTAGATTGATCTAGGTTTCATCTCGGTGAAACCGAGTTCAAAATCTCGGTCTGACCGATATGCGTAACTGCACCGCAATTATGCATCTCGGTGACACCGAGTTTTTCAACTCGGTCCCACCGACAGCACGGGGTTATATATACTGAGGGCTGCGCGCGATCTATTCCTTTCAAACGTTCGCCCTCCAAGACCCCTGCTGCCGCCGCCCTGGTCTACGGATCGTCGCCGTCGTCACCTGTGCGCCCTCGCCGCAGGTCTCCGCCGCCGTCAACGGTAATCTTCTCCGCCGTTGCCGCCGTAGAGGGACACCACCAAGTTAGGGTGTGTCCCGATCCCTTTCATGCTCCACTTCTGATTCTTGCATGATAGGACTGCCCTGATTCAATCCACGTTTGATATGATCCCAATACATTGTTCAGATCTTCTAGTTTCGAGGAAAATTCTTAGGTTTAGGTTTCCACGGAATGCATCTCGGTGAAGCCGATTCCTGAAACTCGGACTGACCGATTTGGTCTCTGACCATTGCACTACATAGTTCGGTCTGACCGAGTTGTGGAAATCGGAATGTCCGAATTGAAGTTTCTGTGAAACCCTAAGTTTTCGGTAGGACCGAAACCCATTTCGGTCTGACCGAAAGTGGTGTGTAGGTTCTGTTGAACACTTCGGTTACACCGAAACTTGAAATCGGTTTGACCGAAATACATTCTGTGAAAACTCAAAACTAAGTTTTTAAACTCATTTTTCTTTGCAAAAACTTCTGCAGTTGTGATAACTCTTCTACTCTGCCTACACCTTATCTTTTCACAGGTCTTTCAGCCATGTCAGATGTCAGTGACAGCCAGAACAGGTCTGAATCACCATTTGCTGATATTCCAGAGGCAGATACAAGTCCTGCAAGCAGCTCTAGTGATGATGGTGAGAGGAGCACCCCTAGTGGTCTGCCTCCCGCAGCTACGAGAACCAGGAAGAAGAGAACTTCAGATGATGAGGATTCCGACTTTGTTGCTGAGGAAGTTACCTCCAAGCCCAAGAGGAATGTGGTTGCCAAAGAGCACCAAGGGCAGCAGCCAAGGAAAGGTACAAGCAAAGTAAAACAGTCTGCAGTTGCTAAGAAGCTCAACTTGGAAGAGCCTGCTCCAAGCAAGGTGAAGAAGACTTCCAAGAGGAAGAGAGTTGTATATGCTGAACCTCAAGTTGATGCTGAAGAAGAAGAAGAAGAAGAAGCACCCCAGCCTCCTCCTTAGAAAGCTAAGTTCATGGGTGATGCTATTCGGGCTCAAGCCTCTTCCAAGCCCAAGAAGCCTGCTCAAGCTAAGGCAGCTCCAGCGAAGCCCAAGAGGACAACCAGAAGCATTCCAGCTTCTGAGAAGAACAAAGGTGAGATGCCACCTTCTGAGTCAGATGAAGAGCATGTGTTGCTCAAGCTCCGTCCCAAGTTGCCACTCCACAATGATGCTCATCCTCAAGCTGAGGACATGAAGGCAAGGAAGGACAAAGGTCTCAGGCTATGGAGACAGTCTGATCCATATGCCGTTAGAAGAAGGACTGCTGTGGACCCCAGATTCCACACCAGAGAGCAGCAGGATTTCTATGAGACCGTGCTAATGGATAAGAAGCCCATTGTTGCTGACACCAGGTATGTTGACTGGAAGTACATTGACAGTAGAGAGCATCGGGACTTCTTTCCCCATGTGCATGAGAGCTTTACTGCATGTGGAGTTGCTGATTTTGTGGGTCAAGAACTGACAGCATGGAATGACGAGATGATCATGCAGTTCTATGCCACAGCCCACTTCTATCCTGATGGCAAGATCACCTGGATGACTGAAGGTCAAAGGTTTTCTTCAACTGTTGAAGAATGGGCAGAACTTCTGAACGCTCCTGTGCAGAGAGAGGACGACATTGATGTCTATGGGATTCCTAAGAAGAGTCATGATTCTATGAAGAATATGTACAAGGAGATCCCAGCTGCTGATTTAGAGGGATGGAAGCTCGGCTCAGTGTATTATCTCCAGGCAGGTCTGACCACCACTAACACTATTCTGAGGCATACTTTGATGCCTAAGTCAGGTGACCACCGGATGATACGAGGCTATTCTATCAACATGCTGCACATTCTCGATGAGAAGGCACCTTTTAAGGTGATGGACTTGATGGTAGAAACCATTAAGAGGACTGCAGCTGACCAGAAGAGGTCGTGTGGGTTTGCTCCGCAGATACAGATCCTCATCAACGCCAAGTTTGGCACGGGCAAATTCATGTTGGATAGGAAGCACTTGCCACTGCAGCCAGAGCATGAGGACAACGTAGTTGTGATGGATGAAGAGGATCCCACCTCAGTTGAAGGGCAAGCCAAGATCGAAGCTGCAAAGAAAGCCAAAGCTGACAAAGAGGCAGCAGCAGCAGCAGCTAAGCCAAAGAGCTTTGGAGAACAGATTCTTGAAGTAACCCAGAGAATTGAACAACGCCTGGCCAGCATTGAGCAATCTCAGGAGAGCCTTGAGAGGATTGTCGAGGACAAGATCCACGCTCTAGACGTGAAGCTGACTGAGATTCAGGTGTCTGTCAACAAGCTTGAGGCAGACATGGAGGAGACTAGGCAGGAGAGAGCAGAGCTTATGCAGGATGATATAGTCCAGGACTCTCATCGCCAGACTGCTCCGGTTCCCAGAGGATCCAGATCTGCAGCTATCCCAGTGACAGACTCCAGGGCTACCACTTCAGCACCAGCTACAGCTCCAGCAGTTCCTACAGCTCCAGCATCCACTCCTCCACCGCAGACATCAGCAGAGGTCTTCGCAGATGCAGCTATCTCTACACCGACATCGACCCAGACGGGAGCAGCCAGCCGAGCCCGCAGTGACGTTTAGCTCTATACCTTTTCGAACTTTTTGGTAACTTGTTGCCAAAGGGGGAGAAATTGTTATAGATCATAGGGCTTCGAGAGAGAGAGTGCTCTTTCGTCTTTTCGTTCTTTTGCCGGTTTTCCTTGAGATACATTGGTTTCTTTTGGTTCCTGATACTTTAAGTGTGCTTGCTACTACGTTTGATGCTACCTTAATGAGTGCTTAGCCATACTATGCTTTAATGTGTGCTTATTGCTTATCCTATGCTATTCCTTATTGTATGGCTATTTACTTTTGTCTTGGTGATTAAGTGCATGTTATTCATTCTTATCATTTTGTGCGCTCCACCAAGATGTATGTGACATGGAAGAGTGACCCATAATCCTAATCGATTGTGCATTTGCATTCAAACGCAAATTTTAAATAATGCACAAATTTAGGGGGAGCTCTTGTTTATCACATACTTCTCAAAGCGACGATGTTATTCATTGATTATATCTTTTGTCGAAGCTTTGATCTATATGTTGTCATCAATTACCAAAAAGGGGGAGATTGAAAGTGCAACTAATCCCCGGGTGGTTTTGGTAATTAATAACAACATATATATCATTGAACTAATATTATCTTGAGAATCATTTCAGAGAAGTTCGATGATATGGATATGGAAATGTCTGAAGAAGTGGACCCCTCAAAATGCTAAGACAAGCATTGGCAAAAGCTCAAGACTCCATTTTTGGTTTAGTGATCAAAGATCACATTGAGTCCATAGGAAAAGCCAATACTATTAAAAGGGGATGAGGTTGTGTTAATGTTCTTGTTGCTCAAGTGCTTGGTGATCTAACTCCCTCAACTATCAGCACTATTCACTACTTAACACACACCCATAAGTAATCTCGGTCAAACCAACTCAGTCCCACCGAGATGAACCACTTCAGTTGTTTCTCCAAACCCTAGCTTCTCGGTCAAACCGATTCTGAGTTTCGGTCTCACCGAAAAAGGGCTGCCAACCTTCTGTGATCAGTTGACATCAATTCGGAATATCCGAGTTTATATTTTCGGTCTCACCGAAATGGCAAACCCTAACCTTTGACTCACTTCGGTCTCACCGAGATGGTATTTTCGGTCCCACCGAAAATCCCAACGTTCACTATATTTGAACTTTCGGTCTGACCGAGTTTTCACTTCGGTCTGACCGAGATTGGTCAAATGTGTGTGTAACGGTTGGATTTTGTGTGGAGGCTATATATACCCCTCCACCCCCTCCTCATTCGTGAGGAGAGCCATCAGAAAGTACCACCACTTCTACCATACACTTTCTGAGAAGTGAACCACCTACCCTTGTGTTGAGATCAAGCCATTCCATTCCTACCATATGAAACTAGATCTCTAGCCTTCCCAAGTTGCTTTCCACTCAAATCTTTCTTCCACCACAGCCATATCAGTGAGGAGAGTTGAGTGTTGGGGAGTTTATCACTTGAAGCACAAGAGCAAGGAGTTCATCACCATCAACACCGTCTATTACCTTTTGGGGGGTGGTGCCTCCTAGATTGGTTAGGTGTCGCTTGGGAGCCTCCGTCTTGATGATGTGGAGTTGAACCAAGAAGTTTGTAAGGGCAAGGAGATCGCCTACTTCGTGAAGATCTACCCCGAGTAAGGCTAGTCCTCCGTGGGCGTAGGCCGTGATGGAATAGACAAGGTTGCTTCTTCGTGGACCCTTTGTGGGTGGAGCCCTCCGTGGACTCGCGCAGCCGTTACCCTCCGTGGGTTGAAGTCTCCATCAACGTGGATGTACGATAGCACCACCTATCGGAACCACGACAAAAATCTCCGTGTCACCAAACTGCGTTTGATCTTCTCCACCTCTCTTTTACATGTGCAATTTACTTTTCGCTGCATATACTCTAGAGTTGCATGTGTAGGGTGTTACTTGATTTGATCTTGTTTGTGAAACTGCCAAAAACTTTGCATGATCTAAAGGCAGATTTTTTATATTGTCAAGTAGTCTAATCACCCCCCCTCTAGACCTACTTTCGATCCTACAACAGCACACGATCAGTCCGCAAGAGTATTGTCATCAATCACCAAAACTATTAGGGAGAAATATGCCCTTACAGCTCCCAAGCCACCCATGCCCCCCGTAGGAGCTCACATGCCTTCCATGGCGCTCTGTTATTTAAGACTTAGAGGAAGTGATTTTCGGGAACTAGCAGACCAAGCCAACCAACAAGGAAAGCCTATCAATCAAGGAAGCCCCCAAGCAAACCATTAATAAGTATCTCTAACGCAATCACTTCTCTATAGAAATAAAGAACCTGCAGTCAAGACTAGTCACATTAGTGAAACGGGTGATTCGCTGACATGGTAGCTCCCATGGTAGATACATGCCTCCCATGCATCCCATGTCTATCAAACTTTTTTGGACAAAGACTTGATCAAGGCAAAAGGTTGATGTACTCCTTTTGCCTATCTTCGAAGTTAGATGTGTTCATGAAGAAGAAGTACTTCTCATATTCCAATAATCTAGCTTGCTCCTCCATGTCCAATTTCTTCTCCTTCAATGCCACCTTCCTCTTCTCGGCCGCAACCCTCCTCTCCTCGGCCACCAACTCTTGTCTCCTCACCACCCTCCTCACCTCATTTGCTTCCTTTCTTTCCTTCATAATAGCCTCCATAGCATTATTTATCTCATCATCTCCTCCCTTCTTCTTCTTCTTCTTCTTCTTCTTCTTCTTCTTCTTCTTCTTCTTCTTCTTCTTCTTCTTCTTCTTCTTCTTCTTCGTCTTCTTCTTCTTCTTCTTCTTCTTCTTCTTCTTCTTCTTCTTCTTCTTCTTCTTCTTCTGCTTGTTTACCTCCATTTGGTCTTTTTGGCTTGGAGTAGGCAACCGAGTTTGGTGTAGGGCTCCTCTTGTCGCCATCACTTGATGCCTCATCATCATCATCATCATCATCATCATCAACATCATCTAAGACCACATCAATAGTTGCCTTGCCTTTCTTTGGCACCTCTAGGCCATCACGGTTATTCCATTCCTCTTCATCCTTCAACACTTCGTAGCAATGGGGCAACACAAATGCTCTCCCTTTCTTAACCTTGTCGTTCTTGGTCTTCTTGTCTTCTACTCGAAACCAGTTATGTGCAATATTGAGCTACAAACAAAAGAACAAGTTACCACTTGAAACACAAAAGATGAATCATGAACATGGAACATAAAGAAATGACACTTACCCTATCTCTATCATTAGTGCCACTTGGGTTTATCTTGTCAACCGACGCCATTGCCGTCGCCCACTTTTGACAATCTTTGTTGATCATCGACCACCGGGAGCGAAGAGATCTATCGGTGCACTCAATTCTTGTCTTGTTGTGTGCATCAAAGTACTCCTTCATCCTAAACCAATATGTATCTCTAGTTTGGTCCGTCGTAACGGTGGCATCCATAGACACATTCAACCATGTCTTCGTCCACGGTGTAGTTGAACGCCCATCCTTTCGGTGCATCGACCATACCCTCACCCTCCTCATCCACTTCATATTCATGATCATCTTGGTGCACTTCATTGGTTTGAGACCAATGAGAATTGTTGGAGCCAACAACCATAGTTGACAAATATGTGTCATCATTGAAACTACAAAGTATGATAAAAAAAAGCTTATCTAGCTATCCATATGCACACATTTATCTAACAACAACAACAAAAGGAAACAATCATACCTTGTGGGCATTTCATCAAACACCATGGGCGCATTGGCCGCGACACACCAAATTGTGAGCTATCCGGTGCTTGGGGCGGTCGAGTTGCGGCCGGAGGCGCTGCTGGGTTCTTCTTCACGCGCCTAGAAGTGTTGTCCACTTTCCTTTTTTTTCCAGCCGTCGTCACCGCCGCCACCATCAGTCGCTTGGAGACGGAGCTCCGTGGCTTCGCGCCGGCACGATGCCACCCTGCGAGTTCGCCCGAGGCGCCATGAAAAGGCCGCGCACGAGACCGCTGCTTGGAATTGGTGCGGCACCGACGGCGAAACCGGAGTTCAACCCTGCGCTAGGGTTTGCGGCGGCGGCGAAGGGGTCATGGGTGTAGGGAGGGGTTGGGAGGATGTCAGCGCGGCCGTCCATCACAGAAATTTTGCCGGCAGCAGCGCGGGGCGGGACAAAGGCAGCCACGGCTGGAGAATTCAGGGCGGCGGTTGCTTGCTCATGCGCAATTGTTCGATGTCTAGCGCGCTGGAGCTGGCGCACAAAATACCAAGCACGCGATGCAGTTTCCCCCAGCGCGTCAGCGCTTGTTTACCGTGCGCGACAGTAGCGCGGCTGTTGGAGTGCTAATTTCGATCGCGCGCGCTATATAATTGTTTTATCCAGCGCACGGCTTGTTTGGCACATCTGTTGGAGATGCTCTAACGACTCTTTAACTTTTCCCTTACTAAACCAATAGTATAAGATATACTAGATCACTAAGATAGTGACTAAAAAAATATTAGTTTACAGAGGTATTACTATTTTTTAATAATAAACTATTCATTCATCTTAAAATAAGTGACTCAACTTTGTATTAACTTTAATATAAAATTAATGTAAAATTAAGTCTCTTATTTTGAGACGGAGGGAGTACTTGGTGCGAGAGTGTACTACACCTATAAGTGCCTAACTGATTAGCAAATGCATGACCCATTCAAGACCACGTATCCACTAGCTATAATTTTGCATGTACCGAGCTACCTAACAGCCTCCCTCGCCTGTCATGCGCTTGGAAATGGTCTCCAGTTTATTTATCTATTTGTTTTTTAAATGGAATAGAAATGGTCTCCAGCTTTGAACTTACAACCATGGAAAGTCAAACATGTCCCCTATATGGATGTAAGAAAAAAAAATGGTCTCACATATGTATAATAATTAAGTTCTTCTTTTTGGTTCATTTTGGTCTTCGCCTTCCAGAAGTTTAAGCTGAAAAATCAAAATGAGTTGATATGGGCCTAGGAAGATATCAGAAAATGATCACGAAAATCCACATATGACAAATGGGGAGATGTAGCGAAGTCCATGTCGGTCAACAGCATCCTCATACTCTAGTGAAAAGGTCTTGGTGGCCATTGACACAATGACGCTACCTTTTGCATGCCCAGAAGACTTCTGACCGGGAATATCTCCAGCAAAATCGGAGCCTAGCATATATGCACGCGAGAAATGGATTGCAAAGGTGATGAAGTCAATGTTCTCTGGACCATGCTAGTAAACCATAATTGGGTGATCACCAGCTAACTAATGCACACTTAGTGTAAGTATCCTGTCATCCACGCACAACTTGTTGGGGGAACTCTCAGTTAGCTCTCTAATTACACAGAAAGGAGGTCTTAGAGCAACTCTAGCAGACCCCGCATCCCGCCGGCCCACAAAACGTGTTTGCAGTTCGCGTAAAACCGCTTTTGCGGGCCGGCGCGGATGGTCACCTATGCAGATCCCTTAAACAGACACGCATAAAAGTATATTCGTGGAATATGCTTTTTTCCGGGTCCTCATCTGCGGGTTCTGCTCGAACACCACCGCGACGACCCGCAAACAAAAAAACTGCAAATCTCGCATTTGACATAGGGTTTCACAAACAAGTTCAAATTCAAACGACATAACACGGTTTTACGCGTAAATAAAAGCCAAGTTCATTACGGCAAACGCAAAAGAGGCCCCTGCAAAAGTTTGCGCCCATGTCCGGCATCATCTTGGTCGATCTTTACTCCGCGCCATCGATTCCATCTTGAACTTCATCGCCACCACCGAATCCACCTCCGGCGTTTGTTCCAACTCCCGCACCGAACATCAACATTGTCACCATATGAAGCGGAGAAAACATCTCCGGAACTGTAGCACGCACCAGCCGACAAAACCATTCTTCTCTTCAAGATTTCTCTCCTTACCATATCATGCCATGTTTTGGTGAGATCGTCCATGTCATTGCAGTTCATTGACATGATCTTGTTCTCTTCGACGAGCAGCTTGGATATGGCTTTATTTTCTGCAGCGCGTGCTCTTCTCTCCTCAATGGCAGCTTTGCGCAGCCCCTCTTCTTTGAGCAATTGCCACTTTTCTTGCTTCTCATTTGCCTTCTTCTCGGCCAACTCTTTTTTGATCTCCAACGACTTCAACAACATAGACTCGTTTGATTTCACCATGGCATCAATCTTCTCCCTCAAGCTCGATGCTTCTTGCTCTCTCTTCATCTTCTCCTTGGTCTTCTTGTCGCCATCGGGCTTGTGCAAATTATTTGGGCCATCATCATCCTCATCTTCATCCATGTTTATAAGTGAGCCTCTCTTTGGTGGGGATTCTTTGTCGATCAACGCCCACTTGTGGCACTTTTGAAGCAACTCCCAACAATGCTCTACTTTGAAGAATTTGCCTTTCGAAGCTTACATGTCCTTGTATTTATGTTGAGCAATCTTGTCCTACAAAATGTCAACAAAGTGATGCAATCATTTCCCATGATGCAAATATGATGATGCACAACTTGAACAAAGGCAAAACAAACTCACATAGTCGGACTCCACGGTGCCACTTGGAGGTGCATTGCGTACTTGCTCCAAGCAAGCTGCCCAATGGCTGCACATTGGTTTGATATTCTCCCAACATCCTTGAAGCGACCGAAACGTGCGTGGAGTCCTATTGGGATGCTTTGCCATAATGCGGAAGTATTGATCTTGATCCTTTGCCAATATCTCTTGACGGTTTGAGAAGTACCCGTGCATGCATCAAGAGACACCGCACTCCATGCTTTGATCAAAGCTTGATCTTCCAAAATCGTGTAGTTCTTCGATCTTATGTTTTTCCTAGTTTTTATTTGTGATTGCTCATACGCTTCCGCTTCGATCTCCTTCAATTCGTCCGCACAACCATGATCATCCACGCCGCCCTCCGTTTCATTGTAGTCGAATGCCGCGAGCGGGGCTTGATCAATGTCAACCGCGTTCGTCCAACAAGTTCACAAACTCGGTAGTTGCATTGTTTGAACCACCGCTATAATGAACAATAACAAGTCACGAGCTATCGAGGATAATGGCGAAAATGAAAGGAAATCGCCATGACCGAAGACGCATACCTTCCGGGCATTTCGTCGAACACCTCGCTTGCGGGGGGAGCGGCACCGTTGAACGGCATCACCGGAGCACCTCCTTGTAGGGGGATGGAGTGAGAGGATGAAGAAGGCGGCTTCTTTGAAGTCGGAATCTTCCTCCGCTTTACGCCTGCGACCTTGCCGACCTTCTCCGTCGTCGGCCGGGATCGCGCTGCGGCGTTGCCGCCCGAAGCGCGGGCCATCGCGGCGGGGAAGCCCGATTCCTGCCCTGCACGACCACGTGCCCTGCCGCTTGCGGGCAGGCGCTACGTTTGCTTGGGTGACGACGGCGGGGCCAACATGGCCGGCGACGAGATCCGCCCGAGGGGAAGGAATGTGCGCAACCTCGACGGTGACGGGGGATAACATGTGGTCGTCCATGGCGGGGAAGGATGGCCGGGGAGGAAGCACCGGAGCGTGCGGAGGCGAGGCAATGGTGGCGGAGGGTGGGGGAGCGGGAAAGGGCGCGCGGAAATATCCCTCCTGCCAAATCTCACTGCGGATAGGGGTTGAGTTCGTGTCGGCCTCCCAGCCCATGAAGATAGATGTTGGGGGAGAAGATTTGCCGCGCCCCGCAAAAATATTTGCGGATCGGGACGGGATGCGGGGTCTGATCGGGCAGGTTTTCTCGCTCGACCCACATGACGATTATTTTACCGACCGGGACGGGATGCATGGTCTGCTAGAGTTGCTTTTAGTGGCCTCGTTGCTCGGATCAAACCCCTTGAATATTCAATTTTGCATGGCTCTTTTTTTTTAGGATAAATGGACAACATGACTTCATTAGTGTGTAGATGGATGTCGATCAATCTATCACGGACGCAGGTGTATTTCGATGGAGATTGAGTATCATTGATGTCTTCATCGTCAAGGCGATGTAGGCAGACATCATTAATTCTAAGCTTGTTTCTCACAATTGTATATATGGAAACAATTTTGTTAAGTCTCAGTCGACTTGGACTTCATTATGTCTCAGTCGATGCTATATTCATTTGATTTTACATGGAGATCCGTAAAAAAAAATCTTATCCGTTTTTTTTTTCTTCTTATATACTATATCACTTGACTAAGACTTAGTTAAGTTCCAGTCGACTGAGACCTAGACACATCCATATAGAAAACCAACGTTCCACTAAGTTGAAAGTGTTCGTATGATTTTTGTGGAAGGAGGTCATTCTTCCTAAGATAGCATGGCAAAACAAAACTAGTAGGGTATTAGAAAACTTGACAGGAGTTTGTGTACGAATTTGTTAATCAAGCGATTAGTTAGCACTATGTCTAGTCTAGTCAGACATCTAGTCACTCTAGCCTTCCAAAAACCCGGCCAAACTTGACCAAGAAAGTACGTACGTAGGAGCAAAACTGCAACTGATTTGCGGTCGACTACGAGCAACGTTTGTTCTTCTGCGTTCCAAGAAGACGTATCGCTCTCGATCGCATGGAAGAAAATACTCCACGTAAGACCGTCCTCTATATATACCAATGTAGGCTCCATCTGAACTTGGAAGATATTGCCAGATCACAGCGATCTCGCGGTGTTTCACTCTCCTCGCTGCTTGTTTCCTTTACACACAATAACTGACTTTCCGTGTGCTCTGCTCTCATATACGCCATGGACTACAGCAACGAGGCCACGATTACCGCCGCGGCGCAACCTTACGGCCGCTCCATGTCGCCGCCGTCGCGTGTGTCGTCGTGCTCGCCGCCCCCTGTGTTCCCGCTGATGGGCAACGCGCCGTCGTCGCCGCCGACCATCGTCCTCAGCCCGTGCGCGGCGTGCAAGGTCCTCCGCCGCCGCTGCGCCGACGGCTGCATGCTGGCGCCCTACTTCCCGCCGACCGAGCCCGCCAAGTTCACCACCGCCCACCGCGTCTTCGGTGCCAGCAACATCATCAAGCTCCTCCAGGTTCGTATGGAGCGCATTTGAATTTTACACACGTGACGTCCGCTGCAAACCGCGCGTGCGCGCAAGTGCTGTGCTGATGCGGATTGTGCATGGATCGGTGCAGGATTTGCCGGAGAGTTCGCGGGCAGACGCGGTGAGCAGCATGGTGTACGAGGCGGAGGCGCGGCTGCGGGACCCGGTGTACGGGTGTGCCGGGGCGGTGTGCCGGCTGCAGAAGGAGGCCAACGAGCTCAAGGTGGACCTGGCGCGGGCGCAGGCCGACCTCCTCAGCATCCAGACCCAGCACGCCAATCTCCTCGCCCTCGTCTGCGTCGAGTTTGCTGCCAACCACCGAGGCGACCAGCAGCAGCACCAGCCACCGCCACTGAGCGACCAGCTGAACGGCATCGGCAGTAGCGGCGGCGGCGCCATGTACCAACCGCTATACGACTCGGACTTCGACTCGGCGGCGTGGGAAGAGGCCCGGCAGCTCTGGACCTGAGCATGCCGGCTACGGCTAGCTTAATCATTAGTAGGCGTAGTATACTATACTTATTACGTAAATACTACTGTACTGTACACTAGATGTACGTTCCGGCAGTCTCGTCGGAAACGCATTGTACTGCTCGGGCGCTGGGTCACGAACTCACAATCGTGGATGGTGTACATGGTGCATATTGGTCCTCTGCAACTGCCACGATTGCGCTGTACCCGACAAAATACTCCCGATCGTCCAATGGGGTCGATATGATATATGCATGTGTTTTTGAATTCAAATCTTGTTCCCATGTAATAAATCTCGCGGCGAACATAATTCTATTTTTTTAGGGGAACATAATTCTGTTCTGGTACACAAAACTTTGACGACCGTACACGTGTGACGTATCGGCTGAGTTAATTAGCGGCCATTCACGAGTTTTTGCTATTGCTAAACGAACTGAATTTAGGTATAAGCTGACAATGTTACTACCGCACTGCATTGCCACTCTTAGTTTCTACTAGTGGTACTGTTGGCTAGACGTATCGAAATCGAACGATTCAGTTCCGAGTTGCGAGCTTGAGTTCTCAATACTACCTAACCTGATCACCGGATGCCATATCGCGAGTCATCAACTTAGCATATAATCCCTGTTCCCACTAAGCAGCACTCATGTGATTGAACAAATCGAAGCCAAGAGTATATTATTCTCTCCGTTCACAAATAGTATAAGATATCTTAAATATTTTAATATGAACTACATTCGAACCGCAAAAAAAAAACCACATACGGACTAAAATAAGTAAACAAACACAAAAAAATGTATATTCATATATCTGATTTAAAAAAAATGAGAACATCATATATTTACAAACAGAAGGGTAATAATGACAAGGATCCCACTTAGCAAGTACTAGCAACTACAGTGAGGTCGGTAGCCTGTGCTGTGTTTTTCATCAACACATGTTGTTTTCGGTGGAACGTTCGCCGTGTAGCACCTCTCACCTGACAGGTGTAAAACCACACAGCACGCGCGCACAGATGAACGATGGTGGCATCCTGCAGCGCAGCCATGCATGAATGGACCGGGCTCGCCATCACATCATATCAGCCCAAAAGAGACCAAAAGCAGGCTGCCTAACTCTATCAATGTTATTCCAACTCCAAAGCCTCTACGTGGACTTGGGTTATTAACGGTTTTATTCCAAGTCTCGCCCTCGCCAACCACGCATGTCTGATACGGCGACGGCCCGTCTCTGCTCTGATCGGTGCGCAGTCATCGTCGTCAGCGGCGATTTTCGAACTAGTACTATCAGCATTCCAGCCCGGTCTCTGCATGCTGCCTGTGCTGTCGTTTTTTAATAATACTGCAGTGCCCTACACTCCTAGTAGCCTAGTATTAGTGTGGAATTAGCGCGGCGCTTGACTAAATCGTGCCGCATGAATCCAAACATCCCTTGGCTCCGCATACAGAATGTCCAAGCAGGCCTAAAATGTCCATCGCTGCTCCCTGTCTGTTGGAAAACACGTGAGGGTTGAATATTAGTTGGCGGGGCTAACAAGAAACCGCTGCATCACTCATTTTTTGCTATCTTAATAGAAAATAATGGACCGCCTAAAAAAATGGAAATATTGTTCAATGGATATTAATTAGCAGGCTGTTATTTATCGCTAGAGAATATCCCGCGGCACATGTTAAAACTAAATGATGCCCCGCGCTCTGCCATGGAAACTGTGTTAAAAGAAATCCATACATAACACTTAAAGCAACTAGAACTAATGAAAAAAATTAGGATCGTTCTCTATTCACATTTTAAAACAAGCAAACTATGAAGTATGTGATAAAATCATGTATAAAAAGAAAAACTTTTGAATTATACTTAACACGGAACATCTGTTAATAAAAATGTGAAGCACGGATTATATAGTTCTGCTCCAAGCCTGCAGCACATATACCATGTATAACCACACAAAAAGTCAAAAACTAAGGCATTTTTTAAAGGGCAACGCTAGGCGCCGGTGCGTCGGCCGAAATTTCGGCCGGTCGCACCAGACCCACCCGATGTGCTGCAATGAAACTTTTTTTATAAACGGTTGTAGCATTTTATGTCAATGGTTGTAGCATTCCGACTGTTATGTCAATGATTGTAGCATTTTATGTCAATGGTTGTAGCATTTTGCTGCGGAAAAAGCTTCGACCGTGGACGAAAAAAGCTTCAACCGTGTATGAAAACAACTTCAACCGTTGGAAAAAAAAGCTCCCAATCAGACACTGCAAACCAGAGAAAAGTAGCAAAAAGCTCCAACGATAGTAGCAAAATCCTACTACGGTTGCAGCAAAATCGTCGTTGTCGTCGTCGTGAGGTCGCAGCTCCACCTGATGGATGTAGCAAAAAGCTTCGCTGGTAGTAGCAAAATCCAACTACGGTTGCAACTTCCCCTTGTTGTGCAGTGCCATTGAAGCTTCTGTGTCTATGGTTGAAGCTTTTTTTAACAGCTGTTGAAGCTTTTCTAGGTGACGGTTGCAACACTTGTATACGCGGGGTGGATTCGAGCATGGCGGCAGGCAGCCATGACGGCTGGCGAGGGGAGCTCCTGGCCTCTGGCGATGGAGCGAGGGGAGCTCCTGGCCTCCGGCGATGGAGCTTGTGGTGGCCCATCGCAGCCCGGGAGGAGGGGGGGATACGCACGTGTGAAGGCTGTAACTAGGGGATGCACATGGCCATGGCAGCAGGCAGCCATGGCGGCCGGCGAGGGAGCGCCTGGCCGTCGATGATGGAGATCTGGCCCAGTCGCAGCCGGGGGAGAGGAGAGGGAAGGGATGCGCGCGCATAAGGCTGGAGGTAGGGATGGAGGTGGGGGCGCGCGGGGCCACTGCGTATGCGTGCGTGCGAACCGGCCGAAGGTTCGGCCGGTGCATCGCGCCCAATCGTTTCCCTTTTTTAAACTTGTGACCGCCATGCATGCGTGACTTGGTAACTTGGGAAAAGAAAATACATGTATGACTTGATTGGTGGCATGATTTTTTTCGAGAAAAGCTTTCAATCTATTCACAATCTATCATGACAGTAAAAAGAACGCCAGAAGTAACAAAAATTATATCTAAGTCCGTAGAACACCTATCGACAACTACAAGCACTAGAGTGAGTTGAAAGTGCGCCACTGTCATCGCACCTCCCTCAGCGGAGCTCGAAAAAAATTGTAGTAGTAGACATGCGAGAACTCATCGTGTTAAGGCCCCCATAAGCAGTGCACTAGAACAACAATCGTCGTTGATGAAGAGAAGTGTGGATTAGAAGGATCCAACCTTTAGACACATGAATGAAGATTGGATTCAAGAAGATCCATCGAAGGCCAACATCAACCAAATCCCGTGAGATCTACTAGAGACACACCCTCCGATAACGCTAGGCATACCGATGATTTTTTTTTTTTTGATTTTTTTAACAAATTCCAAAAATATATAACCTAATTTGGAAATTGCAGTTCTATGACCCTGTTGTTCTAGTCTTGACCAAAGATGTACTCTTTGTTTGTGCATGGAATGAAGAGGGACTCTTTGTCCATGTGTTAGTCGAAGAGAACTTTTCGGTCTATGCTGCGCCGAAAACTAGCACTTATAGGTTGAAGAGTACTTTTCGCTGGCCCATAGCCCTTAGAGATGATCTTCGACCTAGCCTTGACTGAAGAATAGTCTTTGTCCATCACACAAACGAAGAGTTGGGGATAAGGATAACGACCATGTTCTTCCACCTGACACCTCTGCTCGTTTTTCTTTCTCTCTCTTTCCTTTCCCATTTTCGCTCGATCCCCTTAGTTTTCGTGCCATTCTCACATCCAACCAGTAGATCCAATGGTGGAGGAGGTCGGTTGTGGAGGAGCTTTGCGGGGAAGGTGCCGCTATGGGTAGGAACTGGGGTGTGGAGGAGGACCTAGTTTGGGGAGAAGCTTGGGCCATCCCTGTTTGCTGCAAGCCGAGGGGGATGCGGTAGTGGTTGCAATGGTGGAAGATCTTTGGCATGGCGCGGTGCAGTGAAGGGAGCAACTTGAAGCTGGCTACATATGCATAAAAGGTATAGCCACCTCTTCAATTTATTCTCTAATTATTGTTCGATCTATTTTTTGTTTTAGGGTTTAGTTTGTGTAGACGTATGGCATTGGATAGGTTTAGTATGAATTTTTAGTTATTAAACTCAGTTTAGCGCAGACATATGGAGCAGCGCGATGGGGGTAGCATATCCTTGTGTTTTGTCGGATTCATGTGAATGAAAACTTACCGGTGTTAGGAGGGAGTATTGGTTCAATGAGATTGATGACAATATGGAATTGTCTCGTATGTCAACTGTCTAAATTTGTGAATTTTCATGTTTACTATGGCCTTGGTAATATATGATATAATGAGTTCACGAAGGACGTTAGGCAATAATTTCGCTGAGTGGGTATAAGTTTTTCTAGTTAACATTAGGTAGTTAAAAATACTAGTTGACAACAAGTTTTGGGCTGGATCCTAATGAGAGTCCCATCAGTATTCATGCATTGTGGACCACAACTTGTGGGATCTGACCCTGATAGATAGGAACTAGAAGTGGTTGGCCTGGTTAAGGCGTTGCGGCAAAAGGATGATTCACCCCTATGCCTTAGTGATCCCTGTGGCGAAGGAGGAGAATATGGTAGAAGGCGGCAGGGGGTATGAACCTGGCCAGGGTATTCAATTGGCTAATGAGACTGGTCCATGTGGGTTACAACCTATGGATGTTAGCCATCCTGAGGAAGAGTCGGATTATGTGTCACACATTTTTCGTGGTCATGAAGTAGGGCTGAGTAGTCAGTTGACGGTATTTTCTGGTAGTGGTTTGGCTGATGGGGATGAGGAAGGGGAGGAAATACATAGGGTGATGGAAGAGGAGGACGAGGATGGATTGGCAGATGATCTAGATTCCGATAATTCTGAGAATGAATCTGAAAATGGCGTGGAGGTGTTGATTCCTTCTCCATGGCATCATGACACATCCGCCAGCCTTACGGTCAATGATGGCCATGAGAATATGTGGCAATATCATCAGAACCAAGTCTAGATATAGGCTATGTATACCACAAAGAAACATTTGAAGAATGCGGTGACAACCTGCGCTATGTACGCGCAAAGGGTTTTACACACGCACACGCGCGCACACACACACACACACACACACGCGCGCGCGCACACACA
>LR738715.1:245551769-245603192 GCA_902687465.1 Secale cereale | reverse complement strand
TGGTCTTTCACCGTTTCTTATATTCCCGGAGATCCGTAACTCCGATTGGGCTGGATTTTTGACACAATTTTTATCCGGATACTAGCTTTCTTGCGGCGAAAGAAGGGCACCAACCACCTTACGGGGTGGCCACGAGGGCCCAGGGCGCGCCCCCTGCCTCGTGCCCCCCTCAGGTATCGTCTCGCGTTGATTCTTCTTCCTAAAAATCACATATATTCCAAAAAAAATCTCCGGCCGTTTTATCCCGTTTGGACTCCTTTTGATATGGATATTCTGCGAAACAAATAACATGCAACAAACAGGAACTGACACTGGGCACTGGATCAATATGTTAGTCCCAAAAATAGTATAAAAAGTTGCCAAAAGTATATAAAAATTGTATAATATTGGCATGGAACAATCAAAAATTGTAGATATGGCGGAGACATATCAGCATCCCCAGGCTTAATTCCTTCTCGTCCTCGAGTAGGTAAATGATAAAAAAGATAATTTTTGATGTGGAATGCTACCTAGCATAATCTTGATCATGTAATATAATCATGGCATGAATATTAAGACACGAGTGATTTAAAGCAATAGTCTATTATTTGACATAAAATTATTTAATACTCAGGCATCCCAACAAACAATCAAGTCTTTCAAAATATCAATGATAAAGAATGTTATCCCTACAAAATCATATAGTCTTTTATGCTCCCTTTTCTTAACACAAGGTACCCTTCATGCCCATCCCGGTGTCAGCCAAGCAATTGTTTTCATACTTTACTTTTTCGAACCTTTTCAACTCTTCATGCAATACATGAGCGTGAGCCATGGACATAGCACTATGGGTGGAATAGAAGGTGGTAGTAGACAAAAGTAGGGAGAAAGTCTCACATCGACTAGGAAAATCAATGGACCATGGAGATGTCCATCAATTGATATCAATGTGAGTGAGTAGGGATTGCCATGTAAAGGATGCACTAGAGCTATAAGTGTATGAAAGATCAAAAGAAAACTAGTGGGTGTGCATCAACTTGCTTGCTCATGAAGACCTAGGGCATTTGAGGAAGCCCATCGTTGGAATATACAAGCCAAGTTCTATAACGAAAAATTCCCACTAGTATATGAAAGTGACAACATAGGAGACTCTCTATCATGAAGAATATGGTGCTATGATGAAGCACAAGTGTGGAAAAAAGATAGTAGCATTGTCCCCTTTTTTCTTCTTTTTTTCTTTTTTTGGGCCTTCCTCTTTTTTGGCCTCTCTCTTTTTTTATTTGACCTTTTTTAAGGGACAATGCTCTAATAATGATGATCATCACACTTTTATTTACTTACAACCCGATATTACAACTCGATGCTAGAACAAAGTATGAATCTATATGAATGCATCCGGCGGTGTACTGGGATGTGCAATGATCTAGCATAGCAATGACATCAAAAAACGGACAAGCCATGAAAACATCATGCTAGCTGTCTTACGATCATGCAAGGCAATATAACATTGATGGTGCGTGTCATTATAAACGGAACGGTGGAGTTACATGGCAATATATTTCGGAATGGCTATGGAAATGCCATAATAGGTAGGTATGGTGGCTGTTTTGAGGAAAGGTATAAGATGGTTTGATGCACCAACGAAAATTGCGCGTACTAGAGTGGCTAGCAAGGTGGAAGGGTGAGAGTGCGTATAATCCATGGACTCAACATTAGTCATAAAGAACTCACATACTTATTGCGAAAAATCTATTAGCCCTCGAAGCAAAAATACTACGACGCATGCTCCTAGAGGGGAGGTTGGTAGGAGTTAACCATCGCGTGCGCCCGACCTTCACGCAAAGATAAACAATCAAAATACAATGCGCGCCAATTTGGTTACATAGTTAGGAGACCATACATGCATGCTTCGGGAATCACAAACCTTAACACCAATATTTTTACTAAACCACAATCATTCACTAGTACCTCCCACATATTAGCATCTCTACATTGCAACACTATTGCAAGGAATCAAACATATCATATTCAACGATCTACAAGTTTTATGTAGGATTTTATGACTAACCATGTGAATGACCAACTCCTGTCAACTCTCTAAATAGATATAATTGAAGCAAGAGAGTTTTAATTCTTTCTACAAAAGATATGCCCACGCTCTAACAATTATAAGTGAAGCAAAAGAGCATTCTACAAATGGCGGTTTTCTGTGTGAGGAGAAACATGCAATCCAAACTTCGAATGATATAAGTGAAGCACATGAAGCATTCTATAAATAATCCAAGGATTATCTCATACCAGCATGGTGCATTTATTAAAAGGAAAAATAAAAAGCACATGACGCGCCAAGAGTTTACGCCTAACATGTGAACGAAACGAATCCGAAAACATACCGATACTTGTTGAAGAAAGGTGGGATGCCTTCTGGGGCATCCCCAAGCATAGACGCTTGAGTCTCCTTGAATATTTACTTGGGGTGCCTTGGGCATCCCCAAGATTGAGCTCTTGCCTCTCCTCCTTCTCATATCGAGACCTCCTCGATCTTCGAACACTTCATCCACACAAAACTTAACCGAACTTTTAGTGGGCGGGTTAGTGCATATGATCAATGAAATCCCATCATGTACTGCTCTAACATTATTGTATAATTATGAACAAACATTACCCACTGTATGCTACCATAATTCTATGGCCCCAAGTTAAGTAGGCTTCAACAAGAATTCAAACATATGCAAATAATGAATCTATAACAGCAATCTGTGAAAACAGGACAGTCTGTAGTAATCTGAACATTAACCATACTTCTGTAACTCTAAAAATTCTAGAAAAATTAGGAAAAATCAAAAATTTGTATAGCAAGACTTTTCAAAAAGTTTTAGATCCTTTTGACGTTCTAGTAAAAAATATAAAATCGCGCACTACAGCTAAAGTTTCTGTTTTTGCACCGCACAAACCAACAAGCGGTTTAATCATCCTAAAGGAAACTCTTGGCACATTATTTTTATAATACAATGGAATTGTACAAGGGGATAATTTTTGTGTTTGAAAAGTTTCTGTAATTCAAGATTTGCAAAGTTTCCATGGCCATGAACAAAGTTCAAGGAGCTCCCCCATTTCAACGGTGCTTGTCCTTATTACTTTCACTTTTCTTTTTGAAAAAGTTTTAGGTTCCCCGCTTTATTTTTTTGTTTTTAAACTTTATAAAAGCACACAACAGAAATAAATGACTCTCTAAAACTTCCGGGTTGTCTCCCTGGCAGCGCTTTCTTTAAAGCCATTAAGCTAGGCATACAGTGCTCAAGTAATGGATCCACCCGGATCCCAAGGTATATCAAAGCCAATTTTAATTAGCAATGATTTGGCATTTAGTAGTGAACACAAAGTGATATGTGTCATGTAGAAACGAAGTCTAACTCTCTTCCTATGCATAGGCATGTCATACAAGAACAATTCATGCACATCAAGTAAAGGCCAATGCATAGTATAAGCAGTTTCTTGTAACTCTATCGTGTTGGAAACGTAGAGAGGCGGAGATATAGTTCCTCTCTCATAATAATTGCAAGTAGGAGCAGCAAGCACATGCATATTATACTCATCAAAATCATCATGTGTAATGGAAAACGGCAACCCATCAATATAATCCTTAATAAGTGCAAACTTCTCCAATATAGTGTAGTTTGGAGAATTCAAAAATATAATAGGACTATCATGTGTGGGTGCAATAGCAACTATCTCATGTTTAACATTAGGAACTATGTCAAGTTCATCTCCATAAGCATAATTCATATTGGCATCTTGGCCACAAGCATAGCAAGCATTATCAAAAAGGGATATTTCAAAAGAATCAACGGGATCATAACAATCATCATAACATTCATCCTTCGGTAAGCACGAAGGGAAATTAAACAATGTATGGGATAAAGAGTTACTCTCGTTAGAAGGTGGTCACAGGTGATCAATCCGCTCTTCCTCCTTTTTTTCTTCGCTCTCCTCCTCATCTTTTTCATCCAATGAGCTCACAATGTCATTAATTTCTTCTTCCATAGATTCCTGCAAAATATTAGTCTCTTCTTGGACAAAGGAGACCTTCTCAATAAACACATCAATATTGGAGTTATATTCATAATTCAAATAGCAATATTTCAATATAGCAAGATTTTCAGGCCTATAAACATCATCATCAAAAGCATCATATTTTTTAAACAGAGATTCAATTTCATAAGCACCCTTAAAAGCAATGAATTCTTCTATTTGTTCCACATCATAATAATCATATATACCATTAGCATAAGAAGCTAAGGTTTCATTATCATTAAGTTCGCATGAAAAGGGAAGGTGCGGAGCCTTCATCCTAGAGCAACAAGTATAATCATATCTCAAGCATAGTTGCCGAGCATACCAATGCAACATATAAATTTGATCCCATAATACTTTACCTTTTTGTGTCAAGCGATAATCCCTATAGTATTCACGTTGATCCAACGTTACTCGCATTATGTAGTTGAATGGGGTTTTCTCAAGATTATCAAAGTAGTACATAATATTTTTCACATACTGAGCATCAAGGGTTTTAGGAGGTTCCCCATCTCCATGAGTAGCAAGTAAACCTAATTTTTTTGGTATTTCGTGTTCCATATCCATAACTAGAGATAGAGAACAACTTAGAACAACAAATAAAATCTACTTAGTGATAAATCAAACAAGCACACATGAGAATATTCACCCCACGCTATTGCTCCCCGGCAACGGCGCCAGGAAAAGGTATTGATAACCCACAAGTGTAGGGGATCAGTTGTAGCCTCTTTCGATAAGTAAGAGTGTCGAACCCAACGAGGAGCTAAAGGTAGAACAAATATTCCCTCAAGTTCTATCGACCACCGATACAACTCTGCGCACGCTTAACATTCGCTTTACCTAGAACAAGTATGAAACTAGAAGTACTTTGAAGGTGTAACGGGATAGGTTTGCAAGAATATAAAGAGCACGTAAATGAAAACTATGGGCTGTTTAGGTAAAGAAGCAATAAAGTTAGTATAGGGAGTGTCGAAAAGTGGTGGTAGGAGTTGCGAAATTGTCCCTAAGCAATTGACTACGTTACTAGACCGATATCAAGTTTTATGTGGGAGATGCCACTGCTAGCATGTCATTCCTGACTTGGAATTCTATTCACTTATGATTGGAACTATTAGCAAGCATCCGCAACTACTAACGTTCATTAAGGTAAAACCCAACCATAGCATTAAGATATATTGGTCCCCCTTCAATCTTGTATGCATCAATTTCTATGCCAGGTTGAAGCTTCTGTCACTCTTGCCAAGGAAATTAAACCAATCATAGCAATTCACCAATTACCGATAGGACAACGAAAATCTACTCAGACATCATAGGATGGCAACACATCATTGGATAATAATATAAAGCATAAAGCACCATGTTCAAGTAGAGGGTACAGCGGGTTGCGGGAGAGTGGACTGCTGTAGATATATGGGGGAAGGTGATGAAGATGTTGGTGAAGATGACAGAGGTGTTGGTGTAGATCATCGTCGCACGATGATGGCCCCGGTGGCACTCGGGCGCCACCGAAAGAGAGGGGGAGAGAGCCCCCCTCCTTCTACTGCTTCCTTGGCCTTCTCCCTAGGTGGGAGAAGGGTTCTCCCTCTGGTCAATGGCCTCCAACCGCAGGACATGACCACAGTTGAAGCTTTAGCACGATCCTTTATTCTAACAGGGAAGGGTGGTTTCTCAATATAAGCAGTAGGAACAATAGGATCAACATTATAAGTGATAGTCTTTTCTTCAACTCTAACAGGTTCAACTACTTTTACTTCAATGGGAGGATGATATTTAAACCACTTCTCCTTAGGGAGATCAACATGAGTAGAAAATGATTCACAGAAAGAAGCTACTATCTCAGAGTCAAGTCCATATTTAGTGCTAAATTCACGGAAAACGTCGGTATCCATAAAAGATTTAACACAATCAAACTTAGGTGTTATACCTGACTCCTTACCTTCATCGAGATCCCAATCTTCAGAATCGCGTTTAATTATTTCCAACAAATCCCATTTGAATTCAATAGTCTTCATCATAAAAGAACCAGTACAAGAAGTATCGAGCATGGAGCGATTATCGAGAGAAAGCCGAGCATAAAATTTTTGAATAACAATTTCTCTTGAGAGCTTATGATTGGGGCATGGATATAACATTGACTTAAGCCTCCCCCAATCTTGAGCGATACTTTCGCCTTCGCGAGGCCAAAAATTATATATATAATTACGATCGCGATGAACCTGATGCATAGGATAGAACTTCTGATGAAATTCCAATTTCAACCGGTTGTAGTTCCAGGATCCAATATCATCGCATAGCCTCAACCATGTTAATGCCTTTCCTTTCAAAGATAAAGGGAAGACCTTCTTCTTGATAACATCCTCAGGCATACCTGCAAGCTTAAATAATCCACAAACTTCATCCACATAGATTAGGTGCAAATCGGGATGCAATGTTCCATCTCCTGTAAAGGGATTAGCTAGTAGTTTCTCTATCATACCCGAAGGGATTTCAAAGTAAACTTTTTCAGTAGGTTCAGTAGGTTGAGGAGCAACTCTTTGCTCTACTGGTCGGGGTGAAGATACCCCGAACAAGCCCCTCAAAGGATTATGTTCCATGGTAACAAGTGACAGTAAATTTCAGCACACTATATAAATTTTTCCTTACCAAATTCCACTTACCAAAGGCGCTTCACTCCCCTGCAACGGCGCCAGAAAAGAGTCTTGATGACCCACAAGTGTAGGGGATTTATCGCAGTCCTTTCGATAAGTAAGAGTGTCGAACCCAACGAGGAGCAGAAGGAAATGATGGGCAATTTTCAGTAAGGTATTCTCTGCAAGCACTGAAATTATCGGTGACAGATAGTTTTGTGATAAGGTAATTTGTAACGAGTAACAAGTAGTAAAAGTATATAAGGTGAAGAAATATTGCCCGATCCTTTTTGTAGCAAAGGACAAGCCTATACAAACTCTTATATAAAGGAAGGCACTCCCGAGGACACATGGGAATTATCGTCAAGCTAGTTTTCATCACGCTCATATGATTCGCGTTCGTTACTTTGAAAATTTGGTATGTGGGTGGACTGGTGCTTGGGTACTGCCCTTCCTTGGACAAGCATCCCACTTATGATTAACCTCTATTGCAAGCATCCGCAACTACAAAAGAAGTATTAAGGTAAACCTAACCATAGCATGAAACATATGGATCCAAATCAGCCCCTTACGAAGCAACGCATAAACTAGGGTTTAAGCTTCTGTCACTCTAGCAACCCATCATATACTTATTACTTCCCAATGCCTTCCTTTAGGCCCAGATAATGGTGAAGTGGCATGTAGTCGATGTTCACATAACACCACTAGAGGAAAGACAACATACATCTCATCAAAATATCGAACGAATACCAAATTCACATGACTACTTATAGCAAGACTTCTCCCATGTCCTCATGAACAAACGTAACTACTCACAAATCATATTCATGTTCATGATCAGAGGGGTATTAATATACATAATGGATATGAACATATGATCTTCCACCGAATAAACCAACTAGCATCTACTACAAGGAGTAATCAACACTACTAGCAACCCACAGGTACCAATCTGAGGTTTTGATACAAAGATTGGATATAAGAGATGAACTAGGGTTTGAGAGGAGATGGTGCTGGTGAAGATGTTGATGGAGATTGACCCCGTCCCAATGAGAGGATCGATGGTGATGATGATGATGATGATGACGACGGTGACAATTTCCCCCTCCCGAAGGGATGGTTCCCCGGCAGAACAGCTCCGCCGGAGCCCTAGATTGGTTTCGCCAAGGTTCCGCCTCGAGACGGCGGCGCTTCGTCCCGAAAACTTCCTTATGATTTTTCCAGGGCAGAAGACACCTTATACCAGAAGATGGGCATCGGGGGGCTGCCAGGTGGCCCACGAGGCAGGGGGCGCGCCCCCCAACCTCGTGGACAGTGGGTGGCCCCCCTCTGGTGCTTTCTTTGCCCGATATTTTTTATATATTCCAAAACTGACTTTCATGGAGTTTCAAGACTTTTTGAGTTGTGCAGAATAGGTCTCCAATATTTGCTCCTTTTCCAGCCCAGAATTCCAGCTATCGACATTCTCCCTCTTCATGTAAACCTTGTAAAATAAGAGAGAAAATGCATAAGTAGTGTGGCATAATGTGCAATAACAACCCATAATACAATAAACTTCAATATAAAAGCATGATGCAAAATGGACGTATCAAAGCCCATTATTAAAAAGCATATTGCTTACAATACTCGTGTCGCCTGTTTCATACAGTCTCCTCGCCAGTATATGCACCTTTATGACTTAAGTTTTTGCCAAGTTGGGTTTCTTGGTTCATGTGTTTATACCCTACGTTCTCGATTGTTTGGCTAGGGTGTAAAGGGAGCACCTCTGCGGTTGTTACAACTAGGTAATCCGGACCTGTACCTTAGACGGGTGAAGCCGAAAGCTAATGTTCTTAAGGGAATCATTGGTCGGCGGATAAACGACTAACCGCTTTTAAGCGCATAGTCTTACAAATTCCATATGATGTGCTTCCTATAATCTTTAAAAAAAGGATCAAACCCTAGGCACACTTACATATGCATGCTGACCCAGGGAAAGGAACCCTTAACAGAACTATTCTCTCTGGAAGATGTTTCTTACGTTAAATAGTAATATAACATAACTCCCCAAAAATATTTTGTCTGTTTAAACAAATATGACCGTATTTCTTGGTTACCAAACATACCACGTGTTTACCACAGATATAGTATTCGGAAACACTCCAACCCTTGGGTTTTCACAGGTGAAAGCGGAAGGTCTGCCATGACAATCTTTCACTTAAATTTGGCTGGAGATAAGTTTGATGATAAAGTACATTGTTACATAGAATCAAACGCATATTGTTCATCTATTCGATCTATAAGACTGTCTAATTTATAGTATTGTTGAGAATATTTGGCGGCTGTCTTTACTTGGTCATACACCAAGCTCGCAGCGATTTCTAGTCCGTCAGGCCCTCGAGGTCCAACCCGAGCCATATGGTTTGGGTCAAGTCCGGTGTAACACGTCTTCACCATAGCCCAGGCTTCTCGAGCACCTTCTCGACATGCTGATGCTTTCCATAATTCAAAGCGACGTTGAGCCCCTTTGAATAAATTCGCCAGTTCCTCCATAATTTCTAGAGGAGAATCGGCTGACCATAAAGCCTTGGCCATATTCTTCATGGCTTTCCGAGCTCGCTCGTGTACCTTGGAGAGCTCTTGAAGTAGGTCACCTTGAAATCTGGACACCTCTCCCTCGGGCCGCCTAGTTAACAAGCCTATAGGAACAGTTTCATAAAAAACTTTGAATCAAGGGACTATAAGCAAAGCTAGGTTCAAGGTCATACTGAATATGCCGCCATTAAACTTCTTGTTCTCTTTCAAGGCATCCGAGAGTTGGGCTCATACGTCCTTTAGCTCCTCGGCTTGCTTGATATTTGTATCCTGCTGCTTGTTCTTCTCATACATGGTCCATGTTAGTACACGTTGATCAGCAGCTGTTTGCCCTTTGGCTTGTTCTTTATCTGCCAGAGCAGCCCTTAACTTTTCCTCCAGTTGGTCTATTGGCCCTGTTGCTACAACTAAAACAATGTATATTTAAAGATCATTGATTGGCACATGACCATACTTTCCGGACACTGTTGTTCTTACCATCAGAGCCCTTCTTGGACCTCTTAGAATCTTCCAATTTGGTGGTGACAGCAATGAGCTTAGTCCGGAATTCTTCTAGTTCCTTGGATAATATGTTATTCTTTTCCTTGAGTACCTAAGGACAGAACGATCCTTAAATCAGTTGGGCCAACTGCTTTAAGTCTCGGGGGCTACTGGCATATGAATATTGAATTAATACTCAACCGCATATCCTTGGAAAGCTGGTGAGTGGCTCCGGCAAGTCCATCTTGAGCGGCTTGGATATACGCATCCGCAGAACTGAGGGCGTTAAATGCCTCCTCAGTAAAAACTGGATCACGCATGGCTGCTTTTCGCCGCCGATGATTCATCGTGCTGTCCACTTCGGAATTGGTAACAAATACCTTATCTGAATCCTCTTGGAGAGGACAATCCGGCGTTACACCCATGTCAACCCTAGTCCTCATAGATGGGCCCAGTGCCGGTTTGGTTGGAGCATGACTAGCTGGATTCTTGCACACAGTCCGGCGTATTCTCCTCCTGAAAGGAAAAATAAAGTGGTAAATTATAATCCGGCTCCGCCACCAAGCATCTGTTGAGAAGTCATACATCTTCGATAAAGGAGGAGGTTCGACGGTGTCTCTGGTTTCCTTTCGTTTCCGAGACTCGCCCTGTGCGGGCGTCGCTTTGTTGGAAGACACCCTTGATGTAGTACGGCGAGATGAGCGCCACCCCTTTTGAACACGAGACGGTGCAATGGGTGAGTCGCGTTGGGAAAACTTTCTTTGAAGAGGGATCTCCTGAGTACTTACGCGGGAGGAAAGAAGGAGGCCAGGGTAATCGGCCACAATAGCCACTTCAATACCATCATGGCTATCCTGATAGAAAACTCCATCTCTAAGCTCGATGTCTATGTCTGGATCTTCTTCAAATCCGGGGTCCATGTCTCGAATATGGTCCTCTGGCTGTGGGATGGGGCTATGAATCCCTTCGACCACTTTCCTCCACTCCTATTGAAAATAGCCGAATTAATCAAATTAGTGTGTCTCAAGAAAAATTGGGCAAAACTAATGATCAGAGAAAGACTCACCCAATCAATGGGGTTGTACATAGAAAAACCTTCCCGACACTTCAAGCGGAGAAAGTCCTCCTTTTCCCCTTTGTAGAGGTCCGCCAGGATGGCGGCAGGGTTGTCCGGACCCTTGCATAGGCAACACGAGGTAATGTCTTGCCCATTATAGTGCCACATGAGAATCCCTCTAGCTTGAAGAGGATGCACGCCCCGCATTATCGAGATCGCCATGACCTCAATTATTGTCAGCTCGGAGTGGGCAAGCAATTTGATCTTGATTACTAGCCTTTTGAACTCTGCACTGTCTTCTTCCTTGAGGCTTCGGGGACACCAGTTGAAACGCTTCTTTAAAGGATCACTGGAGTATTCGGGAAGGCCTTGCCGGATTGGGTCCGGCAGAACAACGTCTTCAATATGAATCCACTCCGAGGGCCACTCTTCGGATGCCCTCTTCGGAGTGCCGGACAGATAACCTGTCCCTGCTATACGCGACACTTCGGCGCCACCTACCTCGAATATAGATCCTTTCTGGGAGCGAGGGACAAGGCAGAATTATTTTCGCCATAGCTCGAAATGAGCCTCACAGTCAGGAAACAACTCACAAAGAGCAATGAAGCTCGCAATGTGCAAGATATACCCCGGCGTAAGGTCGTGCAACTGGAGACCATAAAACTCCAGAAATCCCCTGAGGAAAGTGTGGATAGGAAGCCTCTTAAGAGGAAGGAGACGAAGCACACCCACTCTCCCTTGGAAGGATTGGGGAAATTTTCTGACAGGGCTTTTCCATCAGTAGAAGTTAAACCAGCCCAGACAGGGACTAGATCCGCGGGAGGAAGATATCCCTGCGCCTGAAGTTTATTCAGACGCGCGTGGGATACTGAGCAACTTTCCCAATCGCCTGCTTGAGGGCCATGAGGGCGTGATAAGGAACTGGGAACACCGGCCATGTTTGAAGATTTTTCGTGGCAAGCTCTACGGATTTTTCGTGTGGAATGGAATGGCATCTGAGATCTAGTGTCTATAAATAGGTGCCTTCCTTACACAGTCGAGGGGTTAATTGTAAAAATACCTAGATGGTTCGCATTCATCTAACACGTGGAAGCCGAGGCGACGGCCGTAAGGAATCAACAAGAAATAATATTAAACATGGAACCGAACTATCATCTATTTCAAAGAAGAACCTACCTTGCAAGACCGAAGACATGAATTCGGATACAATCTCGTCATTGAAGGCAAGTTCGGGGTTACTGAGGGAGTCCTCGATTTAGGGGTCCATGAGGATCCGGTCTACCAAAGCTGGGCCATAGATGGGCCATGAAGATGAAGATAAACTGACGTCCTCATGTCCGATTAGGACTCCTGTATATGTAGAAAGGCAGAATAGATGTTCAGACGTAATGATTCCTTTCTTCCCAAGTAATCTATGTAACCCTAGGTCTCCTCCGGTGGATATATAAACCGGAGGGTCTGGTCGGTAGAGGGTAGCAGAATTACAATATCCTAGGCTAGACTTTTAGGGTTTAGCCATTACGATCTCGAGGTAGATCAACTCTTGTAACCCCATATTCATCAAGATAAATCAAGAAGGAAGTAGGGTATTACCTTGATCGAGAGGGCCTGAACCTGGGTAAACATCGTGTCCCCCGTCTCTTGTTACCATCGATCCTTAGACGCACAGCTTGGGCACCCCTACCCGAGATCTACCGGTTTTGACACTGACAGTCACGTTTTAGCATTTAGCATTCCACACATGCTTATGAGTTTTCCTCCGAATCACACATTCCAGAATCATAGAAGTTATAGCATAGAATATTAACTCTTAATTAAAAAAATGGAAATAAATAATACAATATTACTACCTCTAGAGCATATTTCCAACACCTACCCCTCTCGTGACTTTCACCGACAGTGCTGGTGCATATGGCTCAATCAACTATATGCCTCACACACGCATCTTCCCTTGGTGCTTGGTGCTTGTATGCATACAACCCTGTCTCCTCCGCCGGCATTCGTGCATGCTACTGGCCATGCTACACCGCCACATCTAGCGGCTTCCATTTGTGGTGGTTGGTCTCTCCAGGTACTGAGACATCAACCACTTCAGCCGTGTACTTCACGGAGCAGGAGATTGTGCGACTTCCTGGCCCGTTGCTTGCCCCCGGCTCTCTATTCCTGTGTAAAGCTATGTTGACCTTTTCTATTGAGCCCCTGATTGAGCAGGAGATTACAAGACTGTGATACCTGCTAGCTGCACCTTTTGGTTCTTCATCGACATATTCTTCTTGTTCTGCTACCGAGTCTTATTGCATTGTGAGGCCACCTTCTACACAAGCATGTACATCTCCTTGGATTCTTGACACTGGAGCATCTTTTCATATGACTCATGATTCATCCACTTTGTCCTCTATTTGAACTCTTGATTCTTCTATTCATGTTCTTACTGCACATGGTATCTCTCTCCCAGTTATTGGCTGAGGCACTCTTAGCATTCGTCTTATGATGTTCCTGATGTTTCTCATGTTCCTCAACTGACCATGCAACTCATTTCTAGTTGTTAGATTGTTGAGTCTTGTTGCATGGTAATTTTTGACTTCGACTCATGTTCCATTCTGGACCTTCACACTGGTGCTCTTCTTGGTGTTGGCCCTCGGTGTCGTTAATCTAAGGATCTCTGGGAGATCGACTAGCTTCACATTCCCTCTGCTACCACCGCCACCAGTCTATCTGCCTCTGTTGCCTTATCTACCAGCTCTTTTCGGTAGTGGCATCATAGCATTGGTCACTTATGTGGCTCTCATCTCTCATCCTTAGTTCCACGTGGTCTTCGTAGATCTGTCTCCTATGGTGTGTATTTGGACTGTCATGGTTGTTGGCTCGATAAAAAGGCATAGTTACCTTATCCTCGTAGCGGGACTGTGTCTAGGTGTCCTTCTGACCTTGTTCACTCTGATGTGCGGGGTCCAGCTCTCTTTGCCTTGAAGGGAGGTCCTTGCTTCTATATTATCTTTATATATGATTCCTCTCGACACACGTGGATATATTTTATGTCTTCTCATAGTGAGGTATTATCTATCGGTAAGTGTTTTGCTGCCATGGTTCACACTCAGTACATTATTTACACCTATTCGTGTGTTTTGTGCTGACTCTACTAGAGAGTATACTCCAACATGTTGCATGAGTTATTGCTGAGCGTGGTCTCTTGCTCATTTCTTTTGTCCTGGTGCTCATGCTCAGAATGGCATGGCTGATCACAAGCATCATCACCATCTTGAGACGCCTCATGCATTGATGATCGCTGCCTCTCTTCCACCTCACATTTGGGCTGAGGCTGTCTCCACTTCCACCCGCCTCATCAACCTTCAGCCGTCCACTGCTCTATAGGGCGGCGTTCCTTTCGAGCGTCTTTTTGGTCGTTCTGCTAATTACTTGGCGCTTTGTTTGTTTGGTTGTGTTTGTTATGTTCTTCTTGCCCCTCATGAATGCGTCAAACTATCCGCTAAGTCTGTTGAGTGTGTATTCTTAGGTTATAGTGATGAGCATAAGGGCTATTGTTGTTGGTACCCTGTCGGTTGTCAGATGCGTATTTCTCGGGATGTAACTTTGGAAGAGCCTCATCCCTTCTACCCATGTCCATCTTCCTTGACCTTTTCAGTGGAGGATAAATCCTTCCTCACTTTTGCTGACATGCCTATCAAATCCCATTGATCCCTTGTCCATCTGTCCTACTGCTCCTACTTCTCCGACTGTCGCAGATCCGACACCGCCATCTCCCATGGTTTCCTCACCACACTTGTCACATGATTCAACACTTTCATATCGTTGTCTTCTCCGTAACCATCGCATGTCTTGATGATTCCTCCTCATATTCTTCCATCCTTTTTCTCAGTATTATACTCTTCATCCGTGTAATGTGGATATGTCTACTAATGTGTTGTTGATGTCTACTACACAACTTATTCTTGTAGACTCACCTCCAAGTGAAGAGTTTTGTAGGACAGTAGCAATTTTCCTTCAAGTGAATGACCTAAGGTTTATCAATCCGTGAGAGGCGTAGGATGAAGATGGTCTCTGTCAAACAACCATGCAACCAAATAACAAAGAGTCTCTTGTGTCCCCAACACACCCAATACAATGGTAAAATGTATAGGTGCACTAGTTCGACGAAGAGATGGTGATACAAGTGTAATATGGATAGTAGATATAGGTTTTTGTAATATGAAAATATAAATACAGCAAGGCAGTAGTAGTAAAAGTGATCAAAAATGGTATTGCAATGCTTGAAAACAAGGCCTAGGATTCATACTTTCACTAGTGCAAAATCTCTCAACAATGATAACATAATTGGGTCATATAACAATCCCTCAACGTGCAACAAAGAATCACTCCAAAGTTCCTATCACGGAGAACATAAGATGAAATTGTTTGTAGGGTACGAAACTACCTCAAAGTTATTTTTCTGATCAATCTTGTGAGCTATTCCTATAAGTTTCACAAACAGCCGTAGAGTTCATACTAAAATAACACCATATGATACACATCAATCAACCCTAATGTCACCCAGATACTCCAATGTCACCACAACTATCTGTGGGTTAATTCTACGATGCGCATCACATAATTTCAGATTCATAGTATTCAATACAACACAAAGAACTTCAAAGAGTACCCCCAAGACTTCTACCTGAGAAAGGAATATGAAAACGCGTATCAACCCCTATGCATAGAATACCCCAATGTCACCACGGGAATCTGCAAGTTGATAACCGAAACATACATGAACTGAATCAACAGAAAATCCCATTGTCACCACAGATATCCCATCGCAAGACATACATGAAGTGCTCTCTCATCCAAAAGATTGAATCCGACATAACAAAACCTCAAAGGAAAATATTCTATTCATCACAAGAAGGTAGAGAGGGAAGAACACCATAAGATCTAGCTATATTAATAAAGCTCACGATACATCAAGATTGTGCCAAATCAAGAACATGGGAGAGAGAGAGAGAGATAAAATGCATAGCTACTGGTACAAACCCTCAGCCCCGAGGGTGAACTACTCCCTCCTCATGATGAGATCGATGGGATGATGAATATGACCTCCGATGATGATTTCCCACTCTGGCAGGGTGCCAGAACGGGCCCTGGTTAAGTTTTCATGGATACAGAGGCTTGAGGCGGTGGAACTTCGCATGTAGGGTTCTTTCTGGGGACTTGGGTATTTATAGGAATTTTTGGCGCCGGTTTCATGTCAAGGGGGTACCCGAGGGCCCCACAATCTTAGGTGGGCTAGGGGGTGGGTGCGCCCCCAGGCTTGTGGCTCCCTCGGCCACTTCTCGCCCAGCTCCGGTGGTTCGGGGGTGTCTTTTGGTCCATAAAAATGACCGTAAATTTTCAGCCCATTCCACGAACTTTTATTTTTGCACAAAAAACGACACCATGGTAGTTCTGTTGAAAACATCATCAACCAGATTAGTTCAAATCAAATCATACCGAAACCATATAAAATTGTTGTAACCATGTCATGAATACTTCATAAATTATAGATACATTGGAGATGTATCAATCGTCTTCCTCATATCATCCTACTTATGGCCTGGGTCCTCGTCCGCTTCCGCCTATTGATCGCCTTGGTTTTCCATGTGTTGGCGTTATTGTTCTTGAGCCAACTTCTTATCGTGAATCTGTAGTTTACCCCAAATGGTTGTTTGCTCTATATCTGTCCCATCACTTGTAAGTGGGTCTACAAGGTTATGACTCACTCCGATGGTTCTCTTAAGTGTTACAAAGCTCATCTTGTGGCTCGTGGCTTTCAGCGGGAGAATGGTCGAGATTATGATGAGACTTTTTCTCCGGTGTCCCATCTGACCATTGTTCTCATACTTCTTGTTATGGCATGTGTTTGCCACTAGTTTGTGTCATAGCTCAATGTTAAGAATGCCTTTCTAAACGGGGAGCTACCAGAGAAGGTTTACATCCATCCACTACCGGTGTATTCTGTTCCTGATGGCATGGTCAGTCATCTTCATCACTATCGGTATGGCCTTCAGCAAGCCCCTGGCGCCCAGTTCGAGCATTTTACCTCTATGGTGACTGATGTAGGTTTTTCAGCGAGTTCTCATAATCCAACAATGTGTGTCCACTATCGGTGTTAAAACCGGCGGATCTCGGGTAGGGGGTCTCGAATTGTGTATATGAGGATCGATGGTAACAGGGGGAACAAGGACACAATATTTACCCAGGTTCAAGCCCTCTTAATGGAGGTAATACCCTACTTCCTGCTTGATTGATCTTGATGAATATAGGGATTACAAGAGTTGATCTACCTCAAGATCGTAATGGCCAAACCCTAGATTTCTAACCTATGATAGTTGTGATTGTCCCTACGGACTAAACCCTCTAGTTTATATATGCACTGGAGGGACCTAGGGTTGTACATAATCATCTTGCAGAGGAAGGAAACATTACACCAGGACTTAAACTTGCCATTCTACACATGTAGGAGTCCTATCCGTAGACGAGGGATAATCTTCTATGTTGATCTTCATGGCCCACTAGTCCGCCCATAATGAGTAATCCGGACACCCGAGGAACCCCTAGTCCAGGACTCCCTCAGTAGCCCCTGAACCAGTCTTCGATGATGATGAGTCCGGAACGCATATTGTCTTCAACATTGCAAGGAGAGTTCCTCTCGAACATATGAACTTTATTTCCTGCATAAAGGAACTATGTCCGGCTCCGCATGATTAGTACAACCCTTAGCCACGAAGGCAATGTGTCAAAAAAAACATTGTATCTTTACTGACAACTATTTCAATGAAATGTCATGTTTGACCCTTCAATGTTTCAAGCCGTTTTCTTGGCTCTGGTATCGCGTTTTGATGCATAGCCTCCATTGGCACATCTTTTCGAAGCAGAGATTGTGCCCGCTTATCGTGGGATCCTTATCAATATGATTTTGGTAACCCAACCGTACCTTACACACGATCTCGTTGGGAACAGGCGAGTTTTATGGTCTGAGTGGGGGACTTTGGTATTTACCATCTATAAAAGGACATAGACCCCTCTCTTTTACCTCACGCTTTCCTCTAGCCTTTGCTTCCCAATCTCCTGGCTCCAGCGCCCACAGCTGCAGCGCCCGCAGCTCCCATCCCTTCCACCACCGCATCCTTCTCCAGCAATGGTTGGATCTAGTTCTAAGGCAAGTGGAAGGCCTCCACCGTCATGGAGAAAGATGTGGAGAGTCTTCAGAGCGCGGGCTATCTCACCGCCAACATAGCGCACTGGATTCCTAATGAGAATCAGGTGATCCCCATCCCAGAGCCTGGCGAGAGGGTTGTGTTCATCCCTAATTTTATTCGGGGGCTGGGATTTCCCCTCCACCCCTTTGTCCGGGGTCTCTTGTTCTTCTACGGGCTAGATTTCCGTGATCTAGCCCCGAATTCCATTCTACACATATCTACTTTCATAGTTGTATGTGAAGCTTTCCTCCGCCCCCACACTTCGGCCTATGGCTCAAGACCTACAATATGAAGCCGAAGGTGGTCGATGGACACCACGAGAACTGCAAGGGAGCTATGGTAAGCAAGCTCCCAAACACAACTTGTCCCAAAGGGGCTTTTGTGGAAACCAACAAGGTATGGAAGCAGGAGTGGTTCTATATCACAAACCGTGTGAGGCTAAATGGACGGCCATGCCCGAATTCAGATCCGGACCCCCGAAAACTCTCACCTCATGGACCACGAAGGGCCTCGAGTGGGGGTCTCAATCGGAGGCGAAGACGCTCCAGAATCACATCTCCGACAGGATAGTGAACGACACCCACCTCACTAACGTGATTCAGGTGATGCATTTTTGCTGCACCCTCCCCTGCCAGCTCTGGGCCTCCCGCTTGTGGGAGTTCAATCCGGAGGGACCACAGATCTTGAAGAGCTTCTTCGGCACCACGCACGAACACACATGGAAGCATCTTTTCAAGGCCCAGAATAAGTGGCCAAAGGAAACCGAAGACATCGGTCTTGACAGCGTGACTCCGGCTACAGAGGTAAGCATGATTTTGCCGAAGACCCATCCTGTCTATATTTCAATTATGATAGGAGTTAGAGCTTTTACCTTCCATACAAGCCTGGATGGCAAAAGCGAAGCGGATTGACTATCCGGCTCCGCTGCCTCAGAACCTAGCCAAGCCTCAGCTAACGGCGATGCTGGTACCGGCGCCGAAGAAGAAGGCCAAGGAGAAGGGCACGGATGCCAAGAGCGCCCCGTGCCCTAAGGGTCCTTCAGAAGATATATCCGGAGAGACCAACGCCCCCTCCTCCCATGATGAATAGGAATAGGAGGAGGTGGAAAGCGACTCCCTCATCAAGGGGAATGGGAAGAAGAAGCCGGCCCCTGAAGACACGGGAAAGGGGGCACCCAGGAGGAAGATAAACCTCCGAGTCAGCTCGGACTCAGCGTCCGAAGCTGATTTCTGGAAACAGCCCAGGGTAAAGCCCCTGGCCGAATTGTAAGTATTCGGAATTCATTGTTATCTTCGGTCAGTCAGTTATCATTGTGTAAGTAATTCTATTTGTTGTTTTGCAGTCCTCCCCTATATTCCCCAACACACCACTATCGTGAGGGAGCTCTCTACCAGCCGATATGGTGGAGAGTGACACACCACCGCAGGCTCAATCACCCATCATCCTAGGGGACACCGAGGTGTCTTCCCTGCGGGCGTCTCCTGTGCGAGGAGGTGGGAGCGGGGCGGACCAGAGGGTGACCGAGGTCAACACCTCGGCCACCATCAGCCAAGGGGAAACAATCCCTATGACAACAGATGGCGGGGAGCCCAAGCTATCCGGGCTCCCGCCGAACACTATTCCGGAGGCCACTACGGCTCCGGAATCGGACAGGCAGTCCCCTACGATAGGGGGAGGAGCATCAGCTCCACCGGTGACCTCCGTTAATCCGGAGGCGCCAAACACGCTGGAGGAAGCACTGCAAGGTGCTTCCATCGTAGCAGACCACCTCACCCTGATGGGTGCGGTTATGGGGAAGATTCGGTCTACCAAAATCGGACTGAATGAAGCCTTCAACAGCCTATTGACAGGCTTTGAGGTATGCGATGTAATATTCTATGAGAACTTTACATTTTATTTGTATAGGATAATAAATCTATGTACGGACGCTAGCCCCTGATGCTTTGTTTGATTCTGAAAGGAATCAGACAAAGGATCCACATAGTATCTACTAATATAACATATTGTGCTATTTATTTGAGCAGGCTTCCCTATTAGCGGCATCCCTCCAGGCCGCAGAGGTTTTCGAGCTCAATCGGAAGCTTCGAGAAGCTGATGAAGAGCTTGACCGCATTAACAAGCGGTTTGATGAAACGCAAGGTATGCAGACTTGGAAAATTATTATGTCAAAAAGACGATATATTTTATTTAAGAGTTTTAAATATTGTGTGGTGTGATTATGGTCACAGCTGGCGCAACCGAGGTCGAGACCCTCAAGGGCGCCCTTGCTCAGGACAAGAAGGAGGCTGAGATGAACAAGGCAGCCGGTGACAAAGCGGCTGCCGAGCTGGAGGCCGAACAAGCCTCCCGTCGTCAATTGAGTCTTGGGTGGCCGAAGTCAAACAAGAGCTACGAGACGCCATCCTCAAATGCGAGGAGTTGGAGCAAAAGACTTCGGACCAAACATTGAGCTCAACAAAGCTGTCAATGTTGCCAAGGAGGTACGGAGCGAGTCCTGGAATGCTCGCGAGGAGATCCATCAGGCGCGACAGATAGTGGCTGGTAAGGCCTTTCTTCTACAGAGTATCTTTGGAGGTTAGAAGTATGTGTCGCAGACTCAAGTGTGGAGTTCTCCAGGCACGTTTGCGGATCTCCTGAATAGCATCACCGAAGCAGCCCAATTCTTCAGAGCCCAGGAGGGGAATACGACGGAGAAGCTGTTCTAGTCGCAATTCCTTGCGCTAGAACATCCAACACCTCTGAATGACCAGTTGAAGCAGCTGGTCGAGCTGCATAACATGGCGGGTGCGGCCATGAAGGACTTAATAGTCCGGATCTGGACCACCGAGCCAATCTCGAGTAGCTACTTGGGATTGGTGAAGCGGCTCGTCAATGCAAGGCCATGGTTCGACGCTGTGAAGCATTCGACATGTATAGAAGGTGTCTGGACGGCCTTTGCCCGCGTCAAGATTGTCGGCGTCCTGGGAACGGGGGTACCCAGACTTGCCTGCCTGCGACCCATGATGTGGCTCCATCGGTGACCTGGTACGACCCAGCTTCAGCAACCACAACTCAAGACCCTCGCGAGGGGCCAAGCCTCGCGAGGCGGACGATGGCAAGACCTCCCTAGGGGCAGCCTCTTTAGGCTGGCTCCCGAGGAGCAGAGATATCTATGCAAGGTGCACCTCGCGAGGTTCACGTGACGTGAGCCATGACGACCAAGGCTAGGAGGACGCCAGCGGGCGTAGTGTACCAGTTTCCCCTTTGGTGCTAAGGGGGCAAGCGCAGACGCAGAGTCCCGAGGAATCAAGCAAAGGTTCCCATATCGGTGCAACAAGACCATGGACCGCCAAGACGGCAGAATGGAGGTCATCTTGGAGCCCGGCATGGAGTCACCACTAGAGCCTTTGGCAGGCGAAGACCGCTTTTGTCAGGATAGCTTGTACTAGTTGTTCCCCTTGAAATTTGGCCGTTGTGGGATCCCTTCCCGCCGATATTTGGGAAGAGGACCAAGGCCACTATAAATAGGACCTAGCCACCACCATAGAGGGAGAGATTCGGGAGAGGGAATTGGAGCACACACACACACACACACACAGAGAGAGAGAGAGAGAGAGAAAGCATTCCACCATAGAAGGGATGGGATCCATTCGACCCTGACCATACCACAAGATCATCCGAGCCAAAGAACACCTCTCCTTCTGAGGCTGTTCATCCACTGTACAAGTTCATTCTCAGCCCCACGAGGCAATCCATCGCACACACTGGAGTAGGGTATTACACCAGAAGGTGGCCTGAACCAGTATAAACCCACGTGTCTCTTGTTCCTTGAGTTCGTCAAGCTAGGCCATGGAATCACAGGGCGAGTGCGCCGCGGAGAGAGTATTCTTCGTGCGCACCCCAAAGTTTGAACCTCTCTAGGGTTTGCGGAACCAGAAATCCGACATTTGGCGCGCCAGGTTGTGACACCCCGAGACCGGTGCGCTAGGTGTCAGCCAGTTGTTCGTCGTAGTTTCCATGTCATATGCTTGCGTGTTGCATCTTTGCCTTGTCATCATGTGTGTTGCATCAGCATGTTTTTAAAAACTTGCATCCGTCCGAGTCCGCCCGTCCTTTCCGTTGTCCGTTCTAAGCCCAGACACACTCGCACACGCCCACGGCACCTCCGAATATTTATTTTATGAGTGGCCGAAAAACATTCTCGGAATGGGTTGAAACTTGGTGTGTGTGGTCTTATTATAGCATAGGTAGACCGCCTGTCAAGTTTCTTCGCGTTCGGAGTTCGTTTGATAGCCCAACGGTTAACCGCGTTGACCGCCGGAAGCCTTTTCTTTTTTGGCCCAGCACCCCTTTCACAACAGCCCGCAAGCCCATCCTAACCCCCGCCATGCTCTCGGCCGTCGGATCTTGATCGCGTGGCCGGAAACCGCTCCTCATTTGGAGTCTCCTAGCTCCCTCTACCTATAAAACAACCTCCTTCCCCGAAATTTCGGGCAAACCCTAGGCGTCTTCCACCTCGCGCAGCCGGACATGCCCATCCTCGCAGGATATGTCTAGCCGCGACCTGTTCCAGCCAATCCGCTGCCGCCATGTCAGATCCGCCGCCGCCCCGAGCCACTCCCGCGCCGCCACCTGTCCACGCCGCCTCCCATCGCAACGCGGGCCAGCCCTGCCCGTCCGTCCGCCGCCGCCCGGCTCCCTGCTCCCGAGCCTCCCCGCTCGATCCTTCCCGCACCGAATCGCGCCGACGCCGGCAAGCCGCCAGAGAACCGTCGCTCCTCCCGCCGCCGACTACCCAGGCTGGATCCCAGGTCCCTCGCTGCCCTGCCGTGAAGCTCCGCCGCCGCCCCTGTGCCTACATCGCCGCCGCACCCCGTCCTTCGTAGCCGGCCGGCCAGATCCGTCGGATCCCGGCCGGATCCGCCGTCGCCGCGCCCTCCAGCCTCGCCGGGATCACGCCGCCGCCGCCGAGCTCGTCGTGGCTCGAGCCAGCGCCGCCGTTGACCGCGCCCGCTCGGGGCCTCAGTGCCCTCCTCACCCGCGGCCCAGCTGCATCGCCTTGGCCCGCCAGCGCGCCGTCCCCGTCGGCCCAAGCCGGCCTCGCCTCTCCCCTGGGCCGGCCCAGCTCCTGGGGCCCAGATCTCTCCACGGCCCGAGCGGGCCTGCCTCAGCCCCTCCTACCGACCTGGGCCTTGGCCCGCAGTGGTGAGCGCACTATACCCCGCCCCGGTCACGTTTTAGTTATTTTGCGCCCTTGTGTTTTTTTCCCAAGTTAAAAAACTGCTAAATCCCTAAGCTTTGTAAATCTGATGCATACTTTGCATGGCTATAACTTTTTGTGTGGTGATCCAAATTGAGCATATAATATGTAAAAATGATCATGGTGATATGCTCTTCATTTTGTTCCATTATGGCATGCTTGTTTGAGTTCATCTTGATGCCCTAATCCCTGTTGCAAGAGTGCTATATGTTTAAAACAGCTGTTAACTGTAAATTTGTTGCATGCTTGTGGTGATGATAACTTTGTGCATGTTTATCCAAATAGAGCATATGATATGTCAAAATGTTCATTGTGAAGTGCTCTACATGTTGGTTGATGTAGCATTCATGTTAGGTACCATCTTGCGATGTTAATCTCTATTGCAAAAGTGCATTTGGCTGTTAAGTGCTGAAACTTGTTGTGAGATGCTGATTTGACTTGCTCATTGCTATTGGTGTGATTGTCTTCATGCCACATGTCAATATGTTTTAGAAGCACAATCATATGGTCTTTGCTATGGTGCAATTCACTTTCCATGATATGCCTTGAGGTGACTTAAACAAGCTTGTAAACATGCCATGCCAATGTTGCTGTTTTATACTTAGTGAAAAACTGTTAAGTCTTTAATCTGTTAAACCTGATGCTATGTTTGCTTGATGCCTCGCTCAATACCATGCTTGTTTTAGTATGTGAAATGATCATGTCTTGTTGTCCATGTTATGCTCTGTCCATTCATACCCTTACTTGCACATATGGCCTGCTGTAGCTTATTTATTTCTTGCTCTCAAGTTGCTATAAATTTACATGCCAGACTTTTATCAGCATGTTCAATTTGGTGGAGCTTGTTATTATTGATCCATGCCTCCTATGGAGATGATCCAATGGAGTTGTTTGATGTATGCTATGTCTATTACATGCCCATGATCTTTATGTTCATATTAGAGTTGATATGCTTGTTGTTTTGTGCCTCCGAAGGTAGCATCGTGATGATGTTTTTGCCTTCCCAGATTTTGACTAAGTCTGGATAAATTTATTGCAACTTGCCATGCTTGGTTAATTGTGTTCCAGCTAGTTTTTTGGTGTGTTCTAAGTTCATGCTTGTTAAGTATCATGTATATTTCACATCCATGCGTCTTGTTATCATGTTTGGGTGTTGTAGCATATATTTACCTTGCTCCAAAGTTGCTATGTTGCTGATTTTGGACAGCTTGTTGTTAATCTTGTTTCGTGTGTATGTGATGAACCATTGCTCCGTTTTGAGCGTGCTATATATGAAACTTGTGTGTTTTCATGTGTAGAAGCATAATATCATGTTGTTTTCATGTTTGGAGTATGTTTGCTTGATGTTTGGGTGCATCTTGCACCGATGCCATGCTTGACTTGTTTTGCTCATATCTTCTAGGCCGTAGCTCCGAATTAAACAAACTTTATATGTAACTTGACTAGATTTTCAAGTAGATCATCATGGTGCATGTTAACTTGCTGTTTAACAACTTTAACTTAAGATTTGTTCAGATCTGGAACAATTTTGAAATGTGCATATGAGGACTTATCGGAATAGTTATATGTTGATTCCGGCCTCATTGAAACTTGTTGGTTTGTGTTGTTCTTGTGTGCTTCATCCCTTGCCATGAATTGCATCATATAGACTTGTCTTGCATCATACTTGGTTGAGCATCTTGTCATGTTCTTGAGTGGTTTGTTTACCGTATTGCTTGCTTCTTCTCGGTAGTGCTTGTTCCGTTGCGATCGTGAGGATTCGTTCGGCAACATGTGGTTCGTCTTCGTGGCGTCTTCTTCGTCTTCTTCATGGAACCATTCTTCTTCCTTGCGGTATCTCAGGCAAGATGACCATCACCTTGGATACCTTTACTATCATTGCTATGCTAGATGTCTCGATGCTATCGTTATATGTCGTGCTACACATCTTTATTGTCAGTCCCTCTCCTTGTTGCCATGAAACCTCTAACCTTTGACACCTTCCCAGCAAAACCGTTGTGTGGCTATGTTACCCGCTTGCGCAGCCCCTCTTATAGCGTTGTTAGTTGCAGGTGAAGATGAAGATAGTTCCATGTGGGGGAACTTGTTGTTGGAATATCACAATATATCTTATATGTATTAACACACCTATATACTTGGCAATGGGTGGAAGGCTTGGCCTTTTTCTCGGTGTTTTGTTCCACTCATGCCACCTTAGGAGCCGATAAACCGGCGTTATGTTCCTTGATTTTGCGTTCCTTACACGGTTGGGTATATGGGGACCCCTTGACAGTTCGTTTTTGAATAAAACTCCTCCAGCAAGGCCCAACATTGGTTTTAATTTGCTTCATAATAACAACTTAATTAATTAATTAATTTGCATAGGGGGTCGCGCCCTCAAGGATTCTTTCTACATAGCAGGGGGGCCAGTGCTGATGGTGTTGGTCCCAAACGGGGGTGCTGCGGGGCCACCTGGGGGAAACCCGAGGGTTGGTTTTACTCGTAGCTTCTCCCATCTGGTTGTGGCCTGAGACGAGATACGCGCGGCTACTATCAGGGTGTCGGCACGCCGGGAGGTCTTGCTGGACTTGTTTTACCATTGTCGAAATGTCTTGTGCACCGGGATTCCGAGCCTGATCGGGCCTTCCCTAAGATAAGGGGTAATGTTATCATTATCTCTGCTGATCGTGAGAGCTTGTGATGGGCTAAGTTGGGACACCCCTGCAGGGTTATTATCTTTCGAAAGCCGTGCCCGCGGTTATGTGGCAGATTGGAATTTGTTAATGTCCGGTTGTAGAAAACTTGACAGAGGATCCGAAGTAAAACACACAACTGTGTGAGTAACCGTGACTGTCTCTTTTCACTTTGAGAAGAGAACACAGTGGGGTTATGTTTGACTCGTAGGTAGTTCAGGATCTTTAGCGATCATTACTAGTTTGCGACCGTTTGCGTAGATGCTCATCTTATTCTTGTACTCGTAAGTTAGCCACCATACTTTTGCTTAGCTGCTGCTGCAACCTCACCACTTTACCTCTTCCTACCCATTAAGCTTTGCTAGTTTTGTTACCCATGGTTATGGGATTGCTAAGTCCTCGTGGCTCACAGATACTACAACAACAGTTGCAGGTGCAGGTTTCTGATGTCTTGACGCGAGAGCGATGTCCTTTGTGTTGGAGTTCTTTCTTCTTCTTCTTCTTCTTCAGTATTGGGTTAGGTTCCTGGTCGGCAGCCTGGGATAGCAGATCGATGTCGTTGTGCTTTTCTTGTATGCATCTGTAGTTGGATGCCTGGTATTGATGTTGTTGTATTATTGTGACTTGTATGTATTGTTGTATCCCCCATGAATGTATGTAATGGTACGATGTAATGATATCCATCTTCCTAAGCGCCTGAGGTGCGGTTGTGCCCCAATCACGTATGAGTCACGTGATCGGGATAGAATCGCATCTTGGGCCTGACACATGTAGGGGTGCGCCGAACCCTCTCTTCCGTCGGTCGACGCATCACCGCTCCACTGCTTCCATGGCTGATGCTCGTCGAGCTCGTGTTGAGCGAGGGTCCACACTCACCGCCCGCGTCGCTCAGACGGCTCCCGCTGGCGGACCCCCCATCATTCTCCATCACCTGCCGCCAACGCAGCCACTGGCCCGGCGAGGCACGAGCAGCTAGCCTCATCGCTACACCCCTCGGTGCGGCAGGATGGATGCACCGCCACCCCGTCGCTAACTCCGGCTGGCTCACCATCCCATGGTCGTCGAGGACCCGCGAACTCGTAGGCTGCGCTGCTCATGGCGCGTGAGCTCCTGCGCTACCTCCCCGTCGACAACTTCTACGAGGACTGACTAGACCGCATCGCCGAACTCGTCAGCACCGCTGGGGGCTCTCATCCACCATCCCTCTCGCTACCTCGCCCGCCTCCCTTTGCGGGCGACGTGGCCCTTGAAGCACCTCCGCCACCTCCATGTCAAGACGTCGCCCACGCTCCAAGGCGTGCGGCCCCATGGCGTGACCCATTGCGCGGGCGCCCGCACATGAAGAAGGAAGCTGTCAAGAGGTCCAGCGGCCGCGGGGAGGAGCTCATGCACTCCCACCACCACCACGTCGAGACCGTGCACCCCCTGTGATGGCGGCACATGAGAACCAAGATCAAGCTCCGCCTCCACGATGGGCCCCGATGGCCACAGCAGGCTGCCGAGCCTTCACTCCTGAGCTACGCAGCGTTATCTGGCCCGGGAAGTTCAAGCCCGGCCTGCCTCCACGCTACGACGGCACCCCCGATCCTGCTGAGTTCCTGCAGCTTTATGAGCTGAGCATCGAGGCGGCCAACGGCGATGAGAAAAGTATGGCGAACTAGTTCCCGTGGCTTTCAAAGACTGCGCACGCTAATGGCTCCTGAACCTACCCGCGGGATCGATCTCCTCTTGGGTGAGATTCGCGAGCGTTTCATCGCCAATTTCCAAGGTACTCGCGACCGCTTACCAGCCGCAGGTGACCTATGATGCATCAAGCAGCAACCGGGGAAACCTTGTAGAAGTACATCCATCGCTTCAACAGCGTCCGCCTCAAGATTCCCAAGGTGATGGACGAGGCCATCATCTCGGCATTCTCCGATTGCGTCCCCGATGTCAAGATGAAGGAGGAGCTCGCCATCCATGAGGACCTGTGCACAGCTTCGGATCTGTTCAACATAGCGACCAAGTGCGCGAGAGCTGAGGAAGGACGCCTTTCCCTAGTCGAGCTCCCCGCTGCTAACCCAGAAGACAAGAAGGCCAAGGCTAAAGACATGAAGCGCAAGGGGGTGGCCGTGCTCGCGGCAGAACCAGAGATGAAGCGCGGCCGCGATCACCCAGGGTCATCCCCGATGGGCGCTTAGGCTGATGCCCTGGCACAACGACCGAGGCTACGACCGTGGATGAAGCTGAACTGGAGGGCGCTAGGACGACCGCGACCCCCGTCAGGAGTGGCACGATCAACCTCATGAGGACCGCTGGCATGACCAGCCTTGCGAGGGCGCCTGCAGGGACCAGCCTCATGAGGACCGCCCTCAGGGCAAGGCCGGACTCCCTCCGCTGCCACCACCACCAAGGAGGAGCGACGATCATAACGAAGGGGCTGGGGGCTTCCAGGAGTCTCGCGCCATCGCCTACATCTAGGGCGGTGCACATGCTCCAGCCTCTCAGCGCATATTCAAGCAGCTCGCCCGAGAAGTGAACGCGGCTCTTCTCAGGCTAGAAGACACATGGCCGCTCAAGTGGTCCAAGTGCACCATCACCTTCAGCTCAGCTGACCAGCTCAAGTGCGCGGTGACCGCCAGCACATTCCCGATGCTCTGCTCACCCATCATCGGCAACGTCCAAGTCACCAAAACCCCCATCGATGGCGGTGCACGGCTCAATGTTCTTTCCATCGACACGTTTGACCATCTCCAAGTGCCATATGACCAGCTGCAGCCCACCAAGCCCTTCTCGGGGGTGACCGACGGCTCCACCACCCCAATTGGGCAGATCTGGCTCCCCGTCAGCTTCGGCACCCGCAACAACTACAACACCGAGCTCATTGACTTCGACGTCACCCACATCCGTCTCCCATACAACGCCATTCTTGGGTACCCAGCTCTGGCCAAGTTCATGGAGGTGACTCACCATGGCTACAACGTCCTCAAGATGTCAGGGAGCCGCGACATCATCACTATTGTGTGCGAGGAAAAGGACACAGTGTGCTCCCTTGAGCGCACCTACCAGGCTGTGGCAGTCGAGGACCCACACAACGAAGGCATCATCCACCCCCATGAAGCCATCCCGAAGAAGAAGAAGCAACTGCTCACCCTGGAGCCGCATGAGGAAGCAGCACCCGACGGCCGCGCCTCAGGATCCGCGCCTGTGGACGGGGCACCTCCCTCCCTCGCATAGGGAGGCATGCCCGGCGCCCCTCTCAGGTTGGGCTTAGGGGCTCTCCTCTAGAGGGCCTCCGACCTACACTACAAAAAAACGACACATCCGTGACATTTTGGGTCGAATGCAACTTTTTTCTGTCATACTTATGACACTTATATAACGATAATTATGACAAAACCCGGTATCATCATAGATGTGGTGGGGTCCTACTTCTATGACAAAAAATCATGACAGAAAATGGGCTTTTCTTCCTGGGCGGGTCGGAGACGCAGTTGCATGACATTATTTGGGCCGTCCATGACGGAAAAAAACCGTGGTAGAAGCGAGGGCGAGGAAAATATCGGGGTGTTCCCGGTTACGGTGGGTGGTCGGGGCCGAGCGATTCGCGTTTCTCTCGTACACGCACGCGCGTGGGTGCGAGGCGTTGGGCTCTAACTGAACTCGAGCGAGGCGTTGGGCTCTTACTGAACCCGAGCGATTGCACTACAAGTTAAGCATTACTGAACCCAAGCAATCGATCGATGGCTGTTAACTGAACCCGATCGAGCGATTCCTTTGCTACTGCTGCTAGCTGAAGCCGATCGATGCTGCCTCTGCATGAACAGTGAGCGCTGATGGGGGGTTTGGATGAACAGTTCCCGGTGGGGGTGGCTAAACAGGGCCCCGTGGTGTTGAACAGGATCCCGATCGATCGAGTCGGTTGGGGCTGCATGAACAGGACCCCGTGGAGGGCTGCATGAACAGGACCACCCCGTGGAGGGCTGCATGAACAGTAGACGGGAGGGCTCGATGAACAGTAGCCCGTGGAGGGGTGGTTGAACAGGAGCCCGTGGAGAGGGCTGGTTGAACAGTAGCCAGTGGAGTAGCGCGCGGTGGAGGTTGAACAGTCGCAGGTGGAGGCAGGAGGAGGTCGACGATGGATGAACAATAGCCCGTGGAGGCTGGAGGGGGTCGACGGTGGAGATGAACAGTATCCCGTGGAGTTCCGTTTTGCGGTACGCCACACCCCTCCCGATGAACAGGACCCACGTTTCGACCGTAGCGCTCCAACACAAGTCCGTTTCCTCCGTTTTGCGGTACGCCACACCCCTCCCGATGAACAGGACCCCCGTTTCGACCATAGTGCTCCAACACAAGTCCGTTTCCTCCATTTTGCGGTACGCCAGACCCGTCCCGATCAACAGGACCCCCGTTTCAACTGTAGGAGGTCCGTTTCCTCCATTTTGTGGTACGCCAGACCCCTCCCGATGAACAGGATCCTGTTTCGACCGTGGTCGATCGAGCACAAGGCCGTTTCCTCCGTTCTCCGGTACGCCAGACCTCGTTTCCATCGGTTGTTCCGTCCAAGTCGGTTGGCTCACACGCGTTCCGTTGCCTCCCGATGAACACGACGCATTCCGTTGCCTCCCCATGAACACGACGAGGACGCAGTTTCTCCGTTCCGACCCAGCCATGTACACGAGCCCTGGCCGTACGTATGCGCGAGTAGGCGTTCGAGACCCTGCCCGTATGTACGTACGTGGCCGTATTTTCTTTCTTGCACACTGGCCGTTGTACGTACGTATACATGCTACGTGCGCACCTCTACTACGACACGTGCACGCCTCTACGTCGACCAGTATGTACATACACATTCGCGACCAGAATGACAACGCTACGTACGCTTCGACCAGGTGGGTCCCGACTGTCAGGCACTTACTTGCGTGCGAAGATGTAGCTGGTGGGTCCCAGCAGTCAGGGGGGCGAATCGTTTATTTTTTTGCCCGGACGCACTTTCTTACATGCGAAGATGTAGCTGGTGGGTCCCAGCAGTCAGGGGAAAATGTTTTTTTCGCAAAATACGGTGGCCCGTCCGGTGGGTCCCCGCTACCAGGTGGAGGAATAATTATTTTGCGCGTAATAAGGAGGCACTTCCTTGCTGCGGCCGTGGACCCTGCTGTCAGCCTCTCCACGTACAGTCCATGTCCAATCGAAGCCGTTCCTTGACCACATTGACCATGCCGCGCCGAGAGCACCAGGGCGGTGAACGACGGTGAGGCCTAGGAAGGGGACGACGCAGAGCCGGGGAAGACGCGACAGTGGATGCCCACGTGTAGAGGAGTACGAGGGTTCACTGGTTCGTTGCGGTGTGAGGCTGCCGTCGCCGTAGAATAACATTCGGTGTGGGTGAGTAGAGGGATGGCCTGGCCAGCGGTGGGAATAGTAGGGGGCGGTGAGGCCTCCGTGGCAGCACAGCCGGCCACGGGAGGCAGGAGTATGCGGCACGACCGGCGCTGCTTTGGGCGGCTGGAGCAACAAGACCAGAGGTTGAAGAAGCACTACGGTCGTTGGATGGACATCGTACGGTCACTGGAGCTAGAATCGTTCATATTGACTAAGTTGACAAAGCACTCTGTCCCCGCCAAATTAGTAGGCCCACAAGTTAGCCACTCACCACGGTGGATCCCAACTAGCAGGGGGAGTATTCATTTTTTTGTGCGTAATAAGGAGGCACTTCCGGCGGGTCCGAGCTGACAACGAGGGAACGTTTTTTTCACGAAATACAGTGGCCCGTCCGGTGGGTCCCAGCAGTAAGGGGGGGATGTTTTTTCCGCCAAATACGGTGGCCCGTCCGGTGGGTCCCTGCTGTCACGTGGAGGAATAATTATTTTCCGTGTAATAAGGAGGCACTTCCTTGCGGCTGCCATGGACCCTGCTTTCAGCCTCTCTACGTACAATACTCTTCCGATGGAAGTCATTCCTTGACCATGTTGACCACGCCGCGCCGAGAGCAAGGGCGGTGGACGATGGCGTGGCCTAGGAAGGGAACGACACAGAGGCAGGGAAGACTCGGTAGTTGTTTCCCAGGCGGAGGGGAGTACGACTGTACTAGGGTTTACTGGTTCGTCTGCCGTCGCCGGAGAATAACAGCAGGTGTGGGTGAGTAGAGGGATGGCTAGGCCACTGATGAGAGTACGGTGGGGCGGTGAGGCCTGCGCGGCAGCACAGCCGGCCGCGGGGAGGAGGGAGCAGGCAGTCCCGCTGGTGCTTGTTTGAGAGGCTGGAGCAGGAAGAGCAGAGATTGAAGAAGCACGACGGCCGTTGGATGGACATCCAACAGTCACTGCTTGTGCGTCAACCTTTTTTTAGGAAAGCCTCAAATCTGTGGAAAACATCATACATCCATTTTGCCATTATTTCTAATAATTTACAGCCCATTCGCTAATTCTTACGGTTTTTTTTGGAGCCCATATTCTTTTTGTTAGCATTACAGCCCATATTGTGGCCACGGTTAAAAAATTATATAAAATTTTGCATATTTCGGTGCGGTCCGAACTGTTTTTAATCCTGGAATTTCGAGTCACATTCAAACTGATTTTAAAAATAAATGTATATCAATATAAAATCCAACAAATTGTCCACACATAAAAATCAATGCAATTTAAAATCTCGAAATGAAAAAAGAAATTTGAAACTAATTGCCGGTTTGATGTGTTTTAAAAATGTACAACCCATTTCTCATTACTGATAGGCCATTTTCTCGGCCAGCCGAATGAAGCTCTCCTCGTCTTGAAAGATTTGCAGCCCAACATGCCTGACAAAGTGACTTACTTGGCAAATTAGAGAAAAACTGGGCTGTGGCCGTGGACCCAGCTGTGGCCGTGGACCCAGATGTCAGCCTCTCCATGTACAGTACTCTTCTAATGGAAGTCAGTCGTTGATCACATTGACCATGCCGCGTCGAGAGCACCAAGGCGGTGGACGACGGTGAGGCCTTGGAAGGGGACGACACGGAGCCGGGGAAGACACAGGAGAGGAGTACGAGGGTTCACCGGTTCGGCTGCGGTGTGAGCCCGCCGTCGCCGCAGAATAACATGGGGTGTGGGTGAGTACAGGGATGGCCTGGCCAGCGGTGGGAGTAGTAGGGGGCAGTGAGGCCTCTGCGGCATCACAGCCGGCCACGGGAGGCAGGAGCACGTGGCACGACGAGCGCTAGTTTGGGCGGCTGGAGCAAGAAGACGAGAGGTTGAAGAAGCACAACGGCCGTTGGATGGACATCGTACGGTCACTGGAGCTAGAATCGTTCATATTGACTAAGTTGACAAAGCCCTCTGTCCCCGTCAACTTAGTAGGCCCACAAGTCAGCCTCCCACCAAGGTGGGCCCCAACTAGCAAGGGGAGTATTCATTTTTTCTGCATAATAAGGAGGCACTTCTGGTGGGTCCGAGCTGACAGCGGGGGGAACGTTTTTTTCATGAAATACGGTGACCCGTCCGGTGGGTCCCAGCAGTCAGGGGGGAAACGTTTTTTTTTCACAAAATACGATGGCCCGTCCGGTGGGTCCCTGCTGTTAGGTGGAGAAATCATTATTTTCCGCGTAATAAGGAGGCACTTCCTTGATGCGAGTGTGGACCCAGTTGTCAGCCTCTCCACGTACAGTACACTTCCGATGGAAGTCGTTCCTTGACATCGTTGACCACGCCGCATTCCGTTGCATGCATGCGTCCATGGGCGTGGTGCATCCCCACTGTTAGCCTCTCACGTAGAGTCATCTTCTCAAGACTCTCGGTTGTTGACCACGTTGATCACACCATGCCGAGCGCACCAAAGGCCGGTGGACGACGGCGAGGCCCCAGACTGGAACGACCCGGAGATGGGGAAGACGGGGCACTGGAGTCACAGATGGAGACGAGTGGGAAACTTGATTGGTTCGGGTGCGCGGCAGCACAGCCGCGGTGCCGCCCACGGGAGACAGGAGCAAGAACAGAGGTTGAAGAAGGAGCACGGCTGTTGGATTAACATCCAATGGTCCAGCTGCTAGAATCATTTGTTGATTAAGTTGACAAAGCCCTGCGTACACATCCGCTTAGTAGGCCCACAAGTCAGCCACCAAATCCGACGGGTCCCATCTGTCAACGGGAGGAATAATGTTTTTCGCATAACAAGGAGGCACTTCCTCCCGTGCGAAGATACAGCCGGTGGGTCCCAGCTGTCAGGTGGAGGAAACATTTTTTTCAGCTTAATAAGGAGGAACATTCCTTGCGTGCGACCATGGACCTCGTGGGTCCCAGCCGTCAAGCTCTCCATGTACAGTCCTCTTCCGATGACTCTCGTTTGTTGACCACGCCGCACCGAGCGCAGCGAGGCGGTGGACGACGACAAGGCCCCGGACGGGAACGACTCGGAGATGGGAAGATGCGGCAGTGGAGTCGCAGATTGAGTGGAGGAGAAGGGTTATAACTTGTTCTGGTGCGGCGTGGGGCTGCAGTCGGTGGAGAATAACAGGAGGTGTGGAGGGGTGGAGGGATAGCCTGGCCAGCGGCGGGGTAGCGCTCCACAGCGATGCGTGCTAAGCAGAGCCACTAGCCGCCAGAGGCCGGACCAGGCGGTCCCGGCGACGCTGGAGGAAGAAGACGAGAGATTGAAGGTGCATGCCGACCAAGTTGACAACGCCTTGCGTAGGCTTCGACCTATTGGCCCACATGTCAGCCTGCAAAAATGTGGCATATATTTAACCCATGTTTTCTAGAATGTACAGTCCATTTGTTGGGCTGGGTGAACAAATAATTTCTCGTCAATGCGGCCCATTTATATTATCTAAGAACTCCCAGCCCATTTGCAGTTCCTTCAAATACACGACTTAGCTGGGCTCGTTATATATATAATGTTATGTTAGAAGGAGCAATTAATATAAAAAATAAACCGGAGAGGCACATTTTTATATACATAATTAAAAAATTAGCGAGTTATTTCTCAAAATAAAAATGAGCGCGTTATTATTACATTGGTCCTTCAAATCTTCGCAAGCTTTTGTACACAGGATTTTCCTTGCCGGTGAGTCAAAAACAACCAGGATTTTCCTTGCCAACTTTTGTTAAACATTTACTTTAATGAGTTAATAACACGTGGGATGTTTTTATAATGTATATATAAGTCTCTATAAAATATATGATAATAGTAATAATATAAATATATATAATGTGGTTAAAAAATACATTGGGCTGCCGATCTTTAAGAAAAAGCCCATAGGCCGGTATGGACCTCAAAAAATAAGTTGAAATCACTATCACCGTATGTCGTGGGCTACGCATCTTAAAATACAAAACCTAGGCCTAGCTGATACTTGTTCTCCCTCTATAAAAAATGATACCAGATCCCCGAGTGAACTGGATTATAGAGAGGGCCGGCGGCACGACTGAAGAAGCACATTAGGAGCGATTTTTTTCTTCAGTGGATGGCTCTCGATGGCTTTTTTTACTTTCCTCTGCACCATACAACTTGTATTTCTAGCCTCCCAGTCCATGGTGGACCAGCAACCCATTTGCTGGGCGGACCAACCTACAGAAACCAGCACTCAATTTTTCATCAAGCCCCAAAAACAACGCAGTACTATGTTTGTTTTGAGGCCTAAAACATTACGGCAGGGGTTGAGCGGGGGAGGGGGCAAGACAGAGCAAAAAGATTAAAAAGAGCTGATGCGTCGTTGCTACCCTAACAAAGCAGGTGCAATTCTTCTCGGGAAGAAGGTGTGCCGTTGACACCCACACGTCACATACCCCATAGTAGGCATACTAACAAGTTCACACACAAGCACAAAAGAAAAGGTAAACATTCGTATCAAAATTAGGTTCACATGACACGTTCATATTCATAGCCAACATTCACTATAAACAACTCAAAAGATTCATATATACACAAGTTCAGCATGTCTATGGATCCAAATGATTGATAGATCACACAACAATATTCATAGATAATTCACAAAAAGATTCAGATATACACATGTTCAGTATGTTTATGCATCCAAATGATTGAGATCACATCCAATATGATTCATGGACGAACTTTAATTACCTAGGGTATAGACTGGTAAATGGTGTTCAGTCGGAGGTACTTCTTGCTAAAATTAATTCTTGTACGAGTAACCTTTCGAGTACATAAGAGGCAGCACAGACAATCTGAACTTTGCTTGTAGGTTTATCCTCCAATAGTGGCCTCGTGCCGAGGGAGGTTTGAGCAACTTGGCCACTACTTTCATCCAACTAGTTTACTGACTCATCTTGGTCCTGTAGCTCGCCAAAACTCTACATTGCAGACTGGTAAATGGTGTTCATTCGGAGGTACTTCTTGCTAAAATTAATGCTTGTACGAGTAAACTTTCGAGTACATAAGAGGCAGCACAGAAAATCTGAACTTTGCTTGTAGGTTTATCTTCAAATAATGGCCTCGTGCCGAGGGAGGTTTGAGCAACTTGGCCACTACTTTCATCCAACTAGTTTACTGGCTCATCTTGGTCCTGTAGCTCGCCAAAATTCTGCATTGCAGACGAGAAAGGAGGCGGTTGAGAAAATGAACCACCCAATTTTTTTGTACAGTTCAACTGAAATGGAGCATCCCTGGCGTGCAGAATAATTAAGTGCCAGATGAATATACGCGTCAACCAACTTGTCTGGAATCTTTAGACTCCATGCCATACAGTTCGCTACCATATCTGCCGATAACCAAAAGGCACAAGTTGGGACCAAAGACTGGATTGTGTTTTTCTGGGCTATGCGCCAAGCAATATTTTTAGCGTTTACTCTCCTAATACTTGGAGTTTGACAACTGGTTGACGCCGGTTGATACTCTAATGAATATAGGCACTTCTTGTCAACATCGATGCTTGTCTAAGTGAACTTTGGAGTACATACCAGCAACATAAGTATCTGTCCATCTGATCTTTTTGTGCAGTTCTACTGAAATCACCCAATGCAATGATTTGCCTGCGAGTTCATGCTCCATGTTACTCCTTTATAAAATTGGCAAACTGTAGCACAATACCAAATTACCAATACATGACAAGCACAATAATCAGGATAAAGACCAGTACCAACTTGTGTGTGGTAGCATATCAATTACTTTTTGCTTTGACTGGAAGCCGAGATAAGCGAAGCGACTGACAGCAAAGGAAGAAAGCAGGCCCACATTAGCGACTGACAAGAAAGGACGGAAGCTGCCGAGGCAATGAAGCACCCAAAGTTTTTGTGCAGTTCCACCAAAATCGAGCATCCCTGTTGGCACATATATTGAGATTGTGAGATTACTGTATAGTGGGACTAGTTGATGAAATATACACTAACAAATAGAAGCACCCTCATTATCTTAATGGGTAAAGTTAGCAACATAGTAGTCTTGCTTAAAGAGAGGTATTAGTTTATTTAATCAGTGCCAATTAGCTCAACACTCAAAGCATTGCCATGTATCATAGGTTGCAAAACTTTAACGTGCAAGATAAAGTAGTTTCTCATGACAGTAGCACGATACAAATAGAGATGACATCAAACTAATATGGATGAAGACCTTAGGCCCGTACCAACCCGAGGAAAAAAGCTTATTCATGTAGTCCCATATGAGATGATAAAGCACTCACTCGAATCACTCAATAGTATATATTTTTGTGCACTTCAAATGTATGGTTGAAATCACTCTTGTTTACCAGTGCTGAGATTATATCGAAAGATTATCAAGAACTTTCAGCGGAATTAAAGCACAGGCTGGGATACAGTTCATTGTATTGTCTTGTGTAGTTCCACTAAAATGTATGATTGGCACAACATGATCCCTGTTTGCACAAGTAGGAACAAGGTGAAACCTTCATTAGCTTAGTGAGAAAGGATAGAAAGACATTAGCATATTACTCTAACAGTAGCATCAAATTCATGATGGACTATACGCAAAACATTGCCTCATTGAACCAATGGCAATAAATTGACATGCAAAACAATAACACTATTAGGTCATGACACTAATAATATTCCCTCCCTGCTCCACCACATGATTCACCTCCATAGACAAACATACACACGTACATGATTCAACATAGGGTGCTACTAAAGATTTGTTTAACTCCGATAGGAAAATTAGGCAGCAATAAATTAGTGGTACTTAAGTACTCCTAATTAATAAAGTGAGACAGTAGAAGTGGAAGGGCTCCCTGGAGGATCGTCTCACATGTAATGTAGTCGTTGCCGGAGCCCTTGAATGGCCTCGACTGAGGCCTCTGGCTTCAGCAAGATCACCTTGGCACTGTTTATTCTTCTTCTTCTTTCTCTTCATGCTCTGTTTCTCATACTCCTAACCAGTTGGTGAAACAAAGTACATGATTGGCCTTCTATTTCAGAATTGGTTTTGTCAGTGAGGGAGTACAAGTGTACTAGTAAAAAATAACATTATTTTCTCATGTCAGTCGCAAAATAGAGATGAACACATGCATTAAATATCGTTCTTACCTAAAGGAAGGTTATGGTGCCAATATGGATGATGAGGATTGGAACACATATCTCCCTTTGTGCAGTTCCACCGAAATGAACCAACTGTTCCATTCTCACATTCCAGTTAAACAGCACAAAAGTCACTTCTTTTAAGAAGAGTTTTGTGCAGTGCACCAAAAGGTCACAATAGCAACCAGGTGAAATGGATATCCATGTTTACACAAAAAGCTACAGAGGAAACAGTCAGAGTCTCAAACAATTACAGGCAAAAAAAATTGGCTAAACTTGTCATGGCTTATAACAGTGGCATGGCTTCATTTTACCAGGGGCATTAGATTAAGAACAGCTAAATATTTGGTATAAGGGCATGGGACAGTGGGTGCACCAGTAGTCCAGCACCATGTGGCAAATTTTCATGTTTTGACCCTTTTGCGATACAAATTCAGGATCTGACCCCAGTTTGAATTTTTTTTTGAAATCCGACCCTTTCGCTACCGCCACGGGTTCTGGTGGTAGGGTTACATAGGCTACCACCAGGGTCCATGGCGGCAGGGTGTGACGGAGGGCGATGGCCGCCGTTTGCCCGAGTTGACGTGGATAAGTAGCCTACCGCCAAGGTCCCTGGCGGTAGCCAACCTACCGCCAGAACCCCTGGCGATAAGGTGTGGCTGTGGTTTTGCCTCATAAAGTTTCTTTTGGTTTCCAAGTTTATTTTTTTGCTTCTTTTCAAAAAAAAGCACATCAATGATATATACCCGAAAATATGAGCTCACATATTGTTTTAGTGATTGTTTTTTTTTTGTAAAGTTTTATCACATAGTTTCACAAAGAAAGCAAAATATGAGCTCACAAAGAAAGCCAACAAACAGTACAACAAGTTCTTATGACAAGTTTATAGGGTGGGTCCTGTGGGTTTAGGTTTTTACAAATTTTATTGATTGTTTGTTCTGTCACAAGTTTCACATAGTTCACAAATAGCAAAATATGAGCTCACATATTAATAAAGGTTCCACATAGCAAATATCAAACAGTCTACACATAGATTCATAAGTAGGAAATAGGAAATAGCAAACTTGTCCACATAGTTTGTCAACCCCTACTAAAACATAGATGCATATGCAATAGAGATGTTTATAGGGCGGGTAAACCTCCCCCCCCCTCGTATGTTACGCCTGGCCGTGGAGACAGATACGGCAGCGGATCCACCGGTTCAGGCGGAGGCGGAACGCTGGTTGGGATCCGACCGTTCAAGCACTCCCACCTTGCCTTGACCGCTGGAGTTTTCACCTCCGCCCTTCCCCAGCTGATGATATCGAATGCCAATGCACTTAGGGGTGGCATCCTGACCCTCTCCTCCGTATTGCTCTCGAAGTAGATCCTCCGACCCAAATTGCGCAGCTCCTAGTTGGAGTGCTGCTTGGCAACTTCAATGGTCCCTTCCCGGCGTTCAAGGGAGATAGTTGGATCTCCCTCCATCTCTGCAGTCACTCTCTTGAACTCCTTCACACTCTGCGACCAACACTTCACATAGTCGGTGATCCGTTCTGCCCTCTCGTGCCACCGCACTACCCTCGTCTCCTGTAGGAACTCGTCTGAAAAGGCTCCCACCGGCTGTAGAAGCTCGGGGAAGGACTCGTACACGTAAGGAAGTGGCAAGGCAGAAGGGTCGTGTTGGAGATGAATGGGCGATGCTTGCGCCACTGTTGCAGACCTAAATATATGGATCAAACAAAAAAAATACATATATCAAGATGGTAGGAACTCGTCTGACCAAGTGCTGACGTGTATAAGCACCCTACCGCCAGGGGCCCTGGCGGTAGCCTGTATAACCCTACCGCCAGAGCCGGTGGCGGTAAGAAAAAGGGTCAAATCCCGATTTTTTTTCAAAACGGGGTCAGATCCTGAATTTCTATCCGAAAAGGGTCAAAACACGAAAATTTGCCGCACCATGTACCTAAATAGGGGCATAAAGTGGTGATACATAGTTTGTTGCTCCGAGAAACAAACATCCAAGAAACATATCTGGGTTGGTCCCATTTTTGTTCACTCTAGCCACCTACTCCTATGTGTGGATAGCAAATCTAGTCCTGGTCATACCACTGTGTTCAATGTTACCCCTATATTTCCCTTTTCGACCAAGAGACCGGTTGGATGACCAGTCTGTACTACTTTCACCGCCCTTTCCTTCCTATTTGTACCAACTCCGATGTACTACATACTAAATTCCCCCGCCCCCACTTTATTCCTTGTTTGAACCAAGTACAAGATTCGACTCCATGAAGTAGCTTCACCTCTAACATTAGAAGAAGAAAAATAGGTGACGTTGGACCATCCGATCGAGAGGGGCTGAGAGGTAGAAAATGATGCACATGCAGCGACGTAGCGAGCTGGGGAAGTAGAGCTAAGGCGGTTTCGAAGGAAGATATACCTGAAGGTCATCCGGATGTGGATAGGTGGGCGGCGGGAGACCGGATCCGCCCACACTAGGGCAATGACGAAGGGATCGGAGGACCTCTCGCGTCGGCGCTCGGCCAGAGATAAAGTGGGTCTCCTCCCTCGCTGTCGATGACGGCTTAAACGCTGCCCCTCCTCCCCTTCATCGGCGGAGGGGGATACGTCCGGATCTGTAAATAGTGGTGACGATAGAAAGACAATGTTTTTGAAGGGATAAAGACAGTGTTACCACCCCTATCTTGTTTAGATCTAGAGAGGATGAGAGTGCGTGAATAGGGCGACCCTAGCAAGCAAGCGCAGAGGCTCCGGCCTATATAAACGTAGTGGGGTAGTTTTCCTTTTTCACTCCATCAAAACAATCGTTTAAAATTATGTACTTCGTGCCAGGTCGCCGGTTCTTTTTAGTTGTTGATTGTTTTTTGAGATAGCTACTCGCCTGTTCCAAGTGGTGTTACAGTGTGCCAGGTCGCACTTTGTATCGTTCAAGTCTGGTACAAGTCCCTCCATTAAATGAACAACCACACCCTCGTAAAAATTGCGAACAAGCCCACGGCTAAAATTATTGGAAACGTGGGTTGCCCCAACATGCATTATTATTTATATTTTCTACTCCCTCCGTTCCTAAATATAAGTCTTTTTTATTAGCCACACCTAAGACAAGATTTTTTTTATTAGCAGTGAACCCCACATGTCATAGACACAAAAAGTGTGGCAAGATTTCCTTAGGCAAGCCAAAGTGTGTCTAACAATTTGAGCAGCTCAAGTTAGGCAAGTATGGCAAGTGTGGGAAAAATAATGTGGCAACATAAGACAAACATAGTCACAATCCAAACAGCCCTGTAATTTTTTGTGACATGCATGAAAATTTGGTTAGTTAAATTTATAGTCAAAATTTGGCAAGGTGCATCAAATCAACACATGAAAGTATCAAAAGGGAAGTCACGACATGCATGCATGCGTTGTACTCCCTCCGTTTCCAAATATAAGTCTTTTTAGAGATTGCAACAAGTGACTACATACGAAGCAAAATATGTCTACATACATCCGTATGTAGTACTCCATTTGAAAATGTGTAAAAAGACTTATATCGGGTGCAGTGCTTTGATGTGTCGCGTCAACTCGTACAAGACCAAGAAGTTTGATTACTACAATGCCCTCTCCCTTGCGGACTGAGCTCCGATGCCTTAACTGCACCTGCCTTTGGCTGCATGACAGGTGGGCTAACCACCTGTTGGGCCCACCAGTCATAGACGCAAAGGTAGGAGTAGTAAATCAATGAAGCTGCATCCCTCCCTCGCGCATGAGCGTGGTGGCTGGCAGGACTAGTAGGAGCTTTCGCTACACGCTTCTTGATGGCGGCAAATTTGCGGATGGAGTTGACCATCATGTCGATCATGCAAGAGGCGAAGCCGGCGTCGACGAGGGCTACGACGTCGGCGATCGCCAGCACCGTCTGGAAACGCTACGCGGTGCGGGGCCACAGGCTAGCACCTTGGATAATTTGGCACAGGCGACTGCCGCTCATGACCATCGCCTCCATAGGTGCTTCTGGCTTCTGGTCACTTGGTCTTGGATTGGAGTGAGAAGTGTTGCACAGTGATTGAGAATGAACATTTAGGGGCATAAGGTTAGGCAAGTTTGACCAACTTAGGTGTGTGTTTGGTAAGATTCCCTTAGGCAAGTTTGGCAACAATTGTATGGTAAAGTGTGGCACTCCTAGGCCTAGAACCAAACAGCCCCTTATTGTCAATCTAACCCTACCATCCATACACCTCTTTGGTTTAGAGTTAGTTCAGGGTTAGAATCTAACTCTAACCTCCAACTGAGTTAGTAGAGTTCTCCTCGTCTCGGTTCATCGCCATCATACTTTCCCCATTTCTGTGTTTTCAGTATCCTGCGAATCAAAGAGGCCCTTAGACTGGTTTAGGTCTGGTAGTTTTTTATAAACATGTTATCTCCAAAATTAAATGAACGTGCTCCGGTTTCTACGAAAATAATCTTGTTTCATGTAGTAATTCATTTATTTATTTATTCTTCTGCGAGGGGTTTGCATGTAATTCGTGAGGTCTGAAATGTAAAGTACCCCGGCATATGCTCCGAGTCGTGCATGCACTACGACCCAGATGCTCTATGTCCCACATGCCGGCGAAAGGGAGCACGTGGAAATAGCCTAGGAGTACATACAGGAGGATAAATGCGTGACAAAAATATGTACGGTGAAGCGTAGCTGCGGTTCGAAAAAATACCTAAAGTGATGACAGGTATAGGTCGCACGCACCCAACTAGTGGTAGTACTAGACATACGACTGCTTTTTCCCTAAAAAAAGAGGTACGAGTGCTCAGTACTCCTATTCTATCAACGCGAGTCCCATCTGACAACAGCATTTGTGCTACAGCTAGCTCTTCTCCCTCGTTTCTCCCTTCTAATTCTAAACTCAGCTGACGCCCGGTGGGCGGGGTGGGGATTTGCCGATGGTCGGTTTGCTCAACTGCGGCCCCACCTCATAGTGAAAATGTTACTACTGGAATAAAAATGCCATATGCTCCTATATTAATAAAACATTAAGGCCACAAGGCAATGCAGTGCTGGTTACAGGAGGCAAGAAGAAGATATGCATCCATCGACGACGTCCACCTCCTCGACTCAGGGCGCCGGCACACCGAACGGCGGCTAAGTAGCAGCGGCTTTCGTGGCCAGGTCGACGTGCTTCTGAACAATGGCGTCCAAAGATTCTAGTCGCTGGAAGAAGGCCAACGTCTTTTTGTCCTCGCTGGCCTTGTAGTGGCCTATGTAGACGATTTCCTCGTAGACGTGGATGTGCAAGTCGACGGTTCCTTGCATGGGGAGGTGCTGCGCGACGAGCGCGGCCTCGAGGTGCACATTCTTCATCGCAACCTCCGACAACTGCAGGGCCACTAGGGCTTGAAAGAGTTTGTCACCATGGAGGCCGATGAGGGTGGCAGTCAATGAGGAGCCTGGGCGCGTGGGCTGGAGCAGTACCGCAAGGTCGTCCGTGTGCTTCTTGACGGCGGCAAACTTGCAGATGGATTTGACCATCATGTCGTCCATGCGAGAGGCGAAGCTGGCATCGGTGAGGGCTATGACACCGGCGGTCGCCAGCACCGTCTGGAAACGCTGCACGGTGCGGGGCCGCAGGCCGGCGCCTTGGATGATTTGGCACAGCCGACTGCCACTCGCGTCCATCGCCTCCATAGGTGCTTCTGTCTTATAGTCACTTGGTCTTGGATTGGAGTGAGCAGTGTTGCACAGAGACTAAGGAGTAGATGAATTGGAGTGGTGGGGCGCCTTTATATGAGAATCCAAACTCTATTGCATTCACATCGTGCTGGCTCTATTATGCTTCTCCAATTAATTCCCTCTGCATGTAGAGTAATTTGAGGATGCATCATTGACCGTTCAATGTCTTGGGAACCGCTACCCTCTCCCTCCTTGGCATTCAAGCACATATGGAGGCGACTGCCGCTCACGTCTATCGCGTGTCAGGAGACATTACCATCGACGATGAGGTGCCTATGGTGACTTTGTAAATTTCAAGATGATACTAGTATACTCAATATTGTGCACCGCGACCAAGGCCGAGAGGAAAATAAGAGAACTACGTATTTATTTACGTTGTAGATTCACTCATTTTGCTCCATATGTACATTGTCTCGGTTTAGACTAGTCACTTGTTGAAATCTCTAGAAAGGCAAATACTCCTTTCTGGTTTACATGGCTATACTAGCAAGTAGTACTACAATAGTGGGCTCACATAGCAATGTTGTCTCATGCAAGAGCCTGGCTATATGTGTGCTCCAAGGTTCGCAATTGCCACGTTCGGGTTGCACTACTGCTTCTACAATATCGAATCCACAGCTGCATGTCCGTCCACCGCGAGCGGGAGGGATAGCTTGTTGTAGTACTATAAGCAAAAGCATGTCCTCGTCTGCGAGCCACTGCGTGCATGGGCGAGGGAGAAGGCGTGTAGTAGTAAAATCAAGCTTCTCCTCGTTGTACGAGTTGACGCGACACATCATAGCACTGGCCGCACATGGTTGCCTCTAAACTTGGCTGAATGACCCGCAGTGTACAATACTCCATTTGCTGCAACCTCTATCATTTACCCCACCACAAATTAAAATATATATTTCTATCTTGGCCAGATGAGCGTGCAAACTAGAATCACGAGGATGACAGGTAGGGCCAGAAGATTATTTTAATCAAAAAAATATAGCATGGAGCCGAGTAGCCGACCCAACGATTTTACGCTTACAGGCATGGTACACGCTATCCTAGACTACTCTACATATGAAACTGCCACACGAGCGTCCGGGCTGCGCTTGGCTCTTCGCCTCTTCGGGAGTACTACTGCAATGGAGGAGTACTACAGTATGCTTCTGGCCATCTGACACAGATTGAACTGCTGCATGTTCATCGCGTACGGGAGGGAGATCGTGTAGCGAACAAAAGCTTCTCCTAGTCCTGCGAGCCACCACGCTCATGGGTGAGGAAGGGATGCAGCTTCATTGACTTACTGCTCCTGCCTTTGCGTCCATGACAGGTGGGCCCAACAGGTCGGTGGCCCACCTGTCATGCAGCCAAAGGCAGGTGTGGTTAAGGCGAGAGGGTGTTGTAGCAATCAAACTTCTCGGTCTTGTACGAGTTGACGCGACACATCAAAGCACTACACTCGATATATTTCAATAATTTGCATTTACCGATGCATTAATTACAACGCATGCATGCATGTCGTGACTCTTCTTTTGATACTTGCATGTGTTGATTTAATGCACCTTGAAGTAGTATGAATATGTGACGGTAAAGCTTTGTAATGCCCGGCCCTAATAAAGCGAGAGATGGTTGTGCACGAGGAGGGCGAGATCATGCTGACGGAACAGGACCCGACGATGGAGCTCTCTATGGTCTCGATGGACCTCACCTTGCTCCACTGCCCCTTGTGCCTCCGCCCCTTGAAGCCTCCAGTGTATGAGGTTCGAATACACCTCGTCCGTTCAGCTGATCGAGCATGGTACAGGTTTCTTGATTGATGTGTTGTTCGATTGATTTGTATAGTGCAAGGGAGGGCACCTGGCTTGCGCGGACTGTCGCGTCGAGCGCCCCAAGAACCAGCGGCAGTGCTAGAAGTGCGAGCGTGGCAGTGGCTTCGACATGTGGAACACGATAGTGGATGCCGTCCTTTCCTCGGTGAGGGTGGAGTGCCCGCACGAAGGTTGTTGGCTCTACGTCACTTATCACAAGCTCGCCGATCACCATAGTGTGTGTACGCTCGCAACTTGCGAATGCCCCATGCCTGTCTACGGCTACGAAGGCCCGCCGCCGGTGCTCTCCCACCACATCAGCACCATGCATCCCATGCCCATGCACAGGATCCAGTACGGCAAGGCGCTCCAGCTGCAAGTGCCACTGTCGCAGCCACGACTCTTGCTGTTCGCGGAGGAGGACGTCTGCGCGTTTTTCTTGGTCGGCGGCGTGCTCGACATCGGCGCGCCTATTGCCGTGTCGGTCATTTGCATCAGAGCGGGCGCGTCCCCACTGTCACACTACGTGGCCAAGCTGTGGGCGAACGGCCTGCCGGGGGAGCCCAAAGGCAGGACCGACGCCGTCAAGGTGGAAATGGAGGTGACAAGCAGCAGGGATCCCGGCGACATCGCCGTGCAGGAGTTGACCTTCTTCACAGTTCCGCCCAAGCTGCTGGCCAGGGCTAAGCTGGTGTCCCTCCACATTCAGATTGACAAGCTCAGGTCCTAAATGATTCTAAAGTGCCTTCTGTTTATCTTAGTAATATGCTAATATAGGGTTAGCTCGGTCTACTTTAGCTTAAGAGATGGTGGGTTTTGGTGGCGATGCAACAATTACCTCGACATCAGATCAGAAGTGAAAGTAATTTAGAACAGTCGAATAGATATTTTGTGTCTGTTGGATATAAAGATCCTTTGGATAAGAAGTAGCAACTTATATGCTTTTTTCCGAAATGGAACATCGATACTAGTATAATTTTTGTTGACATGCACTAATATTTTCGAAACGGACGTCAAGCTGTAGCTAGAAGGGCGATTGGGACGTGGCATCGGCCCATACCGCGGTGACCCCCGATTGGGACACACCGACTATGGATTTTCTCCCTCGCCGATGTCGACTGCGTCTACGCAGAACATTGTTTCCTTCCCCCAGCTGCGGGATCAGGCCGGATATGTGACCAGCGGTGTGACCACCATCGTTCTATGCTTGTGAAGAGAGCAACCCAAGCAAGCAAGCTTGTAGCTTAGGCTCTTGCTAGTGTATATATAGTGGTTTTCTTTTTCTCTCCATATCAACCATTTTATATTGTGTACGTGTCATTGAAGAGTGAAATGATGGTTGCTTCTTCCGACTAACTTACTGTGTGATTTGACTTCTCCTTTAGTGGCCCCTACACGTACCCCCCTACGTGTATGAAATAGTCACACGTACACATGGACGCAAAAACGCGTGTGACGCCCTAATGCATGCATGTCCGAGCACACGACGGAACACACACAGTCACACTCAAGTGCTCAACCTACACGTGCATGCACACACATACTCAGCCAGGGTGAGCTAGTGACCGTATAAACACCGAAAAATGTATATATTGAGCGCAATAAGCGTATTATGAAGTCCACTGACCGCATTTTTACAAATATACAGTGACAGACAATGTATTTATCTCGTTTGAAATTAAGCCATATTAACCGGAGAGGAGGCACTATGGACTAGCATTACTTTGCTGTGTCCCGTCAACTTGCCAAACGAGGAGAAGCTTGCAGAACGGGAGAAGCTTGCGCGCGGTGGCTCGCATGACAAGGAGAAACTTTTGACTAATGCAAGCTGTCCTTCACTCAGGCGGTGGACGTGCAACAGTTAATTCGGTGTCAGATTACCAGAAGCATACACTATACTAGTAGTACTATTATTGTTGCACTTCCTGAAGAGGCGAACAGCCAAGCGCAAAGTTTACTAGTACTAGTACTACTACTATAGTAGTCTATAGAGGTACACTAGGAACCGGATGGAGGAGCGTCTGCACTCTTATTATATTTTTAAAATGTGATAAAGCAATCTTCAACACATTTGGTTCTCTTCGAGGGTTCTCACATGTGATAATGGAAGTTGATTGCATGGAACACTCGCCACAATTCTCACTTAAGTCTGGCTCATATCCTGTTACAAATAGGAGCGCTCGGTAATATTTCCTCTTTTTTTGTTATTCAACATGTAAACAGGTCAGCAAACCTTGCGGCGCATCTTTGTGCGAACCATACTTGCTGCACTTTGAATGTGGCCGAGAGCTGGCTTGATAAAACACCTCGCTTCCTACTTTTTTTTGTGGGGTACCTCGCTTCCTAGTGACCAGTGTCTTGGCTGATTGTCCTAAGAATGTTTATATATGAATAAAGCTCTCTCATTTACCCGCAAAAAAAGATTAACCCATGTTAACCGGAAAGGAGGGAGTATGGACTAGCACTACTTGTTGGTGTGTCCCGTCAACTCGCAGAACGAGGAGAAGCTTGCAGGACAAGGTGAAGCTCGCTTACGCCTTTTGACTAATGCAACGTACCCTCACCCAGGCGGTGGACATGCATCAGTTCATTCGGTGTCAGATTGCCAGAGGCATACATTGTAGTACCGAACATGCGGAGTACCATCATTGTTCGACTTCACAAAGAGGCGAAGAGCCAAACACAAGGTTTAGTAGTACGAGTAGTACTACTACTAGAACCGCATGGTGGAGCCTTTGTACTCTTATTTTTTCTTCATCTATGATAAAGTACACATTTATTCCGGAGAAGGGCGGAAAACGGCATCCCAACATGTAATGATGATATCGATCAACCATGCTCGAATATATCTTGGCCTCCGTGCGAGCCCGTCTGTGTGTTCTCGCTCCTCGTCTGTCTCAAGGAACATCGGGTTGGCCATTTTGCCATCAATTGAGACCTGTTTGCTCACATTCTGGTCCCACATGTCAGTGATATGCCAAGAGGAGGTGCGTTGCCCGACTGGCCATACGCGTACTTTGTTTTGCACCTTCATAGTACTCCTCCCTCCGTCACAGTTTACAGGGCGCGCTTCATTATGATGCATTTCCACCACCAGAGAGACTTTAGACGTGTTTGGTTTAATGCTCAATTAATTAGGGCGTGGTAACCGCAATTTTCTCTCGATGTAGTACTACAGAGTGGAGTAAGTGCATGCATGTGTGTACCCGGGGTGGAAGCACTGCATGCATGTGTGTACGCATTATTTCCTCTAGTAATAGACGCCGTGCTATAACTACCAATGCTATTTTTCAGGCCGATCGCTAGTCGCCTTGGTCCCAGAGATTTTCTCTTTTTCTGAAGCACGCTCTATAAACAGTGACGGATGGAGTAGTATGAGCGGATTCAAAGAAGAGCGTATTGATGGTTGCTTCTTCCGAGCAACTTACAGTGGAAAGGTAGGGCTTATGATTTGACTGCTCATTGCTCACTATTAATGTGGCGCAACGATCGGTCTGAGTCTCCCATGCGGTTGTGCACTACCCCCTCGGTTCTTAAATATACTCTGGAGTATTTGTCTTTCTAGAGATTTCAACGAGTGACTACTCAAATATTTGTATTTTTAGAAATTCAAATGGTCTACTACATACGGATGTATATAGACATATTATAGAGTGTAGATTCACTCATTTTGCTCCGTATGTAGTCACTTGTTGAAATCTCTAGAAAGACAAATATTTAGGAATGGAGGGAGTACACATACGAAGGAAAATGAGTGAATCTACACTCTAAAATATGCACATTTGAAATTTGTAAAAGGACAAATATTTAGGAACGAAGGAGTATAATTTTGTGCATGGCACATGGACCCGGATGCCGAAGAGGCTTCTGGCAATGCTATCAAGCTTCCAGCATTTGTTTACATAATTGACGTACTATACAAATAAGTTTCGAGAGACATGAAATTGTACAATGGTGTGAGCTTTCAGCTTTTGTTTTGTGTGTCTTGCCATAGATGCTCTTTTGGAAACAATAAAAAACAAACTTCCTTGCTAATCAGAGCTAATATTTACATCACAACTGAAGATAAAGTTGTGAGAAGGTGTTAAATTAAAATTGATCCATGCTTTCATTGGCAGCAACGTCCCCCCAGCTCTGTCTAAATCAACAAGGCATGTTGGGGAAAAAAGTACTCCCTACGTCCGGAAATACTTGTCACCAAAATGGACAAAATATGATGTATCTAGAACTAAAATACATCTAGATACATCCCCTTTTATTCATTTTGATGACAAGTATTTCTGGACGGAGGGAGTCGCTGTCTGGAGCATCCAACATTCCAATCATTTTGTGCAGTTCCACTAAAATAGAGCTGAGCGTCCCTGTTCCAAAGATATTAAGTGTGATTATGATAATAGAGGACTGCTGATGAAACAATAAACACACAAATAGAAGCCGGTCACCTTTGCAGTCTCTCTTAAGACTAACTAGTTGGAGAAGATTAGGCTCGGAGTTGGATCAGGAGGATAGAGAAAAACCAATCTCCCTTTGTGCACTCGCACTAAAATGTAGAGACGTTACCCGTGTGACATTTTGGTAGAACTGCACAAAACACTCTTAAGAAAAAAGTGATTTGTGCAGTTCACCAAAAGGTCGCAATAGAAACGAGGTGAAATGGATAGCCCTGTTTGCAAAAAATAGGTAGAAAGGAAACAATTACTGGACAATAACAGTTGATGACACATGCGACGACAAAAAAGAAGCATACTCCTTGTCCCAAGGGAAGATGACAACACAGTTGTGTTTGTCTAAAATGGTGTGAGGACGAGATTGCAATATGGAAAGTACGCCGGACGAGCTACGTTTTGGGCAAGTAACTATGGAAGATCCACATGCAGCGACGTGGGAAGACGGGCAGTGGAGCAAGGCCGGAGGGGATACCTGGAGGTCGTCGGGATGTAACTAGGTGAGCGGCGGCGGGCGGAATCTGCCCATACTGCGGCAGCGAGCAGGTGGCGTAGGCCCTACCACGCCGGAGCTTGGTCAGAGAGAACGACATGTACCGCGGATTGTGATGTGCTGCCTCGACACCGTTGAACAGAGAAACGATGCATGTCCTCCCTTTCCACCGGCAGACGGGATGCGGCCGGATCAGTGACCAACAGTGAGAGAGAGAGAGAGAGGCCACCGCAGCCTTGTGTGAGATACTCTGAAGAGAGACAAACCAGGAAGGCATGCTCCATTGTATATAGTGGAGTGGACTACCTTTTTCTCCATAAAAATCATTTTATATTCTGTGTATCTGCCATTGAGCAATATAACTTTATTTAAAAATAACGCACCAACGCATCAAGTCGAACTTTGTTTCGTGCACGCGTGGTACACGACCTCTGTAGGTAAACAACCACTACAGCGTTCAAATTAGCATGTGGGCTGCCATTTCGTATAGACATGAGTTCCACCGTGTACCCGCGCGGGTGTGGCTGGGCACGAAGCATGAGTACATGCACGGTGCACCTATTCTCTTCTTGTATACGTACACCACCTACGTGGGGTTGATAGTGTGTGGGTTCGTGAGAGTTTTT
>LR738715.1:245509912-245545313 GCA_902687465.1 Secale cereale | reverse complement strand
ATTACGTTTTCTGTACTTTGTGCTTGTCTTCATTTCATCATGATGGCCATGCTTGTGTTCTGTTATGTTTACTTCTGAGTACTTATTCTGCTGCAAGTAGTTCTTCACTAAGGAATTTCCTCACCCGCAATTTCCTCAGTGAAGAATTCATATAAATCGCCTATTCAAGCCCACCCCTCTAGTCGATATAACGCATTTTCAATTGGTATCAGAGCAAGGTACTCCCTTGTTCGGTGTGATGTTGGTTTAACCGCCTGGAGTTTTAGTTATGTCGACCGCAGGTATGATCAAGGTATCAGTTGGGTGTCCTACCTTCGATGGGACGGACTACCCCTACTAGAAGAACAAGATGCGAATGCATCTTGAGGCAATTGATAACGATCTCTGGTATGTTGTGGAAAATGGTGTTCCCTCGGTATCACCTTCTCTAAATTCTGCTGATGTGAAGAGATTCAAGCAACTCGATTCTCAAGAAAAGAATATCATTTGTGGTCACCTGAGCAAAGGACAGTATGGAAGAGTGAGTGCTTTGGAAACTGTTAAGCTTATCTGGGATAGGCTTTCCAAAGTCAATGAAGGAGTCTCAACACAGCGTGACTCTCGAGTTCATGTTCTTCGCAATCTCTTCAACCGTTTCAAAAGACTTGACAATGAAAATGTTCAGCAAACCTTCGATCGCCTCACTGACATCTTAAATGAACTTCAAGCACTGGTGCCACTGACATCACCGACCATGAAGTGGTGAAGAAATTGCTGAGATCGCTTGATTCCTTGTTTGATACTCTGGCATTGATGATTCTAGAGCGTGGAGATTACAAGTCACTTGATCCCGCTGATATCCTCGAAATGCTAAACACTCATGAGTTCCAGCTTGCTGAAAAGAGAGATCTCTATGGACCGAGCTATGGCAGATCACGTGCCCTGAAGGCCAAGGTCATCTCTGAATCTGAAGGTGAAGATTCTGGTAGTAGCCTTGGTGATCCTGAAGAACTGAGCCAGGAGCTAGCACTGCTCGTGAAGAAATTCCAAAGGTTCTCAAGACGTGGTCGCTTTGGAAAGTTCTCAAAGAGAAATGATTCCTCATCCAGTGACTACAATAAGAGGCTATGTCACAAATGCAAGAAGCCTGTCCACTACATTCAAGATTGTCCTCAGTGGGAAAAGGAATCTAGGAAGAAGAAATACAAGGATTACAGTTCTGATGATGCAAAGAAGAAGAAATCGACAAAATCTTCATCATCAAAATCCTCAAAGTCTTCGTCTCACAAGAAGAACAGCTCCAAGAAAGCTCGAGCATTCATAGGCAAGGAAATGGACTCTGAAGCCGAATCTGAGGATCATGACGAAGAGGAGGAATCTGAGGAGTCCGAGTCTGGTGTGGCAAGTCTAGCTCTCGCTACTGCATTCGTCAGCAAGTCTATCTTCAACACTGAAGAAAATGGTTTCACCAACAAGGCTGATGAAGGCAATGATGACTATGCTCCCACCTATTGCTTCATGGCAAAGGGAAGGTACTCAAGTATACCTCCTCTGAATCTAGTGAAAATGAATCTGATGAAAACCGTAAGCCCAACTATTCTAAACTTGCTAAGATTGCTGTGCAACAAAAAAAGGCTCTTGATAAGGTTCAAAACATGCTAGATAAAAGTGATGATATGTTGTGTGAAGAAATGGATCGAACTAAAATCTTGACTGAAAATCTTCAGAGACTTCAGTCCAAGTATGATAACCTTCAAGGTCATCATAACATTCTCTTGTCTGATCATGAGAAGCTTTCTTATGAATTTCTTCAAAGAAAGCAAGATCTTCAAAAGCTAAGAGTGAGTTATGAAGATCTTTAGCGCGATTCATTACTTGCTCAACAAATCAGCGCTTCTCAGGAAGAGTTCATTCCTCCATGCTTGAAATGCATTGAACGTGAAACTGCTAATTCTTCACCTGAATGTTCAAATGCTTAAAATACTACAAATTCTTGAACTATCTCCGCTATCACTAATTCCTCATCTCAGGACATTGCTAGTATCACTGACAATGCAGGGCTGAAGGAATTGTACATGACAGGCATGTACAAAAGCCTCAAAGGGCATCAGACTCTTTGTGATGTGCTTAAAAAGTAGATCCTCAACAGGAATCCTAGGAAAGAGGTTATTGCCTTTGAGAGGAAACTCAATGCTGATGGTTCATATTGGAAGCCTGAGTAGTATCCCAAAACCTCATGGGTTGCTGCAAAGGGATCTCTAGTTGATCCATCCAATTTATCTGGCTTTACATGTGAATCTCCTCATTCTTCTGATGAGTCATTTGACTCCAACTATAAACTGTTCAAAAATCAGAATGGTGAAGTATTTGCTAGATATGTTGGAACTAACTGCAGGAATGGTCCCCCTATGAAGAAAATCTGGGTCCATAAGAGGCACCTTGAAAGTCTTCAAGTGAATGTCCTCATGACACCTCGTGTGAGGAATAGGAACCCTAGATCAAAGTCTTCATATGGATCAAAATCTTTAGATGGATACAAATCCTCATACGGACCAAATTCCTCAAAAGGATGAAAGTCCTCATATGAATATCATCGTGCTAACAACTCTGTTCGCAGGGAAGAGATAAGGTCTATAAAAATGAGCATTATTCTTCTAACCATTATGTTCATAAGTCCTCGAAGAATTACTCTGCTTATTCATATGCCTATCCTAACTCCTCTTATGTGAAACAAAATGGGTTGGCTTCTATGCCACCTTTCTCGTATGGAGCTCACAGAGTGATGAACTCTTTGCCACCCCTTCAGATGTGGGTGGTGAAGAAAAAGAACTAATCTCTTCTGCAGGGTCAGGTCTCCAAACGTGCTCAAACGTCCTGAAGAATTTGCTGGAGACCTGAAAAATGCCTGAAAGGACGCAGGCTAATCATGAAGAAATGAACTCTCATTTCTCACGTCCTCCTACTGCTTTATCTGTTGCATTGCTTGATGAAATTGATCTGATGAGTTGATGTCATACTCTTCACTGATGACGTATATGAGTTTGTAAGCTGCACTAATTCATCTGCAGGATGATCAACCCAAAGCCACTGAGTGGGTCCTCAATAGTGGATGTACAAATCACATGACTGGTGACAAGAATCTCTTGATGGATGCTCCCTTATCACCATCTCATCTGAAGCATATCATCATCGCTGACAAAGGCAAAAGTCATGTATTGGGTCTAGGTAAGGTTGCGATCACTAGGGATCGACACATGGACATAGCCATGCTTGTCTAATCCTTAAGATACAACCTCATGTCTGTCTCAATGCTTTGCGATCTTGATATGGTTGTTGCCTTTGGCAAACATCGTTGTGTTGTGATCATGGAATCTGACAACTCCATAGTCTTCTAAGGCTTTAGGAGAGGAGATTTGTATATTGTTGATTTCTCTACAGGACGTCAACCAGCTATATGTCTACTTGCAAAAGCTTCAGAAGGCTGGCTATGGCATCGACGGCTTGGTCATGCAGGCATGAGGAATTTGCACATGATTGCGAAGAAGAAGCATTTCATTGGCATTCAGAATGTCAAATTCCTCAAGGATCACTTATGCGGTGCCTGTGAAGCTAGAAAGATGACCAAGGCCAAGCATCCAACAAAGACTATCATGACTACTACTCGACCATTTGAATTGCTTCATATGGATCTCTTCGGTCCTAACCATTATTCTGCAGTTTCAAATGATGCTTCTAAATAACTCACATTGGGTTTCTTGCCAGTGAGGAGTTCATAGGCAGTCTTCTTGAAGAATTTGTGAAGATATACTCTGTTGATGATGTGGCACGCAGTATCAATTGCATCAATCCAGAAATGACGAGGCGTTTTGTATTCATCAAGCATAGTGTGAGCCATCTCAGCAAGAGTCCCGTTCTTGCGCTCCACGACGCCATTCTGCTAAGGAGTATAAGGAGCAGATAACTCATGAGTAATACCTTGTTCATCAAGATAGTCATCGAGACCAGAGTTCTTGAACTTGGTTCCATTGTAACTTCTGATGTGCTTGATCTTCACATCAAAGTTGGTTGAAGCCCTTGAGGAAAATCGTTTGAAGACTTCCTGCACTTCATGTTTGTAAGTAACAATGTGTACCCATATGTGTCGAGAGTAATCATCAACAATAACAAAGCCATTTCAAAGTCTTCGGTGCTAAATGTTGGATTAGAGATCCTCATCACAACTCAAAATTTGCACCGAAAGCACATGAAGGGTTTATGCTTGGTTACGGAAAGGACTCGCACACCTACAGAGTCATCAACAACGTTCTTCACAAGGTTGTTGAAACTGTAGATGTGCGGTTCAATGAAACTAACGGCTCGCAAAGAGAGCACCTACCTACTGTGATAGATGAACCAGCACCTGAGGAAACTATAAAGTTCAAGGCTATTGAGGATGTCATTCCTACCGAAGAATCTGCTAAAGAATTCATTCAAGAACCTGAAGAACGTCGAGCTAATGCACCTGAGGAAAATGTTGAATAAAATGATGATCAAATTCCTCGACGACAACCAACTCATCCTCGCGTTGCAAAAGAAGTGCAGATTGAGAAAATCATCAGCGACATCAATATACCAGGTCCTCTCACACGCTCAAAAGCTTCACATTTATCTAACTTTTTTGTGCACTTTTCTTTTGTCTCTATCACAGAGCCCACTAAGGTAGATGAAGCATTTCTGGAGCCTGAGTGGATTCAAGCTATGCAAGAAGAATTACATCAGTTCGAGCTCAACAACGTCTGGGAACTAGTCAAACGTCCAGATCCTCGCAAGCATAATATCATTGGCACAAAGTGGATCTACCGCAACAAGCAAGATGAAAATGGCCTTGTGGTAAGGAATAAGGCACAGCTTGTAGCTCAAGGCTACACACAGGTTGAAGGAATTGATTTTGATGAAACTATTGCACCTGTTGCTAGACTTGAGGCTATTCGCATATTACTTACTTATGCTAATCATCATGATATCATTCTCTATCAAATGGATGTGAAAGGTGCATTCCTCAATGGTAAGCTTGAGGAAGAAGTATATGTTGCTCAATCACCAGGTTTTGAAGATCCAAAGAATCCTGACAAAGTCTTCAAACTCAATAAGGCCCTCTATGGCCTCAAGCAGGCCCCTCGGGCATGGTATGATACTTTGAAGGAATTCCTCATGAAGAAAGGCTTCAAACCCGGTTGACTTGATCCTACTCTTTTCACTAAATCCTATGATGGTGAATTATTTGTGTGCCAAATATATGTTGATGATATTATCTTTGGTTGTACTGACCAATGTTATAGTGATGAATTTACCTATATGATGAGTGAAGAATATCAAATGTCTATGATGGGAGAGTTGAAATTCTTCTTAGGTCTTCAAATTCGTCAACAACGCAATGGCATATTCATATCTCAGGAGACATACCTCAAGGATGTACTGAGGAAATTCGGCATGCACGATTGCAAAGGCGTCAAAATTCCTATGCCCACAAATGGCCATCTGTGCACTAATGAAAATGGTATTGACTTCGATCATAAGGTATACCGCTCCATGATTGGTTCTTTATTGTACTTATGTGCATCAAGGCCAGATATAATGCTTAGTGTTTGCATGTGTGCCCAATTTCAAGCTACACCGAAGGAATCACACCACAAGAAACACTTGGATTATGGTACCCCAAGGGCTCGGCTTTTGATCTCATTGGATATTCAGACTCTACTGGTGATCGTGTGGATGACAAGTCAACATCTAGTACATGTCATTTCCTCGGAAGATCTTTGGTCTGTTGGTCCTCGAAGAATCAGAACTGCGTATCACTGTCTACTGCTGAAGCTGAGTATATTGCTGCTGGCTCCTGCTGTGCTCAATTGTTATGGATGAAGCAAACTCTCGAGGACTATGGTGTCAACGTGAAGAATGTGCCTCTCTTCTGTGACAATGAGAGTGCCATCAAGATTTCTCACAACCCAGTTCAGCACTCGAAGACAAAGCACATTCAGATTTGTCATCATTTTCTTCGTGATCATGTGTTGAAGGGCGACATTTCTATTGAACATGTGAAGACTGAAGAACAACTAGCCGATATCTTCACAAAGCCCTTGGATGAGAAGAGATGTAGCAAGTTCCGGTGTGAGGTAAATATCTTAGAATCTTCAAATGTTCTTTGAGTTGGACACTCATCCTAACACTTATGCAAAATTGATGATTTAGATGTGCAACACATGAAGAATTGTTTTTCTTCAATCAATGAAGAATAACGATCTAAGTGTGAAGAAATTAATGAAGAATTTGATTCTCAGAACCCTACGACAATTGTACGTGGTGTCTGAAATCATCATTCTTATACGGTGGGTCACGTCACTACAAAAGTTGAAAAATCTTCAATTTGAGTTTCTCTGAAATTCCTCAGTTATTCATATTCTTCAACTTTGCATTGTCTTCACTGTTTCCGTCTCTTTTTCTTCATTGGCTATATATAATAATTGAGTTTTTCTGAAATTCCTCAGTTATTCATATATATGAGTTTATGTCCTCGACAACATTCACTTATTGCTATTTCTTCAAGTTGCTTTTTCTGCTAAGTGAATGTGATCGGACCCGTCCCCCTCTATGCTAAACTCAACCCATTCCATTCACAAATTCTTCATATGCGTTCTATTTGAAACCTGTTCAAAATCTTCACTGTGTCCTTGTCAGCTGAAGAAATTGCGAACGCAATGTTAAAACTTATCCTTTCCAAAAATTTCGGTTTTACCGCTCGATTCGCTTCGCATCCCACGACAATACTTATCTATTCACCCACAATCTCACACGATCTCCACTACACAATACATGGGTGACACATGTCGTGCGAATATGAAGGGTCAGGGGCACGTTCGTCCAAATTCTTCGGGCGAACGGTTATTCATCTCAGCTATAAATACCCCTCTCCTTCCCTCACTTCACCATTTACTCCGCTCATTCTCACTCTCCCGCTCGAGCTTCTCCAACCGTAGCGCCGCCGCTACTTCATCGTCGCCGGTGAGGAAGAGCTTCACTACCTCGACCTCTTCGCTGTCGTACTCGCGCCGGCCGCGGATTTCTTCACTCCGCCGCCGCTGTAGCTGTCTTCCTCAGCCAATTTAGGGCATGGAAGATCTGCACAGACGAACTTCGCTTCTCCACCTCACAGTTCATCGTGTTCTTCATCCAGGGTAATTGAAAGTTACTTTTACCGCCCTCTTTGATTTGACTGTTTTCTTCAAAATTCTCAAAGGTGTTTTCTTCTTCAAATCTTCACACACTAAACATCTCACATGTCATATGTTCTTGATTTTATTTCTCTAAGCTATGTTTTTCTTCAATATTCCTCAATTGTGTGGATTTTCAATCTACACAACTCTGGAACCTAAGACAAAGAACGCTTAGTCAAATTCTTCAAGACTCATCTGGTCAAATTCCTCAAACTTGTTCTTTTTACAAAAACCTTCTAAGAACGCATATGACATCTCCTAATTCCTCGCAACTATACTCTGTTCATAGGTACTCATGTCCGCTGCTGAATCACTAGGTTCTCATCAACTTAACTCATTTGCAGTGTTCCTCGAAGAAAAGTTGCATACTTCTTCAGAGAATTCAATTGTTCAAATTCCTCGTCTAAAGAAAATGGCTGATGGAAAGAAGCCACAGAAGGGAGGATGAGGCCTGAGGTCAATACCGCTTTCGAGATACCCTAAGACATATATGCTGACTATTGCACTCCTGATGAGGCAAAGTTCGGAAAAGAGGACAAGAATCAGTGCAAGGTGCGCATACAGAGAATAGAGAGGAGATGGGCAAGAGAGTGGAGGGAGTACAGATATGTGACTCCCAAATACATGAAGAAATTCGCACTCAATCCTCCCTGCCCAAGACCTCCATTGGCACATGGCCAAATTGCTGATCCCACTAGCCTCAAGCGCGGTGAGCATTATCCTAAAGAATGGGCAAAGCGCCAGGCCAAGTTGGCCAAACAAGCAAAAGAAGCAGTGAGGAAATTCAATGAAGACTCTGCTACTACTGCCACTGCTGAGGCCTCTGCCTCCAAGCCTAAGAAGGCCATGGCTAAGAATCCTGCTCACAAGCCAAGTGCTTCTTCCTCAATGCCCTCACGGCCAGATTCTTCTAAGCCCTCACGACAAATTCCTCAGACTGCTCCTACTCCCCCAAAGTCATCAGCTCCTCCGCCAAAGTCTTTAGATGCTATAGCAAAATCATCTTGCCACATGTCAAAGGACTGCGGGCATATCCATTGCCTCAGGAGCCTCTGCAAGTTCCTCGGCTGGTCCCGCACTGCTGAAGAAAAATACCACTGCTGGACGCGGATCTCGCCCAAGTCCTTACAAGAAACAAGTTGCTTTCCAAGTGTCGTTTGATGACGAAGCTGATGATGAAGAACTTGTTCAAATCATCAGAGACAGGCAAGAAAGGGCCGCTAGAGCCAAAGGAAGCAAAGTGCCACTGCTTTTGGATCCAAAGGTGATCCTTGATTTCATTGATCTCTGGCATCAGGACCCCAACACTCCTATGACTGACTTCAACTTGACACCTGGCCAAAGTCATATGCTGACCGCCTTCATCGGCGAAGAAAAATGGAAATTTGAAAGGGCCTGGCAGACGAAGAAAGCGCAGTACAAGAAGGAGCGCTTCCTGAAGAAGAATGTTGTCAACATGACAACTGAAGAACTTGTCAGTCTACAGGGTGAAATCAAAACCCTCAGTGATGAATTTGATGCATATCGCGCAGACTCGATGGGCGCCAAAGTCAGATTTGTGAATTTGACTAAAGGATTTTCTTCAACTGCTGCTCGTCAAACGCACATTGAAATTCCTCAGGCTGAAGCATCTGCTCAGTCTGCTGAAGGACATGCCAGTACCGCTAAAGCACATCAGGCTGCTCAAGAAAATACCAGGACTGATGACTGCATTCCAGCTGCTGAAGAAATTGCGAGGGCAACCTCTAGTGTTGCGCCTGAAGAAAATGTCAGGCCAGCTGAAGCTCCAAAGGCTGTGCCTCAAGAACATGAAGAAGTCAGGGCAACTGCATCAGTTGTGCCCGAAGAGAAACAATCAAATTCCTCTGCTCCTCCTGCGCCTACACCAACTCCAACCCTTCCATCTGCATTAGATGAAGAAGACAAAAGTTGCAGGGCGTGCAACTGTGAAGAAAAGGAAGGCATCAACTTCATCAGATTCATCAGCCCCGAGAAGATGAAGTCTTTGACAAGCTCAGCTAAAAATCCAATTAATGCTGTTCCAATTTCCTCCATGCCATCAAAGGAACGTATTCCATTTGACGAAGAATATGTGATTCCTAGTGAATCAGATGAAGATATTCCCTCTGCTGCTTCCTCAGAGCAGACGGACGAAGAAATTGAAGTGGATGCAATCCCTTCAACCCCAATCATCTCCTCGCCTATGCCTCAGTTTACTGCCGAAGAGGCCGGCATTGAGGAATTGGAAGAACAAGACTCAGACATGGACATTGGGAATGACACTCCTTTGATTAATGATGAATTTTGGGATAGTCAGCATCCCAACTCTCCTCTGTTCACGCCGCTGCAACAAATTCCTCATTCACCAGCGCAAACTGTTCCATTGGGCTCTGAAGAAACTCATCCCACTGAATCTGTTCATGAAGACATTCCAGCCACTAGTGTTGAAGAAACTGCTGCTGCTGCTGAACCTGTGAAGACTGCCACTGAATATGAACCAGAAATTCCTCAGACTGAAGAACCTGAGATTGCGAATCAAGAGGTTGACTGACACTCCTCAACCCAAACCAAAGGATCCTTTCTCAAGAAAGCAAACTTTCAAGAAGGCTGATTTCTTCGGCGAGCATGTGTTCTTCACTGATTTCAATCCTTATGACTCTGCTCGCATAAGGAAGAGGCGTTTCTGGACTACCGGTTAGGCAAATTTCTATTCCTTAGTGCTGTACAATAAATACAAAGTCTTCGATCATCAGCATATTCCTCACGTGGATATGGAATCTCTGCCGTGCTTCGTGCCAGTCCTCACTGTTCTTCACGATGCTGGACTGTTGGGTTTCTGCACTGACATTTGCGATTGGAATGAAGAACCGATCCTTCAATTCTATGCAACACTGCACATCACTGGTAATTCTGAAGATGTGAATTCATGGGTGCTGGACTGGATGACCGCAAACACTTACTACAAGGCACCAGCCTCTGAATTACTTCATGCTCTGCCTCTTAGTCCTCCCATTGAAGCAGCACGTTGCATGTATGAAGAAACTGAACTCACTGATCACTACATGCAAGTGCTTATGAAGCCTTTGAAGCCTGGTCAAGCCCCAAGGACCAAATTCCTCGTGAAGGAATTTTTGTTTCTGCCACGGACTATCTATCGCATTCTGACGAAGACATTGAGTCCAATCAAGGGCCACGACTCAACCGATGAAGAAGTCATTGGCATCATGAAGAATCTGCTGTTCAACATCATCCATGGCGTTCCCGTCAACTTCCATGATTTCTTCATGCGGACTATGGCAAATGTTGCACTGTCCCCTTTCAACCTGAAGCCTTATGCTCCATGGATTATGAGATTCATCAGGACAAGGTCTTCAGTGAACTACAAAGCTGACACACTGAATCATTGCAGCTACTTGCCCCCAACTGAAGTCCTCAAACGGATATTTTCCTCAGCTGATGACAAGGGCAAGGCCACTGCTATTTTTGATGAAGGCATTCGTCCATTGGATGGTCAGTTTCGCAAAGATGCATCTTACTCCACCAATGATGACTCTGCCACTCATGACTCTGCCGCCAATGCTCCGAAGCCAAATCCTCAAGGCACAACTCCCGGGGTGATGACTGATCGTGAGCTTCCCCTCAGTCTTCATCAGAAGGTTGATCGCAACCACAAATGGGTCAAGCGTCAGTTCGGTTCAATTCTTCACAACATGACCTCTACACAGAATGCAGTGAAGAAAAACCATTACTACCTTCATGAAACCCTCAACCGCACCTGGGCTGTTCTGTCTCATCTGTATGGCGAAGAAGATCTGAAGAAAATGGGTCTCAAGGATGACTTTGACTGGTCTGGTCCTCCTCCAAAGAAATACAAGAAGGTCAAGGTTCCTCCCTTGGTGGCCAGCTCCTATTCTTCATCGCGCGAAATCGACGAGTATGAAGACTTGGACGACACTACGGCAGACCCTACTTCAACCATCGACCCCAACAACGTTGGCGCTCCTTCATCATCTTGAGATTCTTCAGGGCCGTTAGTCCGTAGTTTCGATCCTTTTGGTCATTCGATGACAAAGGGGAAGAAATTTGAGTTAGCCTTCATGCAGGTCTACTTATATGGGCGTTTTTTTCCTAAGTTACAACTCTCGTTCTTCTAATGACTTTGTGGATCGAGTTGTAAACTTAAACTCTATGGTGACCTGATAATTTTGTTGTGGTGTTTGTGCATGCTTATTCCTCATTAATGTTATGCACGCATGATGAATTACATCAGTCACCATATTTCATCATGCATTTCAAATTGTTCATATTATATGTCAAATGCGTGTATGAATTACAAGATATAGGGGGAGATCTCCATGATTCTACTCTTCAAGTGTGCATTGCTTCAAAAGCAAATTCCTCACTATGCACCTCTTCAGGGGGAGTTCTTCTATATCTTGTAATAAAATTCCTCAATATCAGTATTTACGCTTCATATGTTTATCCCTGTTGAAAACTTAACCTATATTGTCATCAATCACCAAAAAGGGGGAGATTGTAAGTGCATCTAGTGCCCCTAATGATTTTGGTGTATTGAAGACTTATAGGTTAAGGGACAAATGTGTTTATGAGTGCACACTTGTCTATAAGTCTATGAGGAGTTTGATATTTACAGAGAAAGTCGACCCCTAAAAATGAAGTTCTTCGACTGAAGACTTTGTACTTCTAAAGACTTTCTGAAGACTTTGAAAGTGAAGAAATTGGTGTGACCTTGAAGACTTGGTATTCATTTGAGGAACATGAAGCGTGAAGATTCTTGTTTTTGTAGTTTCATTTTCTCTTTCTTGAGTCATAGGAAACACCGTACTGTTAAAGGGGCTCGAGGAAATACTAAGGAAAATTTTCCATGTGATGCTCAACTCGAAATCCTACACCTACCAATCCCTTCGAGTGAAGCCATTGTAAATCTCATACAGTTCAGTCATATTCTTCAGTGACAGAGACGAAGTTCTTCTGGTCTCTGAGGAATTTGTTCGACTGAGGAGTTAGGAATTGGCCAGTGCGGATTGCCTACACAGTGAGGAACATGATAGCCCTGAGGAATTTGATACTCAAATTTCCGACGGTCATATCATTAAAGGGCATTTATGTCTTATCATGTCGGGCTGCTCCCTAGGCTATAAATAGCCGCCCCCTACAACCACTAGCTGGTTGGCTGCTCCGAGAGAAACTGACACTTGCCATAAGAGCAACCCATCCTCCGAGGACTTTGAGCGAAAATCAACAAGTGAGGAAAAACCGAAAACCAAACCCAAACACCTACAAACCCAAAAGTGATTGAGCATCACTGAAGAGATTGATCCTGAGTGGATCAGACGCTTCTTACCTTTGAAGACTGTGCTTCTTGCAGACGGTTAGGCTTCATGGTCTAGAGCATCCAAGAGGAATTGTGGATCGCCGAGTGACCAAGTCTGTGAAGGTTCGGAAGTCACCTGAAGACTTACCACGAGTGATTGGGCGAGGTCTGTGTGACCTTAGCTCAAGGGGAATACGGTGAGGACTCGGTGTCTTGGACTGTGTGTCCAGGACTGGGTGTCCGGGACTATGTGTCCTCAGGTTTGAATACCTAGCTGCCCTAACCAGATGTACAACTGAGACAGCAGTTGGAACTGGTCTAACAAATCATTGTCTTCACCAAGCTTACTGGTTCTATTACCTCAACTCTTTCATTTCCTCATATCTGTGTTGTGTGCTTGTTCATATCAGTTTGAAGACTTTGACTGAAGGCTTTCTCAATTTCCTAAGTTCAATTTCTTCAGTCTGTTTGTCTTCATCCCGTATTATCCTGTGATTACGCTTTCTGTACTCTGTGCTTGTCTTCATTTCATCATGATGACCATGCTTGTGTTCTGTTATGTTTACTTCTGAGTACTTATTCCGCTGCAAGTAGTTCTTCGCTATGGAATTTCCTCACCCGCAAATTCCTCAGTGAAGAATTCTTAAAAATTGCCTATTCACACCCCCCTCTAGTCGATATAACGCACTTTCAATCCATGCATTTTGTTGAAAGGAATGAAGCAAAACATCCACCTGGGCCTACTTTTCAAAATCCTATGCATGAAAACAAGATGAAGTGCATTAGTGGCAGAATAACATTTTATTGTACACGCTTTCATATGGTTTCACTTTATTCTGGCCATGTTTCTTTGCATTCCTCTGCTCTTCCAATTCCTGTAAACCAAACACCCAAGTTGAGAGAAATCCTGTGTTTACAAATGCTCTGCTTACCATGTGCATTCCTATCCTATTCCGGTGTTTTTCCTATCCCTGCGTTTTTAGAATCATGCAAGCCAAATGAGCCCTTACAGAATTACTTCAGTTACACGTAGGTGTCAAAGGGGACTTTGTGTGGTTTGTCCTGCTCCTGCCATGACGTCGTCCACCTCAGCTGAGGTGCTCCATCGACAGAAACATCCACCAAACCAGAAATCACGACTCCTGACCGTCTTTTGCCGCCTTAGATCTCCTTCCCTTCCGCTGGCACCCGCCGCAGTGGCATCACCATCATCGACTCGGCATATGAACCTGAGGAGTACATAGGTCCACAAGAGAGGTCGCACTCTTTTGATTCTGCTTATGTTATGCATTGCTTAAAATTACCTGCTACTTTATCGTCCTATTCACCTCTTGGACTCCAAGTTAGGTCGAAATTAATGTTCAAATTTTGAGTTCAAAATTAGTTGTGGGGCACATATCGAGGAAGCAATGAATAGCATCTCTGTCTAATATCTGGTTCACCTAGGATATGCCTATGTTGTTCATCTTGGGTGGGAAACAAATAGTAAGGCAATCATCATCTGTCTTTTTATTAAATTAAAGTAATCATCAGCCTGCTATCATTATTTTTGGATCCGTCCACTGGTTGTTACCATCACTCTAAATTTCTGCATGCTCTCCTTACATAATCTCACCATATTTTTTTCGTATGCATGTCAGATATTGTACACAGTCATGCTGAACATGTAGAGAAAAAGGGAAGAGTTTTGCGCGGCAATACAATGTCATGCAGACATTGCTCCATGGTGGGTTCAATGGCAAACCCTCCCCACCCCTCTCCAGATGGTAATCCAGAGGAAGATATCTGTTTTGAGGCAGATTCATACGCCGCTGACCACTCCTATTTACCCCCCAAGGTGTTTGCTCTACCTTGGCATGATGGTGTTAGTCATATCATGCATATGTTGCCTTGCAATGCCTACTTTTGACATCATATATGTCATCTGCTTAGTTTAGACATGTTCTGTCGCCACCTGTTTAGTTTCTATATAATATATGGGAATTATGCAGTCTCGTGTCTTTTAGCCAGCCATAATATATGTGAAATGTGTAATGCCATCCTGTTTAACCAGGCATCATATATTTGAATGATATCTTGCCCATCCTTTTCTTCATTACATTTCCATTTGTCGACAATGTCTGTACATTAAACTACTCTTCATGTGAATCAGCCATTTGGGTGGGAGATTGAAAATTCTGGAGTGAAAACTAGGCCTTCAGAGCAGACAATGCTACCTGTCGAAGCAGATCTCTTGTTCGGTCCCGATAGCTCCTCAGAGATGGATTCAGAGACAGATGACTAGTCCTATTCCCCCACCGAGGTGTATGCTCTAACTTGGCACAGTGTTTTAGTTATTCATCGTATCTTTGAATTATGTTATGCTATGCTATCCAGTTTAGATAGACATCATATATGTGAAATTATGTCATGCTATCTGTTTTAGTTAAACAATATACATGTCAACTATTTCATGTCCTCTTTTTTCCACACTATCTATTGCATCTGTATCTCATACAATGTGTGTACATTCAACTATGTTTCCTGTTTATCAGCCATTTGAATTGGAGCGGGTGATGCCAACATCTAGCGGAGTAAAAACAAGGTCTTCAAATAAAACAGTGCTACCTCTTGGTGGAGATAGCACCCCGGTTGTACATGCACGAGAACCAGCCCTACCACACATAACCCAAATTCTCGCAGATTGTACCCCTACTTCGATGGACAGAGAACCAGCTTCACCAAATCTAACCCCAACCCCAGCAGATAGTAACCCAGTTCCTGTTGACACAGCATCATCCCCACCATAGAGCTCCCAAACAAGAGCAGTTAGTAAGGCAGCTCCAGTGCCCAAAGGGCCAGTACTACCACGGCGAACCCCAAATCCACTAGTTAGTACTCCTATTCCTGTGGTGGAAGCACAACCAGCTAGTCGTACTTTAACATCTATCGCATTTGACGTTGTTAAATCGTATGTGCGTATCTTCCTATCTTGGAAATATTATACCGAAGATGAAGGAAAATGCCAGTTGCAGGTGTTTGTCCAGGAGTTATGTGTAAGTAATGTTATTCATGGCAATTACTTTGTTTTGTCCCATACATCCTACCTCCATGATGGTTATAATACAACAAATTTTCCCATTTTTCTCTATAGAGAAGGACCGATTTGGAAACTCAGGATGAGGTAACCCGTGCTAATACCTCTTCTATCTTCAAGAATGCTTGGTGGCAGTATCGGAATTACCTGAAGAAAACGTACATCATCGGCAAAGAAACTCATCAAATTCCCTTATGTTCTCCTGAGACACATTTACTGGACGATGACTGGGAACGCCTTGTTCTGTACTGGTCCCGAACCAAGAATGTGGTAAGGTCTATGAGCTCATTTTCTATTTTTAAGTACTATATTCTTGCGTCTTATTGTACTCTTCATGTAGAACAAGTGCCTAAACCTAAAGAACAAATGTTCTAATTTAAGATTCCATTGCTATCATAGTTCCAAAAAGCGCTAGGCGTTAATTGTGCGTTTTGCCACCGCCTTGCGCTTTACTGACCAAAGCGCATGCTTATGCGCAGTTATGCACAGATTAAGCATAGTTATGCGCAATGCATTTCACCAATGCCTAGAGCCTACGCGCACTTAAGCACTCGCTTAGGCGCGCATTTTTTAACTATGATTGCTATCGTGCATACTGCTTTGCTCTTGTATTACTGTATTTACTCATACATACTTATTTTTAAATTGAAGGATCCAATCGAAACTCCAATGGCACAACAGGTATGTTCACGCATGTTTCTTTAACATGCTTGCTCTTATCAATAGCTCTGTTGATTTCAATTTCAATTGTGTATATAGTTGACTTCTCATATCATGCACATTACTAGCATCACAAGAAACCAAATAGTGTTGTTGTACATGTAGACCCGTGGTACCCATCTGAAATATTGTTGTGCCGTGTAGTTTCCCACGGTTTGTATTCTTTCACTGCTGATTTGTCTTGAACTGATATGATTTGAACCGTGTCTCTATTTTGATTTAGCAAGACAATGTAGTGACCATAGGACATAGATATATGTTTGTTTGATGCTTTTATTATGTACTAGTACTTGGCAATAGAAGACTTGGTAGTTTAATCCTGTCAACCTTACTAATGAACTGGTTCACCCAAATGAGTTTCATATACTAGTACATGCTAAACTGTTATGTGTCTGCTTGTTTCTTCTTTTAGAATGTTGACATAATATTGGGGAAGAGTGCCTTATTAAGCAATGGTAAAGGAAGTAATGCAGATAAGGTCCAGGATAGTGACACATCCTTGTTGGTCTCCAACAAAGCTGATAAAACAACTAAGGAAGACTATCTCGAAGACAGTGAGACAACCACAAAGTCCTATCTTGGTTTAGTGTTGGAGTTACTGGCCACTAGCGCTTGCACAAGCTTTTCAAACTCACTGTCTAAATCAGTTCGGTTTCTTGAGTCTCAACTACAAGCTGAAAGTCATCGATCAGTTGTGCTGCGACAAGAAGCGGAAGGACTACGGAAGTCCCTGGAGCATTCAGATGCATACTTTCTGGTGCAACAACAAGCGTTGGAGGATTTTAGCGCCAAACAGGACAAAGCTAATAAGCTTGCTAAGATTATTGCCTGCATGGTGGATACCATGTTTCTTGAGCTCTTCTAAAGTTGTTTCAGTTATGCTCATGTTTTGCTGCCGCGTTTATTTGCACTGGTGGCCAATTTTGACGGCCAGCATATGTAATATGCTGCTTTGTTCCCTATATTTGCACTGGTGGCGAACTTTGATGCCCAGCGGATGTAATATGTGTAATAGTGGTAATAGGCTAGCGTTAATTGCTTGCTTATTTATTTCCTTATTGTCTTGTTTAGTTGTTTTCTTGTAGTCAATGCAGTTCTTTTTCTGTGTTTTTCTAGTGGCCACAATAACCTATTTTTTAAAACTAGGCCACATTAACAATGGGCTACATATTTACTGTAGTTAACATGGGCCTCCTACGGTCCGTAGTAACAATGGGCCTTCTAAGGGCCGTAGAAACAATGGGCCTTCTACGGGGCGTAGACACAATGGGCCTTCTACGGGCCATATCATCAATGGGCCTTCTACGGGCCGTATGATCAGTTGGCCAAACATGGGCCAATAGGAGACCACATTATGGTCGTAAATGGGCTAGAGTTGAAATCGTCGGTTCATGGGCCGACCATAATGGGTCGTCGTTAATAGGCCGTATTTGATGACGCTATGAAAACGGCCCAACGTATTAATGGGCCACAAACGGGCCGACTGTAACCATGGGCTGTATTTGGCCCACAAGCAGAAAATGACAGTAACGGGCCAAAAGTAAACGAATGCTGGAAATAAATGGGTCATATTTGATGACGCTATGAAAACGGCCCAACGTATTAACGGGCCACAAACGGACCGATTGTAACCACGGGCTGCATTTGCCCCACAAGCAGAAAATGATAGTAACGGGCCGAAAGTAAACGAATGCTGGAAATGAGCCCAAGAATAAATGGGCCCTGAGAAGGCCGAAAGATAACATGGGCTGGAAATGGCCCAACGGAATAATGGGCCGTTAATGGGTATAAAGTGATACATTGTTCATTACGTGCCAGTTTTACCACGGACCGTTAATGGGCCGAGAGTAATAAGGGCCTCATATGGGCCAAAAGATGTCATGGGCCCGAAGTTAAAACGGGCTGGAATTTTATTGAATGGCCCAAATGACGCTACTGGGCCTAATTCGGATAGGCCATAAATGGGCCCTGGGTTAGCGGGCTATAAATGGGCTAATGCGGACATGCCGTTAACAGGCTTGCCGTGGGCCAGCCCGCCACCTTTTGACCAAGTCAAACGGGCCGGCCTTTTCACAGGAATGGGCCTCTGTTGGGTCGTGCCATGTGTCGATGTATCATAGGCGCTTTGGGTTCAATAAGTGGATGACATCTGTCCCAACGGTGAGCCGACACGTGTTTCCTACAAGCAATGATGATTTTACACGTGGAAAATCCCCATTGGTCGGGGCTGTTAACGGGTTATCGGATCCAAAACCGGACCCGATAGCTTAACGGCATTCCGTTACGGTAGATGCCACATGTCGGTCATCCTTGACGAAAGCACTTCTGTGATGCGCGATTTATCGTCATGGAAGTGGACACTTCCGTGATGATAATTTTGGTAATGTCATGGAACACTTCTACGACAACACAGGTATGACTATCTTGATTCTGTCATAAATTTGTCATGGATGTACATGCATGACAGAAAACGTGACCTACTGTGATAAACACGTATCATCATGGAAGTGTATTTTTTTTGTAGTGCTAGCCAATGTCACGAGGGAGGCACTCGGGCACCATGTGGAGGCATGCTTCATCGCACGTTTCCCTCATGAGAGCATAAGACGTGAAGCGCCAAGTGCTCAGGAGTTCATCAACCAGACCATCGAAGACTTGCAGGTACCAAGGGCAATGCGAGGCGAGCGCCGCCCCACACCACCAAGTGCAGCTTCTGCCCCAGGCTCGGGCGACAGGCTGCGCATCTGCGTCAACATCCCATGACTCAACAGAGCTGCGTCTCAGGAGCTCTACTGTCCGTCTCAGGTGGGTAGGTGTGAGGGCCCTCCTCACAGCTACGTTTGGATGCCCTTCGGCTTGTCGAACCAGGTAGCCCTGCACCAGCGCCACATGCGGGATGTCCTAGCGGCTCACGAGGCCAGGCATTAGGAGATCCTGGCGGAAGTGGTGACGGTTCTTCGTGAGCTCTCGGAACCTCAGGAGCCTCGCGAGGACCCGGAGTCAGGCGGCTCATGAGGAGCGACATCTGCAGCGAGCGTCTTCAGCTACATCAACATCTCTCCAGCAACGGTGCCAGGTGACTCTGTTTTAGTTTGTTCAGTTGGGGGCGCCCCTCGGGCCGCATCATCCCCAAGTCGCACGGTGCTGTCCCTGTGATGTGTATCCTTTTGCATCTTAAAGCTTACTCTGTTGGGGGCACCCCTCGTGCTGCATCATCCCCAGGCTGCATGGGTTCATCGTTGTGGCATGCATCACATTCGCATAACATGAACTAGTTTGTCTCTTTCCGTGAGTTGCTTCATGCTAATTATATGCCTGCACGGTACTTCGATACCATGAACGTCGTGCGCCCCAGCAAGACCACCCACGACCACCTCATGATTAATAACTGGCACGGCGTCTGTGCTCGTGTTCGTCCCTGCAGCATCGCTAAACCCAAGAAGCTGAGCTCTGGCTCGCGGGCCAGCTCCCATCTACGCGACCTCCCATGGCCCTTCGTGCCTCGTTCTCGCATGAGCTAATCGCGGACGAATGAGCCAGGGCGCGCGCCTCGGTGCCCCTCCACCACGGGAGCCGGGCGCCGGTTGTCTTTCTTCAAGATTTTTCGCATGAGAAGTCTGGACACGGCGTCTGTGCTCGCATCTGTCCCTACAGCGTCGATAAACCCAACGACTGAGCTCTGTCTGGCGGGCCAGCCCCGTTCACGTCACCTCCTGGGGTCGTTGGTGTCTGGCCTTCTCATGTGATTGCCTCAGGAATTTCATTCGGCGTAGGTTGCGTAACCATCTCGCAGGACCACCACAGCAATCAAGGATCAAATTCTGGCGCAACTTGCCTGGAGGTAGGGCCTCATGAGTCCCGTGCTGGATCACGGGTGCCTAGACACACCTCGTCTGGCCCTGCCATGCAAGCCACGTGTCCGACCGGGGATGTATACGCCCCGGGGGCTCTGCTCAGAGGGAGCCCTCACCCATGCACAAGTGGAAGCACCATGCTCCGCGATGGCAGTCGACACGGTCGAGGAGCGGCTATGCCCGTGCAAGTGCGAAAGCGCTATGCTCCCCATTGGTGAAAAACAACTGAGGGCGGCCCCTTGGCCGTATCAACCTCGGGGAGCCAACAGGCTCTGTGCCTAGCCTCATCGCAACACTTTCCCCTAGGGAGAGTCGCGCGAGGGGGCTAGGCACGGGTGCTACGCTCGGGTCATGCCTGGCGTACGCCCCTGCCAGGACATGTATGGAGGTCTGTTCGTATGTCAAGGAGGACTCCTAAGCATCGTGACTCATGAGCATAACCGGTCACATAGCCCCTCACCCCCTGGCCTCGTCCTGGCGATCCGGGCGAGCCAGCAGCGGCTGAGGTATGCACGGGGCCAGGCTCTGTCGATGCAAAACACTAAGGCCTAGTTTCGCGTTCCCTTCCCGAGGTCTGTTCGTACGTCAAGGAGGACTCCTGAGCATCGCGACTCAGGAGCCTAACTGGTCACGTAGCCCCTCACCCCCTGGCCTCATCCTGGCGATCTGGATGAGCCAGCGGCGGCTGAGGTATGCGTGGGGCCGGGCTCTGCCGACGCAGAACACTAAGGCCTGGTTTCGCGTTCCCTTCCCTAGGTCTGTTCTTACATCAAGGAGGACTCCTGAGCATCGCGTCTCAAGAGCCTAAATAGTCACGTAGCCCCTCACCCCTGGCCTCGTCCTGGCTATCGGGATGAGCCAGCGGCAGCTGAGGTATGCGCGGGGTCGGGCTCTGCCGACACAGAACACTAAAGCAAGTGGGACGGAAATTACGAAATCCTACTGATTATTACAAAACACACTGTTCTTCGAATACCAAAGCATAAGTTTTAATGCCTCCACGAGGCATGGTACATGTTGCATAAAATAAAAGCGAAGGAAAGCGCTACCAGCAAGTCTCCTCTTCAGCCTTGGGCGTTGCCGTCGCCCGCAAGGAGCGCCCCCTCGACGTCGGCATCGCCGTCGACCACTGTTGCAGGGTCGACGGCATCACCAGCAGGGGGCACAGGATCGATGGCGAGGAACTTTTCCAGCAGGGCATCCACCCGGTCCTTCACGGCTTCGGCAGCAGCTACGCAGCGCTCTTCGTCGACAGGCTCAAGAAGGGCCCCAAAGTCGGTGCTCGGGTCACGAAGATGGAGGTGGCTGAATACTGATGGGGAACGTAGTATTTTAAAATTTTCCTACGATCACGCAAGATCTATCTACCAGATGCATAGCAACGAGAGGGAAGAGTGTGTCTACGTACCCTCGTAGACCGGAAGCGGAAGCGTTAGAACAACGCGGTTGATGTAGTCGTACGTCTTCACGGCCCGACCGATCAAGCACCGAAACTACGGCACCTCCGAGTTCTAGCACACGTTTAGCTCGATGACGTCCCTCGAACTCCGATCCAGCCGACTGTCGAGGAAGAGTTCCGTCAGCACGACGGCGTGGTGACGATTTTGATGTTCTACCGTCGCAGGGCTTCGCCTAAGCACCGCTACAATATTATCGAGGAGACCTGTGGTGGAGGGGGGCACCGCACACGGCTAAGAGATCATGAGATCAACTGTTGTGTCTAGAGGTGCCCCCCTGCCCCCGTATATAAAGGAGGGAGGGAGAGGCCGGCCCTAGAAGGGGCGCGCCAAGTGTGGGGAGTCCTACTAGGACTCCCAAGTCCTAGTAGGATTCCCCTTTCCTTTCCGGAGTATGAGAGAAGGAAAGAGGGGGAGAGGGAGAAGGAAAAGGGGGCTGCACCCCTTGTCCAATTCGGACCAGAAGGGGGCCACGCGCCTCCTTTCTTTTGGCCTCTCTCCTCTATTCCCGTAACTCCCCGGTACTCCGAAAATACCCGAATCACTCGGAACCTTTCCGATGTCCGAATATAGTCGTCCAATATATCGATTTTTACGTCTCGACCATTTCGAGACTCCTCGTCATGTCCCCGATCTCATCCGGGACTCCGAACTCCTTCGGTACATCAAAACTCATAAACTCATAATAAAACTGTCATCGAAACCTTAAGCGTGCGGACCCTACGGGTTCGAGAACTATGTAGACATGACCGAGACACGTCTCCGGTCAATAACCAATAGCGGAACCTGGATGCTCATATTGGCTCCCACATATTCTACGAAGATCTTTATCGGTCAAACCGCATAACAACATACGTTGTTCCCTTTGTCATCGGTATGTTACTAGCCCAAGATTCGATCGTCGGTATCTCAATACCTAGTTCAATCTCGTTACCGGCAAGTCTCTTTACTCGTTCCGTAATACATCATCCCGCAACTAACTCATTAGCTGCAATGCTTGCAAGGCTTATAGTGATGTGCATTACCGAGTGGGCCCAGAGATACCTCTCCGACAATCGGAGTGACAAATCCTAATCTCGAAATACGCCAACCCAACAAGTACCTTTGGAGACACCTGTAGAGTACCTTTATAATCACCCAGTTACGTTGTGACGTTTGGTAGCACACAAAGTGTTCCTCCGGTATTTGGGAGTTGCATAATCTCATAGTCATAGGAACATGTATAAGTCATGAAGAAAGCAATAGCAATAAAACTAAACGATCAAGTTGCTAAGCTAACGGATGGGTCTTGTCCATCACATCATTCTCCTAATGATGTGACCCCGTTGATCAAATGACAACTCATGTCTATGGCTAGGAAACATAACCATCTTTGATCAATGAGCTAGTCTAGTAGAGGCATACTAGGGACACTCTGTTTTGTCTATGTATTCACACATGTACTAAGTTTCGAGTTAATACAATTCTAGCATGAATAATAAACATTTATCATGATATAAGGAAATAAATAATAACTTTATTATTGCCTCTAGGGCATATTTCCTTCAGTCTCCCACTTGCACTAGAGTCAACAATCTAGATCACATCACCATGTGATTAACACCAATAGTTCACATCACCATGTGACTAACACCCATAGTTCTCATCGCCATGCGACCAATACCCAAAAGGGTTTACTAGAGTCAAAAATCTAGTTCACATCGCCATGTGATTAATACCCAAAGAGTACTAAGGTGTGATCATGTTTTGCTTCGTGAGAGAAGTTTAGTCAGCGGGTCTGTTATATTCAGATCCGTATGTATTTTGCAGATTTCTATGTCTACAATGCTCTGCATGGAGCTACTCTAGCTAATTGCTCCCACTTTCAATACGCATCCAGATTGATACTTAGAGTCATCTGGATTTAGTGTCAAAGCTTGCATCAGCGTAACCCTTTACGACGAACTCTTTATCACCTCCATAATCGAGAAACATTTCCTTAGTCATCCAGTTACTAAGGATAATTTTGACCGCTGTACAGTGATCTACTCCTGGATCACTATTGTACCTCCTTGTCAAACTTATGGCAAGGTACAAAAAATGTTTGGTACACAGCATGACATACTTTATAGAACCTATGGCTGAGGCATAGGGAATGACTTTCATTATCTCTATATTTTTCTGCCGTGGTCTGGCTTTGAGTCTTACTCAACTTCACACCTTACAAGTCAGGCAAGAACTCCTTCTTTGACTGATACATTTTGAACTACTTCAAAATCTTATCAAGGTATATACTTATCGAAAGTCTTATCAAGCGTCTTGATCTATCTCTATAGATCTTGATGCTCAATTTGTAAGAAGCTTCACCAAGGTCTTTCTTTGAAAAACTCCTTTCAAACACTCATTTATGCTTTCCAGAAAATTCTACATCATTTCCGATCGACAATATGTCATTCACATATACTTATCAGAAAGGTTGTAGTGCTCCCACTCACTTCTTGTAAATACAGGCTTCACCGCAAGTCTGTATAAATCTATATGCTTTGATCAACTTATCAAAGCCTATATTCCAACTCCGAGATGCTTGCACCAGTCCATAGATGGATCGCTGGAGCTTGCACAATTTGCTAGCACCTTTAGGATTGACAAAACATTCTGGTTGCATCATATACAACTCTTCTTTAATAAATCCATTAAAGAACGCAGTTTCGTTATCCATTTGCCAGATTTCATAAAATGTGGCAATTGCTAACATGATTCGGACAGACTTAAGCATCGCTACGGGTAAGAAAATCTCATCGTAGTCAACACCTTGAACTTGTCGAAAACCTTTTGCAACAAGTCGAGCTTTGTAGACAGTAACATTACCATCGGCGTCAGTCTTCCTCTTAAAGATCCATTTATTTTCAATGGCTTGCCGACCATCGGGCAAGTCAACCAAAGTCCATACTTTGTTCTCATACATGGATCCCATCTCAGATTTCATGGCCTCAAGCCATTTCGCGGAATCTGGGCTCATCATCGCTTCCTCATAGTTCGTAGGTTCATCATGGTCCAGTAACATGACTTCCAGAACCGGGTTGCCGTACCACTCTGGTGCTGAACGAACTCTGGTTGATCTACGAAGTTCAGCAGAAACTTGATCTGAAGTTTCATGATCATCATCATTAGCTTCCTGACTAATAGGTGTAGGAATCACTGGAACTAGTTTATGTGATGTTCCACTTTCCAATTCGGGAGAAGGTACAATTACCGCATCAAGTTCTACTTTCCTCCCACTCACTTCTTTCGAGAGAAACTCCTTCTCTAGAAAGGATCCACTCTTAGCAACAAAGACCTTGCCTTCGGATCTATGATAGAAGGTGTACCCAACAGTTTCTTTTGGGTATCCTATGAAGATTTACTTCTCCGATTTGGGTTCGAGCTTATCATGTTGAAACTTTTTCACATAAGCATCGCAGTCCCAAACTTAGAGAAATGATAGCTTAGGTTTCTCGTCAAACCACAGTTCATACGATGTCATCTCCACGGATTTAGATGGTGCCCTATTTAACGTGAATGTAGCTGTCTCTAATGCATAACCCCAAAAGCGATAGTTGTAGATCGGTAAGAGACATCATCGATCGCACCATATCTAATAAAGTATGGTTATGACGTTCGGACACACCATTACGCTGTGGTGTTTCGGGTGGCGTGAGTTGTGAAACTATTCCACATTGTTTCAAATGAAGACCAAACTCGTAACTCAAATATTCTCCTCCGCGATTAGATCGTAGAAACTTTATTTTCTTGTTACGATGATTCTCTACTTCACTCTAAAATTCTTTGAACTTTTCAAATGTTTCAGACTTGTGCTTCATTAAGTAGATATACCCATATCTGCTCAAATCATCAGTGAAGGTCAGAAAATAATGATACCCGCCGCGAGCTTCAACACTCATTGGTCCGCATACACGAGTATGTATGATTTCCAACAACTCTGTTGCTCGCTCCACAGTTCCGGAGAACGGAGTTTTAGTCATCTTGCCCATGAAGCATGGTTCGCAAGCACCAAGTGATTCATAATCAAGTGATTCCAAAAATCCATCACTATGAAGTTTCTTCATGCGCTTTACAACAATATGACCTAAACGGCAGTGCCGCAAATAAGTTGCACTATCATTATTAACCTTGCATCTTTTGGCTTCAATATTATGAATATGTGTATCACACGATCGAGATCCAACAAACCATTTTCATTGGGTGTATGACCATAGAAGGTTTTATTCATGTAAACAGAACAACAATTATTCTCTTACTTACATGAATAACCGTATTGCAATAAACATGATCAAATCATATTCATGCTCAACACAAACACCAAATAACACTTATTTAGGTTCAACACTAATCCCGAAAGTATAGGGAGTGTGCGATGATGATCATATCAGTCTTGGAACCACTTCCAACACACTTTCACCTTTAACTAGTTTCTGTTCATTATGCAACTCCCATTTTGAGTTACTACTCTTTAGCAACTGAACCAGTATCAAATACCGAGGGGTTGCTATAAACACTAGTAAAATACACATCAATAATCTGTATATCAAATATACCTTTGTTCACTTTGCCATCCTTCTTATCCACCAAATATCTAGGGTAGTTCCACTTCCAGTGACCTTTTTCCTTTGCAGTAGACGCACTTAGTTTCAAGCTTGAGTTTAGCTTTTGGGTTTCTTCATGCGAGTGAAAACTTTCTTGTCATTCTTCTTGAAGTTCCCCTTCTATCCCTTTGCCCTTTACTTGAAACAAGTGGTCTTATTAACCATCAACACTTGATGCTCTTTCTTGATTTCTACCTCCGCCGATTTCAGCATCGCGAAGAGATCGGGAATTAACTTCGTTATCCCTTGCATATTATAGTTCATCACGAAGTTCTACTAACTCGGTGATAGTGACTAGAGAACTTTGTCAATTACTATCTTATCTGGAAGATTAACTCCCACTTGATTCAAGTAATTGTAGTACCCAGACAATCTGAGCACATGCTCCCTGGTTGAGCTATTCTCCTCCATCTTGTAGGCAAAGTACTGTCAGAGGTCTTATACCTCTCGACACGGGCATGAGTATGAAATACTAATTTCAACTCTTGGAACATCTTATATGCTCCGTGGCGTTCAAAACGTTTTTGAAGTCCCGGTTCTAAGCCGTAAAGCATGGTACACTTAAACTATCAAGTAGTCATCATACCGAGCTTTTGTCAAAACGTTCATAACGTCTACATCTGCTCCTGCAATAGGTCTGTCACCTAGCGGTGCATCAAGGACATAATTCTTCTGTGCAGCAATGAGGATAATCCTCAGATCACGGACCTAGTCCGCATCATTGCTACTAACATCTTTCAACTTAGTTTTCTCTAGGAACATATAAAAAATTAACGGGGAGCAACATCGTGAGCTATTGATCTACAACATAGATATGCTAATACTACCAGGACTAAGTTCATGATAAATTAAAGTTCAATTTAATCATATTACTTAAGAACTCCCACTTAGATAGACATCCCTCTAGTCATCTAAATGATCACGTGATCCAAATCAACTAAACCATGTCCGATCATCACGTGAGATGGAGTAGTTTTCAATGATGAACATCTTATGTTGATCATATCTACTATATGATTCACGCTCGACCTTTCGGTCTCCAGTGTTCCGAGGCCATATCTGCATATGCTAGGCTCGTCAAGTTTAACCCGAGTATTCTGCGTGTGCAAAACTGGCTTACACCCGTTGTATTTGAACGTAGAGCTTATCACACCCGATCATCACGTGGTGTCTCGGCACGACGAACTTTCGCAACGGTGCATACTCAGGGAGAACACTTATACCTTGAAATTTAGTAAGGGATCATCTTATAATGCTACCGTCGTTCTAAGCAAAAATAAGAAGCATAATAAGATAAACATCACATGCAATCAAAATATGTGACATGATATGGCCATCATCATCTTGTGCTTTTGATCTCCATCTCCAAAGCACCGTCATGATCACCTTCGTCACCGGCGCGACACCTTGATCTCCATCGTAGCATCGTTGTCGTCTCGCCAACTATTGCTTCTACGACTATCGCTACCGCTTAGTGATAAAGTAAAGAAATTACATGGCGATTGCATTTCATACAATAAAGCGACAACCATATGGCTCCTGCCAGTTGCCGATAACATTACAAAACATGATCATCTCATACAAAACCGTATAACTCATCATGTCTTGACCATATCACATCACAACATGCCCTGCAAAAACAAGTTAGACGTGCTCTACTTTGTTGTTGCAAGTTTTATGTGGCTGCTACGGGCTTAGCAAGAACCGTTCTTACCTACGCATACAAAAACCACAACGATGTTTCGTCAAGTATGTGATGTTTTAACCTTCACAAGGACCGGGCGTAGCCACACTTGTTTCAGTTAAAGTGAGAGAGACAGACACCCGCGAGTCACCTTTAAGCAACGAGTGCTCGTAACGGTGAAACCAGTCTCGCGTAAGCGTACGCGTAATGTCGGTCCGGGCCGCTTCATCTCACAATACCGCCGAAGCAAAGTATGACATGCTGGTAAGCAGTATGACTAGTATCGCCCACAACTCATTGTGTTCTACTCGTGCATATCATCTACGCATAGACCTGGCTCTGATGCCACTGATGGGAGCGTAGTATTTTAAAATTTTCCTACGATCACGCAAGATCTATCTACCAGATGCATAGCAACGAGAGGGAAGAGTGTGTCTACGTACCCTCGTAGACCAGAAGCGGAAGCGTTAGAACAACGCGGTTGATGTAGTCGTACGTCTTCACGGCCCGACCGATCAAGCACCGAAACTACGGCACCTCCGAGTTCTAGCACACGTTCAGCTCGATGACGTCCCTCGAACTCCGATCCAGCCGAGTGTCGAGGAAGAGTTCCGTCAGCACGACGGCGTGGTGACGATTTTGATGTTCTACCGTCGCAGGGCTTCGCCTAAGCACCGCTACAATATTATCGAGGAGACCTGTGGTGGAGGGGGGCACCACACACGGCTAAGAGATCATGAGATCAACTGTTGTGTCTAGAGGTGCCCCCCTGCCCCCGTATATAAAGGAGGGAGGGAGAGGCCGGCCCTAGAAGGGGCGCGCCAAGTGTGGGGAGTCCTACTAGGACTCCCAAGTCCTAGTAGGATTCCCCTTTCCTTTCCGGAGTATGAGAGAAAGAAAGAGGGGGAGAGGGAGAAGGAAAAGGGGGCTGCACCCCTTGTCCAATTCGGACCAGAAGGGGGCCACGCGCCTCCTTCCTTTTGGCCTCTCTCCTCTATTCCCGTAACTCCCCGGTACTCCGAAAATACCCGAATCACTCGGAACCTTTCCGATGTCCGAATATAGTCGTCCAATATATCGATTTTTACGTCTTGACCATTTCGAGACTCCTCGTCATGTTCCCGATCTCATCCGGGACTCCGAACTCATTCGGTACATCAAAACTCATAAACTCATAATAAAACTGTCATCGAAACCTTAAGCGTGCGGACCCTACGGGTTCGAGAACTATGTAGACATGACCGAGACACGTCTCCGGTCAATAACCAATAGCGGAACCTAGATGCTCATATTGGCTCACACATATTCTACGAAGATCTTTATCGGTCAAACCGCATAACAACATACGTTGTTCCCTTTGTCATCGGTATGTTACTAGCCCGAGATTCGATCGTCGGTATCTCAATACCTAGTTCAATCTCGTTACCGGCAAGTCTCTTTACTCGTTCCGTAATACATCATCCCGCAACTAACTCATTAGCTGCAATGCTTGCAAGGCTTATAGTGATGTGCATTACCGAGTGGGCCCAGAGATACCTCTCCGACAATCGGAGTGACAAATCCTAATCTCGAAATACGCCAACCCAACAAGTACCTTTGGAGACACCTGTAGAGTACCTTTATAATCACCCAGTTACGTTGTGACGTTTGGTAGCACACAAAGTGTTCCTCCGGTATTTGGGAGTTGCATAATCTCATAGTCATAGGAACATGTATAAGTCATGAAGAAAGCAATAGCAATAAAACTAAACGATCAAGTTGCTAAGCTAACGGATGGGTCTTGTCCATCACATCATTCTCCTAATGATGTGACCCCGTTGATCAAATGACAACTCATGTCTATGGCTAGGAAACATAACCATCTTTGATCAATGAGCTAGTCTAGTAGAGGCATACTAAGGACACTCTGTTTTGTCTATGTATTCACACATGTACTAAGTTTCCAGTTAATACAATTCTAGCATGAATAATAAACATTTATCATGATATAAGGAAATAAATAATAACTTTATTATTGCCTCTAGGTCATATTTCCTTCAGTCTCCCACTTGCACTAGAGTCAATAATCTAGATCACATCACCATGTGATTAACACCAATAGTTCACATCACCATGTGACTAACACCCATAGTTCTCATCGCCATGCGACCAATACCCAAAAGGGTTTACTAGAGTCAACAATCTAGTTCACATCGCCATGTGATTAACACCCAAAGAGTACTAAGGTGTGATCATGTTTTGCTTTGTGAGAGAAGTTTAGTCAGCGGGTCTGTTATATTCAGATCCGTATGCATTTTGCAGATTTCTATGTCTACAATGCTCTGCATAGAGCTACTCTAGCTAATTGCTCCCACTTTCAATACGTATCCAGATTGATACTTAGAGTCATCTGGATTTAGTGTCAAAGCTTGCATCAGCGTAACCCTTTACGACGAACTCTTTATCACCTCCATAATTGAGAAACATTTCCTTAGTCATCCAGTTACTAAGGATAATTTTGACCGCTGTACAGTGATCTACTCCTGGATCACTATTGTACCTCCTTGTCAAACTTATGGCAAGGTACACAAAATGTTTGGTACACAGCATGGCATACTTTATAGAACCTATGGCTGAGGCATAGGGAATGACTTTCATTCTCTCTATATTTTTCTGCCGTGGTCTGGCTTTGAGTCTTACTCAACTTCACACCTTACAAGTCAGGCAAGAACTCCTTCTTTGACTGATACATTTTGAACTACTTCAAAATCTTATCAAGGTATGTACTTATCGAAAGTCTTATCAAGCGTCTTGATCTATCTCTATAGATCTTGATGCTCAATTTGTAAGCAGCTTCACCAAGGTCTTTCTTTGAAAAACTCCTTTCAAACACTCCTTTATGCTTTCCAGAAAATTCTACATCATTTCCGATCGACAATATGTCATTCACATATACTTATCAGAAAGGTTGTAGTGCTCCCACTCACTTCTTGTAAATACAGGCTTCACCGCAAGTCTGTATAAATCTATATGCTTTGATCAACTTATCAAAGCGTATATTCCAACTCCGAGATGCTTGCACCAGTCCATAGATGGATCGCTGGAGCTTGCACAATTTGCTAGCACCTTTAGGATTGACAAAACATTCTGGTTGCATCATATACAACTCTTCTTTAATAAATCCATTAAAGAATGCAGTTTCGTTATCCATTTGCCAGATTTCATAAAATGTGGCAATTGCTAACATGATTCGGACAGACTTAAGCATCGCTACGGGTGAGAAAATCTCATCGTAGTCAACACCTTGAACTTGTCGAAAACCTTTTGCAACAAGTCGAGCTTTGTAGACAGTAACATTACCATCGGCGTCAGTCTTCCTCTTAAAGATCCATTTATTTTCAATGGCTTGCCGACCATCGGGCAAGTCAACCAAAGTCCATACTTTGTTCTCATACATGGATCCCATCTCAGATTTCATGGCCTCAAGCCATTTCGCGGAATCTGGGCTCATCATCGCTTCCTCATAGTTCGTAGGTTCATCATGGTCCAGTAACATGACTTCCAGAACCGGGTTGCCGTACCACTCTGGTGCTGAACGAACTCTGGTTGATCTACGAAGTTCAGCAGAAACTTGATCTGAAGTTTCATGATCATCATCATTAGCTTCCTGACTAATTGGTGTAGGAATCACTGGAACTAGTTTATGTGATGTTCCACTTTCCAATTCGGGAGAAGGTACAATTACCGCATCAAGTTCTACTTTCCTCCCACTCACTTCTTTCGAGAGAAACTCCTTCTCTAGAAAGGATCCACTCTTAGCAACAAAGACCTTGCCTTCGGATCTATGATAGAAGGTGTACCCAACAATTTCTTTTGGGTATCCTATGAAGATTTACTTCTCCGATTTGGGTTCGAGCTTATCATGTTGAAACTTTTTCACATAAGCATCGCAGTCCCAAACTTAGAGAAATGATAGCTTAGGTTTCTCGTCAAACCACAGTTCATACGATGTCATCTCCACGGATTTAGATGGTGCCCTATTTAACGTGAATGTAGCTGTCTCTAATGCATAACCCCAAAAGCGATAGTTGTAGATCGGTAAGAGACATCATCGATCGCACCATATCTAATAAAGTACGGTTATGACGTTCGGACACACCATTACGCTGTGGTGTTTACAAGAAGTTAATTAATGGGAGAAGTACAATAGTGGAGCAGCAGAAGCTGGCTGGTTTTAAAAGGAAGCTTAAATAAGATTTATGGGATAATTTTGAGAAACAAAAAATCAATGGGAAATGGCATGCAATATGCAAGTGGTGTCATAAGATATATGCTGCAGAATCAACCTCTAGCACGTCACACTTAAGGACTGGTCGTATGAATTGCTGCCTACTTATGCTTGTAGCTTATGTTGTCATTTGTCAATGAATGATGATGAGTTAATTTCATCTCTGGAAGGGCTTCATGCTAATTTTTCTATGCTCATGGAGCTCGATGGGTATCTGGGTATCCAGCGGGTTTGGGCATGGGCAAGAGTTGTGCCCATGGATACTTTGGTGGATGGGCAGAGGTAGGAAGATGGGTAATGGGTTGGATTTGGACAAGCTCCACCCGCCCCAAACCCGACCCATTGCCCTCCCAATCGACAGGGCCTTCCTCGTCGGTCACCCACGGCTCTGTGATGCCCCCGATTTGTCCGTACACTAATCATGCATGCAAATGTGTATGACCAAGATCAAGGACTCACGGGTAGATATCACAACACAACTCTAGACACAAATTAATATAATACAAGCTTTATATTACAAGCCAAGGGCCTCAAGGGCTCGATTACATAAGCTCGAAAACACAAGAGTCAGCGAAAGCAATAATATTTGAGTACATACATAAGTTAAACAAGTTGCCATAATATGGCTAGCACAAACTGGGATACAGACCGAAAGAGGAGCAGGCTTCCTGCCAGGGATCCTACTAAACTAAACTTGGTCGTCGTCGGCATACTTCACGAAGTATTAGGCGCCTCTGGTGTAGTAGCAGTCGTCGTAGGTGGCGTCTGGCTCCTAGGCTCCACCATCTGGTTGCATCGTCCGAGGAGAAGGAACAAAAGGGGGAAAAGGGAGAGCAAAGCAACCGTGAGTACTCATCCAAAGTACTCACAAGCAAGGATCTATACTACATATGCAATGGTAACAATGGTATGGGTAGTATCTGTGGATTGAACTACAGAAAGCGAGAATAAGAGGGGGGGTAGCTAATCTTAGAGAATACTACGCTTCTGGCAGCCTCCATCTTGCAGCAGTAGAAGAGAGTAGAAGGTAAGTTCACCAAGTAACATCGTATAGCATAATCCTACCCGGCGATCCTCCCGCACATCACCCTGTGAGAGAGCAACCACCGGGTTATATCTGGAACTCATCTGGGTGTGTTTTATCAAGTATCCGGTTCTAGTTGTCATGAGGTCGGAATACAACTCCGGGTCGTCCTTTTACCGAGGGACACGGCTATTCGAATAGATTAACTTCCCTGCAGGGGTAGACCACATTACCCAGCACGCTCGAGCCCATTTGGCTGGACACACTTTCCTAGGTCATTCCCGGCCTCGGAAGATCAACACGTCGCAGCCCTACCTAAGCACAACAGAGAGGTCAACACGCCGGTCTAAGTCCTAAGCGCGCAGGGGTCTGGGCCCATCGCCCAATGCACACGTGCATGTTGCGTACGCGCCGGTGAGCAGACCTAGCAACCTCCGTTACTAAGGAAGTTGCATTACACGGTCCAACCCAGCGCGCGCCGCTAAGTCACTGCCGTCAAGAAGGCTTCGGCTAATACCACGATGTCCAGAGCCCATAACTATTCCCACATTGCTGGTTAGTGCGTATAGGCCAAGGGCCAAACTCAGATCAAATATCCAAACTCGTAAAGCGTGTTATTATGAAATTACCGTGGACAACGACCAGTGCGAGGCCACCTCTCGACTGGTTGTCTCAACTTGCTCTGTCGCTCTGCCACAAAGATCCACTCACAGGGCCGTCAGGAAAGTATGTCCTTTCAGCCCCCAATCTGTGAATCAACCACGGGTACTCAACGAGTCGATCCGACTTTAGTCACAACATGTATCAGGTATCATATGTATGTACTATATACCCGTGATCACACCCAAAGTAATCACGGCCCAATAGAATAGCAGGGCAGACGGAGAAGGGTGTAGGGCCACTGTTGGAATACTAGAATCTTATACTAAGCATTTAGGATTGCAGGTAAAGGTATCAACAGTTGTAGCAACAATGAAAGGCTATGCAGCAGAATAGCATTATGCGAAAGTAGTAACATGCTACTCTACCCTAATGCAAGTAGTAGAGAGAAGAATAGGCGATATCGGGTTGATCAAGGGGGGGCTTGCCTCGAAGCTCTACAGACAAAGGAATCTTCGGGAGCGTAGTCGTAGTCGGACACAGTGGCATAGACATCGTCTCAGGGTCTACCGGAAAGGAAGTAACGGAGGGGGAACATAATAAATAACAGAGCAATCAAAAGCATCACAAAGCATAACACATCAATACGTGGTGCTAGTGGTGGCCTAACGTGGTGCTACACGTTACAGACAGTGCGGAAAAATATCTATGGATATTTCCCGGTTTGGGTAAAAACCGGATAGACGATCCAGAGGGAAAGGTTCCATGTTTGCAGTGCTGGAGGCATCTGACAGGTAAGTGGGTAGCATATCCGGGTGCGTCTGATTTTTCTGATCATTTTTCATATATTTTCATCCGAGTTACGGATTATTTTATATTGATTTTCAAAGTTTTAGAGAATTTCTGGAATTAACAGATTAATATAATTTGAAAAATATATTAAACTTAATTGCTATGTATACACAGAGAGTGTACCCAGGGGATACACGTGTGTTTGATAGTGGGGCCAGTTGACTGAGTCAACAACCCAGTCAGGAGAGGCTGACTGGTGGGCCCAGTTGCTGACTCAGCAGCTCACTCGGCCGGCCTTATCCACTGGAATAGTGGTTGGGACCCACATATCATTCACACAGACTAATTAATAGAGATAAATTTTACTAGGTGTTAATTAAAGGGAGGGCCCCATATGTCAGTGGCACATTAGGTAGTTTAATTAGTAGTTAGATAAGACAAAGTTTAATTAGGGCAGTGGGGCCCGATGGTCAGTCACACTGGGTTAACTAATTAGGGGCATTATCAACAACCCGGCTGGACATGTCAGCATCATCGGAGTTGTGCCGGCGGCGACCAAACCAGCGGCGGAGATGCATGGGTCTCGCCTAAAATCATGCACTGGGCACGGATCGAAGCGCAGATGGGCGCTTTCGAACGGCCAGATGACGACGCATCGACCGGGACCGGTGGCGTCGTCGGAGTTGGCCGGAGCTGGCCTGAACGGCGATGAAGAGCGGCGGTGGCGCTCGGGGGGGGGGG
>LR738715.1:245498861-245509810 GCA_902687465.1 Secale cereale | reverse complement strand
TACGGGGCACGAGGTGAGGCGTGCGAGGGTGCGTCGTGCTCCTGGGAGCACCAGGAGCACGGTGCTGGGGTCGGGCGAGGCCCACGATGGTCGTAGCCACGTCGGCGAGTCGAGCAGCGGCGGCATGGGCACGGTAATGGAAACGGCGAGCTACGACACGAATTCACGGCGCAGACAAGGGGTCTTCGGTGGAGGAGCTCACTGGATTAGCACACGCGATGCTCGACGAGGTCCCGGAGCGCAGGGGGCGGCAAATCGGCTCGGCGGAGCTCCGGTGGCCGGAGGTAGGAGACAAAGCGGATCCCGTGATGGAGAGGCGCAGGGCTCGAACGGGTCCTCGCAGAGGATGAAGTGGACGACAGTGCATCTCCTAGGCACGGCCTCGAGGCGTGGGGCCGACGGTGGCCGCGAGATCGACGGAAACCAAGGCGGTAGTGGTTCGGGCTCGTGCGGGGAAGGAGAGAGAGGTTTCTGGGGAAGAAGGGGATCTGGGGCGCTAGGGTTCCGGGGCGCTCAGGCGATCGTCGACGTCTTGAGGGCACCGGAGAGCCGCTGGATGACCGCCCCGTGGCCATTCTTGGCCGCGGGCGGTTGAGCGGCGGCCACCCCGCCTCGGGTGAACAGAGGTAAGGGGTGACCCTTAGGTGGGCCGGGTTGTGCATTGGGCCTGTGCACTGTGCACTTCGGCCCAAGTGCACAGGAGGGCCTTTTTTCTTTCCCTTTTACTCTTTTTGGTTTCTGTTTGTTTTGTGTTTTCTTTTTATTTATTATTCTTTTCTGTTTTATTGAATTTGAGTTTTTCATTTCATTTATAAATTTCAAATGTTGTATCTAATAAGGTATTCATAAATATGCCACTACCACCATTAACTAGGTACCTAAAATAAAATAGATGGTAATCATTTATTATTTTAAAAGCATTTAAATAATTGTTTTTGCTCTTGTTTTATCCGTTTTAGAGTATTTAAACTATTTATAACAGTGTGGTTTCACCACCATAATTATCTATGATTTGTTTGCTACAATTTGAACATTTTAGATTTGACAATTGAAAACTATTATTGTTTGACTTTAATTCAAATTAGAATTCGGATCGGTTCTGAACTAACACGAGATTAGCAACAGTAATCATGGTGACATGGCATCATTACTAGACGGTTACTGTAGCTTGATTACCCGGGCGTCACAATTCTTCTCCACTACAAGAAATCTCGTCCTGAGATTTAAGAGGCATAGTAAAGGGGGAAGCTTGTGGTTACGAAATTCTATCGAGGCTTCTCGGTCTTGGTTGCTCTTCTCAAAGAGGTCAATCCATTACATTGATGTCTTCAGTCCTCTGCTTTAGGCCATCGTGATGATGTCGTCATCCTTTCTTCGGGTCTCCAACGTACTTACGAATAGGAAAGGGGCAACTTGACAACGATAGAATACTACAAGGGGTATTCATCGGGTGTTATCCCACGAATGAACACATGAGTATCTCTCGAGTTGAACGAATAAAACACGGAGAGAGCCAAGTAATATGTTACAATAATAAGTTTCAAACGGATAGACAAACGTTTGATGTTTGAAACAAGGTGTGAAAGGGGTCCAGAGCAACGAGAATATGTATTGTGTCTGATACCAGAATACATCATTAGGAAGGTGGCTCGCAAATTGCACATGAATAACCTTGGAAACGGGGGGTGTACACGAGAGTGGGTTTTAATCATGTGGAACTGTGGGTTAAAAGTAGGAAGGGCGGTGACGTCTTGCACGATCTTGTAAGCAAGGTATGTCAGAGGATAGCATGTTAGTTATGTCGGCAACAACATCGGTACCAAGGGTGAGGGACGCTGAGAACCCTTTTCCTGCTCGTTGAACGAGGCGGACCAATAGGCGAAGTTCTCGTCCATCGGTGGTTACCGAAATGTTATTAACAATAGTAACAGGGTCTTACTGACAGAGTTGTACAACGAGGTGTTTACATAAGCAGAGAATAATTACTGCTTAGATCATATAGATCAAGAAGGTGAAACAGAACAATGGAAAGGAAAACTGATTACACACAATTATTAGGAGTATATCCTTCCCATGGACAAGCAGAACATGGCATACAGGGTAGGAGAGCAAGTACCTAATCATTCAGATAAAGATGCAAGGATTAATCAATATGTTACCCATACAACGATGTTTAGATAATTGACCAAGAAACACTTAGCATCGCGCCTCCATTGTTCTTGTTGATGAGCGGGGTATCATTGTCATGCCTCGAGGTAGCAATGATATGGTGTTTCAATCAAGGGCCTGACTTTGGATACACAAATGATCCATCAGGAGCAACTTATAAAATAAGTCTTACAATTTCCTCCTGGAAGAATGGTTATCCTTGCAAAAGAAATTATAATGATAGGTCCTCCAGCCAGGGGTGCTAGGCATGACATCATATTACCATGTCATCAAAAGACCAACATTATAACTCCTGGAAAGTTGTCCCAACCATCATATTTGACCGAGATTCAGATCCGATTGGTGTCATGATACCTCAGACTCAGGATGTTCGAGAAGAAAAGGTGCAACACAAATCGACGAAATGACATTGCAAGATTCTCGGGAAATGAACTATGGGAGCGGGTTCCCGAAACAATAGTTCATCATTAAACAAAGGAGAGGATGAGGAGGTGGATGATGAGCTCAGCGACAATTCATCGAGAATTCCAAACGGATGGATTTCCACAATAATGTAAACAAGAAAATGACACTTGTCAATTCAAATGATATAATGTTGTATGCTCGAGGAAACATACACCATTAATCATTAGTTGAAAGGTGTGCCCGAAATATGACCTTAGGCAGCAAGATCAATGTTAGAGTGATGATTCAATAACCAACAGCCTAAGAACGAATTATCGATCGTTAACTTCAAAGTAATAGGGTTGCTAGAAGTACAGAACTCAAGCAGCATCATTAGCATATTGGTATCCTGGTTAAAAACAACACAGGGACCAAGGAAGAATGGTGATGGTGAGAAGTATCATCATACCGAGAATTTCTAAGAGGTGAAGCAATCCCCACAACATTCTCGACATAAAATGTAGTAATACTTCAAGGCAGAACACAACACTAGCTGGGGAGCAAGTGGTATTCATAATGTAGACAAGTTCACGATGAAAAGAAGTCAAGGGTGTTGTCGATGATAATAAAATTCATCGAGGGCAAGGAGGGTATTTCTCATCATGAACACATTTGACATCTCGGAAGAAGTCAAAGTGTTGAAGGTGATCCGACACATTTGCCAGGAGGTTTCAAGAGGATGCAATCAAACAACAATGGCAACAAGCAAGGGAATGACGAAGTGGCAAGTTATAGGATCAATATATAAGATGCAAGCTTGGAACCAAAGTTGCCTTTCAAGACAAGCAACATGATGTTGAAAGCTCAACGTAAGTCGTGCTCACACCCTGAAGAATTCATGCACCATAGAAGGATGAGGTAGCATAGTCAAAGATAGAAAGACCAGGATGCAGCCGATAGTCTAGGAATGACCAGATTGAGTTCAGAATTTCCCAGTAAAAATACTAGGGGTATTTGATTTGTAGTGAGGAATAATTTCACTAGTCGGTGTCCTCGGTTGAGAACAACCCAGAACCCGCTAAGTGATTATGACAAGGAAAGACATTACTTCAACAAAGTTAGTAAGATGTGGTGCAATGGCAGGACATCTTTGAGATACCATGGTGTAATACTCGAAAGTAGAACAAGATAGAAGTAGAACAGGGTCATTGACCTATGACAGTAGATACTTCAACCTTGCCAAAAATAGACGAGGCACTAGAATGAATTCTCATCAGATATATCAGATCAGTACAACATGGTCGGAACCATAACTGTAAGGAATCAATTCAAGAATACCGAATGAATCATACAGCTGGATAATCATTTTTCAAGAAGCTTCCAAGACGGTCTACATCATTTTCATGGGCATGAACACAAGTTCAAGGTCGACTCCCACTTCGCCAAATGCATAACCTTTCATTCACTTCTTGTCTCGTAAATGGCATTAGTGTTGATAGTTTTACCTGGTGAAATACCAGATGAGTATGACCCGTGAAATCTTTTGGGTTCACACGGATTTATGGGGCATAGGTCCAACCCATCAGGGCATCTTAGAAACCTATACCAAAAACTTCAGGAGTAAATTATACCATCTCGAAAGCAGAGCATGGATGAGAAAGGAGAGGATACCTCTTACCAAAGGTATTTATGTATCCAAAGAAAAGCTCGCAAAGTTATAGAATATGAAGGACAATGTCGGATAATAATTCAACAAAGGATCAGATAGTCCATAATGGAGCTGATGTGAGCATCGGCACGCAACCAGAGGATGAAACAATGCAAAGGCATTGGATCATAGAAACAATCGACTAATTCAAAACTCAAATGCGAAGGAATTAGGATTTCCAATTCGTGGGATCAGAAGCAAATGCTCTGATAAAGGATGGATAAGTTGAGTACGTTTAGGGGTGCAACCGGTGGCAATTTGAGTGGTCGAGAACCGGCTCGTGTTAAAAATGACATCTGAGCTGGAAGGATGAATTCTAGGACCCGATTAAGGATTGCTAGCATTCGTAACATATTGCACCAACGGACTTAAAATGGAAGTGACAAGGGATGCCAATAAGATTACGAGACTTATGGGATTAACCATAAGGCAAGCAAGCAAGAATTTCAAGAGCATTAGGCTGCTCAGGATTTTCGGAAGACCGAATGGTATTTCAAAGACTTTTGTGAAACACATGATCAACGGAGAATGAGCGGATAGTCGATAAGTGCGAGCAATTATCTGTAAGGTTATTTCTGTGGTACGGAACTACAAGGCTGGCACAAGGGATTCTTAAAAGTCGGAGAACAATTCAATGTATTTTATAATAACAAGAGCAACTGGGAGTAATTGTATGGACGACAAGTGTATGTAGGTATCCATAAGTATTTATCGATGGTAGGGATTGCAAGGTGAAAGGAACAAGGGTCTTGGAAAAACATCGGAGAGTAGCTTTGAAACCTTCTCGTGCTTCAGGCGATCATCTGGAATGAGGGCTCTCCGGGAGAAAGTATTTTTGAGAACCTAAACTTATATTTTAGCAAAATCATTTAACCCGGATAGAAGAGAGATAAGAATCCCAGAGTATAGGCGAGGAACAAAATATCCTAATACCACCCAATGGCGACGTGGGCCCGTAAGCCACACAACCATGTTAGTAAAAGTTTTGCAATGACAAGACTCGACTTCGGCCAAGGAGTTGGAAAGGGGGATTACTATAGGCAGTCGACTCTAATACCAACTTGTGACGCCCCCGATTTGTCCGTACACTAATCATGCATGCAAATGTGTACGACCAAGATCAGGGACTCATCGGTAGATATCACAACACAACTCTAGACACAAATTAAAATAATACAAGCTTTATATTACAAGCCAGGGGCCTCGAGGGCTCGAATGCATAAGCTCGAAAACACAAGAGTTAGCGGAAGCAATAATATCTGAGTTCAGACATAAGCCATAAGATGGCTAGCACAAACTGGGATACAGACCGAAAGAGGAGCATGCCTCCTGCCTGGGATCCTCCTAAACTACTCCTGGTCGTCGTCGGCAGACTATACATAGTAGTAGGTGCCTCCGGTGTAGTAGGAGTCGTCGTAGGTGGCGTATGGCTCCTGGGCTCCACCATCTGGTTGCATCGTCCGAGGAGAAGGAACAAAAGGGGGAAAAGGGGGAGCAAAGCAACCGTGAGTACTCATCCAAAGTACTCACAAGCAAGGATCTATACTACATATGCAGTGGTAACAATGGTATGGGAAGTATCTATCGACTGAACTGCAGAAAGCGAGAATAAGAGGGGGATTAGCTAATCTTAGCGAAGACTACGCTTCTGGCGGCCTCCATCTTGCAGCAGTGGAAGAGAGTAGAAGGTAATTTCACCAAGTAACATCGTATAGCATAATCCTACCCGGCGATCCTGCACATCACCCTGTGAGAGAGCAACCACCGAGTTATATCTGGAACTCATCTGGGTGTGTTTTATCAAGTATCCAATTCTAGTTGTCATGAGGTTGGATTACAACTCTGGGTCGTCCTTTTACCGAGGGACACGGCTATTCGAATAGATTAACTTCCCTGCAGGGGGCACCACATAACTCAGCACGCTCGATCCCATTTGGCCGGACACACTTTCCTGGGTCATGCCTGGACTTGGAAGATCAACACGTCGCAACCCTACCTAAGCACAACAGAGAGGTCAGCACGCTGGTCTAACTCCTAAGTGCGCAGGGGTCTGGGTCCATCGCCCAACGCACACCTGCATGTTGCGTACGCGACCGGTGAGCAGACCTAGCAACCTCCATTACTAAGGAACTGGCGTTACACGATCCAACCCGACACGCGCAGCTAAGTCGCTGACGTCAAGAAGGCTTCGGCTGATACCACGACGTCGAGAGCCCATAGCTATTCCCACATAGCTGGTTAGTGCGTATAGGCCAACGGCCAGACTCAGATCAAATATCCAAACTCGTTAAGCGTGTTATTATGAAATAACCGCAGACAACGACCAGGGCCAGGCCACCTCTCGACTAGGTGTCACAACTTGCCCTGTCGCTCCGCCACAAAGATCCACTCAGAGGGCCGTCAGGAAAGTATGTCATTTCAGCCCCCAATCCGTGAATCAACCGCGGGTACTCAACGAGCCGACCCGACTTTAGTCACAACATCTATCAGGTATCATATGTATGTAGTATATACCCGTGATCACACCCAAAGTGATCACGGCCCAATAGAATGGCAGAGCAGACGGACAAGGGTGTAGGGCTACTGATGGAATATTAGCATCCTATACTAAGCATTTAGGATTGCAGGTAAAGGTATCAATAGTTGTAGCAACAATGAAAGGCTATGCAGAAGAATAGGATTATTAGAAAGTAGTAACATGCTACACTACCCTAATGCAAGCAGTAGAGAGAAGAATAGGCAATATCGGGTTGATCAAGGGGGGGGGGGGCTTGCCTGGAAGCTCTACAGACGAAAGAAATCTTCGGGAGCGTAGTCGTAGTCGGAAACAGTGGCATCGACATCGTCTCAGGGTCTACCGGAAAGGAAGTAACGGAGTGGGAACACAATAAATAACAGAGCAATCAAAAGCATCACAAAGCATAACACATCAATATGTGGTGCTAGGGGTGGCCTAACGCGGTGCTACACGTTACAGACGAAGCGGAAAAATATCTGTGGATATTTCCCCGCTTTGGGTAATTACCTGATAGACGATCCGGAGGGAAAGGTTCCATGTTTACAGTGCTGGAGGCATCTGACAGGTAAGTGGGTAGCATATTCTGGTGTGTCTCATTTTTCTGATCATTTTTCATATATAAATTATTTTCATCCGAGTTAAGGATTATTTTATATTGATTTTCAAAGTTTTAAAGAATTTCTAGAATTAACAAATTAATATAATTCAAAATATATATTGAAGTTAATTGCTATGGATACACGCAGAGTGTACCCAGGGGATACACGTGTGTCTGATAGTGGGGCTAGTTGACTCAGTCAACAACCCAGTTAGCAGAGGCTGACTGGTGGGCCCAGTTGCTCATTCAGCAGCTGACTCGGCCGGCCTTATCCACTGGAATAGTGGTTGGGACCCACCTGTCATTCACACAGACTAATTAATAGAGATAAATTTAACTAGGTTTTAATTAAAGGGAGGGCCCCATATGTAAGTGGCACATTAGGTAGTTTAATTAGTAGTTAGTTAAGCCAAAGTTTAATTAGGGCAGTGGGGCCCGATGGTCAGTCACACTGGGTTAACTAATTAGGGGCATTAGCAACTAACCCGGCTGGACATGTCAGCATCATCGGAGTTGCGCCGGCGGCGACCTAATCGGCGGTGGAGATGCACGGGTCTCGCCGAAAACCATGCACAAGGCATGGATCGAAGCGCGGCTGGGCGCGTTCGAACGGCCAGACGACGGCGCATCGACCGGGACCGGTGGCATCGTCGGAGTTGGCCGGAGCTGGTCGGAACGGCGACGAAGAGCGGCGGTGGCGCTCGGGGGGGGGGAGCTACGGAGCTACGGGGCACGAGGTGAGGCGTGCGAGGGTGCGTCGTGCTCCTGGGAGCACCAGGAGCACGGTGCTGGGGTCGGGCGAGGCACACGACGGTCGTAGCCACGTCGGTGAGTCGAGCAGCAGTGCCACGGGCACGGTAATGGCAACTGCGAGCTACAGCACGAATTCACGGCGCAGATAGGGGGTCTTCGGTGGAGGAGCTCACCGGAGGAGCACACGCGATGCTCAGCGAGGTCCCGGAGCGCAGCGGGCGGCAAATCGGCTCGGCGGAGCTCCGGTGGCCGGTGGTACGAGACGATGCGGATCCCGCAATGGAGAGGCGCAGAGCTCGAACGGGTCCTCGCAGAGGACGAAATGGACGACGGCGCATCTCCTAGGCACAGTCTCGAGGCGTGTTGGCGATGGTGGCCGCGAGGTCGATGGAGACCAAGGCGGCAGTGGTTCGGGCTCGTGCCAGGAAGAAGAGAGCAGCGCCTGGGAAGAAGGGGATCTGGGGCGCTAGGGTTCCAGGGCGCTGAGGTGGTCGTCAGCGTCTTGAGGGCGTCGGAGAGCCGCTGGATGGCCACCCCGTGGCCAACCTTGGGCGCGGGCGGTTGAGCGGTGGCCACCCCGCCTCGGGTGAACAGAGGTAAGGGGTGACCCTTAGGTGGGCTGGGCTGTGCATTGGGCCTGTGCACTGTGCACTTCGGCCCAAGTGCACAGGAGGGCCTTTTTTTATTTCCCTTTTACTCTTTTTGGTTTCTATTTGTTTTGTGTTTTCCTTTATTTATTATTCTTTTCTGTTTTATTAAATTTAAGTTTTTCTTTTCTTTTATAAATTGTGAATGTTGTATCTAATATGGTATTCATAAATATGCCACTACCACAATTAACTAGAGACCTAAAATAAAATATATGGTAATCATTTATTATTTAAAAGCATTTAGATAATTATTTATTGCTACCGTTTTATCCATTTTAGAGTATTTAAACAATTTATAACAGTGTGGTTTCACCACCATAATTATCTATGATTTATTTGCTACAATTTGAACATTTTAGATGTGACAATTGAAAACTTCTATTGTTTGACTCTAATTCAAATTAGAATTTGGATCGGTTCTGAACTAACACGAGATTAGCAATAGTAATAATGGTGACATGGCATCATTACTAGATGGTTATTGTAGCTTGATTACCCGGGCGTCACAGGCTCCTTCAAGCCATTCCCATAGAGCTCCTGCAGTGCCTTGCGGGACTACTGCTCAAGGGATTTGAAGGCCGCGTGGTCTTCAATAAGAACCTTCGCCTTTGCTTCTAGCCGGGCCTTCTCCGCCTCCACTTCCTCCTTCAGCTTCTCCAGGCGGCCGCGCTCCATGGACTCCTGCCGCGCCAACTGCTCCAACTCGGTGTCGTGGCCAGCGACCGCATCCTCCCGGGCCTTTAGCTCGTCCTCCCACACCCCACGCTGGCAGGACTTGGTGGCTCGCTCGTTGAGCATGGTCTTCAACTCGGCCTCCAGCGCTAGGCAGCGCTTCTCCACAGCCTTGGCGTCCTTCAATGCCACATCGCGGGCAGCCACGGCCAGGCCGGCAACCAACTCGCCCTCCTTGGAGGCCGTAATGGCCCGGCTCCATGCTGCCAGGACAACTACATCGGACCGCATCCACCCCAAAACTAGCTCCAGGCACCCCGACACCAGGCAACGGTCGGGGCCTTGGAGGTCATCGCGAAACTGGGTCAGCACGGATAGGGCCCCCTCCAGAGCATCGGGCGAAGCAGGAAGATCACGAATTGGCGACGTGACAGAAGGAAGAGGAGGTGGCACTAGCACCAAGACCTACAGGATGGCCACAGCAGAAGAGGCAGGGGGCTCCTGAGCTCTCAGAGCCCCGGTGGACGAGCTGGGGGCAGGCGCCTCTGGAGCCAGTTTGGCCATGGAGATCGCCTTCTCCTCCGGACGGGCATCTTTATCTCGCGAGGGCGATCCGGGCGCTGAGGCGCGGGAACCGTCCTTCCACACCGAAGGTGGCGCGGCAGCGGCAGGAAGCTGGGTCTCATGGGTCACTGCCGACTCCCTCTTCTTCTTCACCGTCGACGCTGGCCTAACGACGCAAGTGAGAAGCATCAAGAGGCAGCGTTGGAAAGCGGAGACACCCACGTCCAATCAGTCACCACGCGTCTACCAAGGCCACTAGCGATTGGGGCCCACGGTGCTCCGCACTTGCCCCTTGCCTTCGCCTCGAAGCCAAATTCGAGCGCGCCTTGGGCCCGGGGGCTACTGCCGGCGTCCTCGGAATGGGGGTACCCAGACTTGCCTGTGTGCGGCCCGTGATGTGGCTCCATTGGCGGCCTGGTATGTCCCAACTTCAGCAACCATAACTCAAGACCCTCGCGAGGCGGACGATGGCAAGACCTCCCTGGGGGTAGCCTCTTTAGGCTGGCTCCCGAGGAGCGGAGATATCTGTGCAAGGTGCACCTCACGAGGTTCACGTGACGTGAGCCATGACGACCAAGGCCAGGTGGGCGCCAGCGGGCATAGTGTACCAGTTTCCCCTTTGGTGCTAAGGGGGCAAGCACAGGCGCGGAGTCCCGAGGAATCAAGCAAAGATGTCCATATCTGTGCAACAAGACCAAGGACCGTCGGGACGGCAGAATGGATGTCATCATGGAGCCCGGCGCAGCGTCACCACCAGAGCCTTTGGCAGGCGAAGATCGCTTTTGTCAGGATAGCTTGTACTAGTTGTTCCCCTTCAAATTTGGCTGTTGTGGGTCCCTTCCCGCCGATATTTGGGAAGAGTACCAAGGCCACTATAAATAGGACGTAGCAACCACCATAGAGAGAGAGATTCGGGAGAGGGAATTGGAGGAG
>LR738715.1:245469249-245498606 GCA_902687465.1 Secale cereale | reverse complement strand
GAGAGAGAGAGAGAGAGAGAGAGAGAGAGAGAGAGAGAGAGAGAATTCCACCATAGAAGGGATGGGATCCATTCCACCCTGACCATACCACAAGCTCATCCGAGCCAAAGAACACCTCTCCTCCTGAGGCTGTTCATCCACTGTACTAGTTCATCCTCAGCCCCATGAGGCAATCCACCGCACACACTAGAGTAGGGTATTACACCGCAAGGTGCCCCATACCAGTATAAACCCCTATGTCTCTTGTTCCTTGAGTTCATCAAGCTAGGTCGTGCAATCACAGGGCGAGCGCGTTGGGGAGAGAGTGTTTTCATGCGCACACCGGAGTTCGAACCTCTCTAGGGTATTCCGAACCCGAAATCCGACAAAGATGCACTGGGCAAAGATGAAGATCGCCGATGTGGCAACCGCAGGCCCGCCCGACGGCAAGGATCATTGGAGGTCGGAGAGGTACTTTGATGACGTCCTGGAAGGAGCCCGCATTATAGAGGGCCAATGCTCAAAGGATGTTGCTTTTAATTAAGTATGTCCGGTTTGTAAAGACTATGCTTATGAACCTATATGTATATATGTTTGCGCCTTATGTGTCAAGCGAATTTTTCCTCATGTGCGGTCGTTTATTTGTATATCTAAAAGTTTCCAGTCGTCGGCTTCTACCCCCATGTAGATGCTACATGTGTGTTCGGTATGACGCGTGACCACGCTTTACCAAGTGTCTTGGTCCGTAAAGGAGGTGCCCGCGGAGTGAACCATGCAATCGGTCTATGCGGCTTTATTTCTTTCACTTAGCCATAGGGGTTTGACTATGGGGCTAAGTACGAACCCCTAGTGTGTGCATGGCTATCCGGATTACGGTGCCTACTCTCCGCGGCTAGTCGAAAACCAGCCCCTCGTGTAACACGGAATAGATCGCTAACGGTTTGTAGTATAATACTAAGTCGCCGAATCGCCGACCAGCTCTCGCTTATCATGACAGTCGGTTTTTGGCTTTATCTAGTGAGGTACTTGACTAGATGAACCATAAATACAATTACAATAGTTCTCCCTTTACTACATTAGCCGAACAATGCGGAACATAAGGTGGTAAGTGCACGAGTCGGGCAACCCAACTATATACCCAAGACATGATTCGGGGCCGATGCATATAACGCAATATCCAAGATGCCGAATAGTTCCCTATAGGTGTTCGGACTTTGAAGTGTGCTAGGCCGCATATAGCCCCCGGTGTTAAGTCGGATTGGAGCACATGTGGCAATCTGAAGTAAGGAGAGAACACAGATGGTAATGTAAAACGCCAAACAAAGTGGAACCCAACTACTTCTTTCATACCCTGATTAATACAGCGAGACGTGTAGTTATAGATAATGCCAATAGTATCTTGGACATTTTACATGCCAAATAAGAAAATAATAAAGGGAAAGGTTTACACAGAGCCTCAGATTACTGAAATGAAAGATCCCAATGAGGCTCTGTTGCACGTCAGCACCGGTTCTCCTTTGTGACACATCCTTAAAGGAGAGAGGTCTTATGGCTAACTGCAAAAGAAAAGAGAAATATGGAAAAGAATTCCCTGCGCGACCATGGGTAAGGTGGGTTCTTTAATGAACCTGCAATTAAAACATATGTAGAGTTCGGATAGGGTCAAGTCATACTATGGACTATTTTTCCGCAGTGTGCCCCCGTCGCTGCCCAAGGTATTTTAAGGGCATAGTTATGTACATGAGGTACGTATGCCACAACCTTGTAAGGCAGCGGGCGGAGGTCAAACTGCTAATCAAGCTCAGGTTCTTCTAAGCTGCCGCGTTACAATGCGGGCCGGACATGTTTAACAGTGTCTCTTGTCTTGATGACCAATGAATTATTTGGCTTGAATAGGCCACCTTGAACTTCGGCTGCCAGGGCCGCAGTATCGTCCTATGTACAGAGGGAGCGCTCCATATTCCCATTGACTATGATGACGCTGCGAGTTATAGGCATTTTAAGCTTGAGGTAAGCATAGTGCGGGACTGCGTTAAAGCGGGCGTAGGTATTTCTTCCGAGCAGTGCATGATAGCCACTGCAGAAGGGAGCGATGTCAAAGATTAGCTCTTCGCTTCGAAAATTGTCTAGAGAGCCGAATACCACCTCCAGTGTTAATGAGCTAGTGTAGCGGGCCTCTACGCTGGGTATCACTCCTTTAAAGGTAGTGTTGATAGGCTTGATTCTTGACGGATCTACCCCCATCTTGCAGACAGTATCCTGATATATCAAGTTGAGACTACTACCGCTGTCCATAAGGACTCGGGTAAGACGGTATCCATCGATAATAGGATTGTGTACCAGGGCCGCCGAACCTTCGTGAAGGATACTGGTTGGGTGATCCCTGCGATCAAAGGTGACCAGACAAGCCGACCATGGATTGAACCTAGGAGCGACGAGCTCTACGGCGTAGACGTCCCTTAGGACGCGCTTGCGCTCCCGCTTGGGGATGTGGGTGGCATAGATCATATTCACCATTTTCACCTCAGGGGGAAATTGCTTATGTCCGCCAGTATTCGGTGGGCGAGGCTCGTCTTCGTCCTTGCTTTGAGGTCCTTTTCCCTTGTGTTCGGCGTTTAACTTGCCGGCCTACTTGAAGACCCAACAATTTATGTTGGTGTTGTTTGCAGGTTTGTCAGGGGTGCCATGAATCTGGCAAGGTCTCTCTAATATCTTGTCCAGGTTGGATGAACCATCCCTATTGCCTTTGGATTGGTTCTTCTGTTGACAGGATCTGGACCCACTAAATTTGGCATTTACTGCCATGTCATCTATTTCTCTGTTATTGTTCAGACGCTTATTCCTACGGCGTCGTGGCTTGCCATTGCCGTCCCTGTCTTCGGAAGTGCCCGGGTGTAAGTGCATCTAGTGCCCCTCAGTGATTTTGGTGTATTGAAGACTTATAGGTTAAGGGACTAATGTGTTTGTGAGTGTACATAGGTACTATAAGTCTATGAGGAGTTTGATATTTAAGAAGAAAGTCGACCCCTAAAAATGTATGTCTTCAGTTGAAGACTTTGGTTTTCTTGAACACTTTGAAAATGAGGAAATTGGTGTGACCACGAAGACTTGGATATTCATGCGAGGGTTATGAAGCGTGAAGACTTTTGTTTTTGTAGTTTCATTTTCTCTTTCTTGAGTAATAGGAAACACTTTACTATTAAAGGGGGTCGAGGTAAAACTAAGGAAACATATTTCCAAGTGATGCTCAACTCAAAGCCTACACTACCCAATCCCTTCCTGTGAAGCCATTGGAAATCTCATACAGTTCAATCAATTTCTTTAGTGATGGAGACAAAGTTCTTATGTTCTTTGAGGAATTTGTTCTGACTAAGCAGTTAGGAATTCGCTAGTGCGGTTTGCCTACAAGTGAGGAACATGGTAGCCCTGAGGAATTTGAGAACTCAAATTTCTGACTGTTGCGGTGCTATGCGCCAGTTATTCCAAAATATCCTATCCACCTAATGGTCATATCATTGAAGGGCATTTATGTCTTATCATATCGGGCTGCTCCCTAGGCTATGAATAGCCGCCCCCTACAACCACTAGTTGGTTGGCTGCTCCGAGAGAAACTGACACTTGTCATTAGAGCAACCCATCCTCTGAGGACTTTGAGCGAAAATCATCAAATGAGGAAAAACCCAAAACCCCAACACCTAAAACCCGAAAGTGATTGAGCATCAATGAAGAGAGTGTTCCTATGTGGAACCGACGCTTGTTACCTTTGAAGATTATGATCTTCCAAATGGTTAGGCATCAATGGTCTAGAGCATCCCAGAGGAATTGTGGATCGTCGGGTGACCAAGTCTGTGAAGGTTTGGAAGTCACCTGTGAAGACTTACCACGAGTGATTGGGCGAGGTCTGTGTGACATTAGCTCAAGAGGAATACGGCGAGGACTAAGTGTCCTGGACTGTGTGTCCAGGACTAGTTGTCCGGGACTGTGTGTCCTCAGGTTTGAATGCCTAGCCGCCCTAACCAGACACACAACTGTCACAGCAGTTGGAACTAGTCTACCAATTCATTATCTTCACCAAGCCTACTGGTTCTATATCATCAACCCTTTCATTTCCTCATTCATGTGTTGATGAACTTGATTTGTACTATTTGAAGACTTTGACTGAAGACTTTCTCAATCTCATTAACCCTATTTCTTCAGTCCTCAGTCTTCAGCCTGCTTATCCTATTTACACGCTACTTGTGCTCTGTGCTTGCTTTCATTTCATCATGACGACCATGCTACTGTTTTGTTGTGCATGCACTTGAGTATCTATTCCGCTGCTTGTAGTTCGTTGCTTAGGAAATTAGAATTTCCTCAGTGATGAATTTGTAAAAATCTCCTATTCACCCCCTCTAGTCGATATAACGCACTTTCAATTGGTATAAGAGCAAGGTACTCCCTTGTTCTGTGTGATTTTGGTTTAACCACCTGGAGTTTTAGTTATGTCGATCGCAGGCATGAAGAAAGTGTCATGTCCCATCTTTGATGGTCATGACTATCCTAAGTGGAAGGCCATGATGATGAAGCGCCTTTTGGCGGTGAACACCGAGTTGTGGACCGTCACTGAAATTGGTCTTACCGATTTGTGCAAGACGGCGAATGATGAGGATATTCGTAAATACACTTGTCTCGAAATCATGGCGAAGGATATCATCTGCTCCCGCTTGTCCCGAGATCAATTCAGGCTCATCATGCATCTGTGCAATGTAAATCTCATGTGGGACCGAATCTCTGCTGTCTATGAAGGTCATCGAACTTGCCAGGATCCTTGGTTTGTTGAGTTCAAGGAATCACTCAAAATGATGACTTTCCAACCTGAACCATCATTCTCCACACTTTGTCTCATGGCAAAAGGTGCAAAGGTAACCGACTATTACTCATCTGAGTCTAGTGATGATGAATCTAATGATGATTTCAGGCCTAGCTACTCCAAACTTGCTAATATTGCCATAAAACAGCAAAAAGCATTTGAAAAGGTTCAAAATCTGCTAGAAAGAAGCGATGGCCTGTTAGGTGAAGAAATGGACCGAACTCAAACTTTGACTGATAATCATTAGAAACTATAGTCTAAGTTTGATAACCTACAAGATCTTCATAACACTCTCCTAACTAATCATGAGAAGATTTCTTATGAATTTCTTCAAAGAAAGCAAGATCTTGAATAGCTTAGGGTGAGTTATGAAGATCTTCAGAAGGAAAACAATTCATTACTTGCTCAACAAATCAATTCCGCTCAGAAAGAATTCATTCCTCCATGTCTGAAATGCATTGAACGTAAAACTACTAATTCTTCACCTAAAAGTTCAAATGCTTCTATTACTGCAAATTCTTCAACTATTTCTATGCTGACAATTTCCTCAACTGAGGAAACCACCAATTCTACTGATGAAAATGCAGGGTTGAAGGAATTGTATGTGACAGACATGTACAAAAGCCTCAAAGGTCATCAGACTCTTTGTGACGTGCTTAAAAAGCATATTCTAAACATGAACCCTAGGAAAGAGGGTACTGCCTTTTAGAGGGAACTCAATGTTGATGGGACCTACTAGAAACCTGAGCAGTATCCCAAAACCTCATGGGTTGCTGCAAAAGGACCTCCAATAGATCCATATACCTTATCTGGCTTTACTTGTGAATCTTCACATTCTTCTGATGAGTTATTTGACTCCAATTATAAACTATGTAAAATTCAGAATGGTGAAGTATTTGCTAGATATGTTGGAACTAACTGCAGGAATGGTCCCCCTATGAAGAAAATCTGGGTCCCTAAGAGGCATCTTAAAAATCTTCAAGTGAATGTCCTCATGACACCACCTGTGAAGAACAGGAACCCTAGATCAAATTCTTCATATGGATCCAAGTCCTCATATGGACCAAATTCCTCAAGCGGATCAAATTACTCATATGAACATCATCATGCCAATGCTTTTGTTTTGCAGAGAAAGAATAAGGATTTTAAATATGTGCTTTATTCTTCAAATCATTATGTTCATAAGTCCTCGAAGAGTTTCTCTGCTTACTCATATTCATACTCTAACCCCTCGCCTATGAAATGAAATGCACTGGCTTCAATGCCACCTTTTTCAATTGGTGCTCGCAAAATGATGAACTCTTTTCCACCCCTCCAGATGTGGGTGGTGAAGAAAAAGAACTAATCTCTTATGCAGGGTCAGGTCTCCTGACGAACTTAAACGTCTGAAGAATTTACTGCAGACCTGAGATATGCTTGAAAGGATGCAAGCTAATCATGAAGAAATGATTCATTCATTTCTCACGTCCTCATTCTTCATATATTGCTCTTATTGATGAAATTCATTATGATGAAATTGATGTCATATTCTTCACTATGAAGCATATGAGTTGTAAGATGCACTAATTCTTCTACAGGATGATTCTCTCAAAGCTACTGAGTGGGTCCTCGATAGTGGATGTACAAATCACATGACCGGTGACAAGAACCTATTGATGGACTCTGCTTTATCTCCGTCAAACCCGAAGCATATCACCTACGCTGACAAAGGAAAAGCATGGTATTGGGTCTAGGTAAGGTTGCAATCTCAAAAGATCGACACATGGACAAAGTCATGCTTGCCGAGTCTCTTGGATTCAAACTCATGTCTATCTCAATGCTTTGTGATCTCGATATGCTTGTTGTCTTTCACAAATACAGTTGTGTTGTTGTCTTAGAACCTGACAGATCCAAAGTCTTCGAGGGCTTTAGGAGAGGAGACTTGTATATTGTTGATTTCTCAACAGGACCACAGCCTGCCACATGTCTACTTGCAAAAGCTTAAGGAGGATGGCTATGGCATCGACGACTTGGTCATGCTGGCATGAGGAACTTGCACACACTTGTGAAGAAGAAGCACATCCCTGTGCAGGAAATCTTCAAGCAACTTTCCTCAAGGGCCTCGACGAATTTCGGTGTGAAGATCAAGCATATCCGGAGTGACAATGGGACTGAGTTCAAGAACACTGGTCTTGATGACTATCTTCATGAACTTGGTATTACTCATGAGCTATCAGCCCCTTACACTCCTCAGTAGAACGGCGTTGTGGAGCGCAAGAACACGACTCTTGTTGAGATGGCTCGCACTATGCTTGATGAATACAAGACGCCTCTCCGTTTCCGGCCTGAGGCTATCAACACTGCGTGCCACATCATCAACAGGGTATATCTCCAAAAACTTCTCAGCAAAACCTCATACGAACTCCTCACTGACAAGAAACCCAATGTGAGTTGAAAGTGCGTTATATCGACTAGAGGGGGGGGTAAATAGGCAATTTTTACAAATTCGTCACTGAGGAAATACTAACAGAGGAATTTCCTAAGTATCGTACTACTTAGCAGCGGAATAGATACTCAGGTGCAAGCATAACAAGACAGTAGCCTGGTCATCAAGATGAAATGAAAACTAGCACATAGTACAAGTAGCGTGTAAACAGGATAAGCAGGCTGAGGACTGAAGACTGAAGAAATTGGGTTGAGAAAATTGAGAAAGTCTTCAGTCAAAGTCTTCAAACAGTACATATCAAGTTCAAAAACACATGAATTAGTAAATGGAAGAGTTGAGGAAATAAAACCAGTAGGCTTGATGAAGACAATGATTTGTTAGACCAGTTCCAACTGCTATGACAGTTGTACGTCTGGTTGGGGCGGCTAGGTATTTAAACCTGAGGACACCCAGTCCCGGACACCCAGCCATGGACACACAGTCCAAGACACCAAGTCCTCACTGTATTCCCCTTGAGCTAAGGTCACACAGACCTCGCCCAATCACTCGTGGTAAGTCTTCACAGGTGACTTCCCAACCTTCACAGACTTGGTCACATGGCGATCCACAATTCCTCTTGGATGCTCTAGACCATTGACGCCTAACCGTCTGGAAGATCACAGTCTTCAAAGGTAACAAGCGTCGGTTCCACACAGGAACACTCTCTTCAGTGATGCTCAATCACTTTTGGTTTTTAGGTGTTTGGGTTTGGGTTTTTCCTCACTTGATGATTTTCGCTCAAAGTCCTCGGAGGATGGGTTGCTCTAATGAGAAGTGTCAGTTTCTCTCGGAGCAACCAACCAGCTAGTGGTTGTAGGGGGCAGCTATTAATAGCCTAGGGAGCAGCCCGACATGATAAGACATAAATGCCCTTAAATGATATGACCGTTAGGTGGATAAGATATTTTGGGACAGCTGGCGCACAGCACAACAACGGTCGGAAATTGAGCTCTCAAATTCCTCAGGGCTACCATGTTCCTCACTTGTAGGCAATCCGCACTGGCTAATTCCTAACTCCACAGTAAGAACAAATTCCTCATAGACCAGAAGAACTTCGTCTCTGTCACTGAAGAAATTGACTGAACTGTATGATATTTCCAATGGCTTCACTCGAAAGGATTGGGTAGTGTAGGCTTTGAGTTGAGCATCACTTGGAAATATTTTTCCTTGGTTTTACCTCGACCCCCTTTAACAGTATGGTGTTTCCTATGACTCAAGAAAGAGAAAATGAAACTACGAAAACAGAAGTCTTCACGCTTCATAATCCTCGCATGACTATCCAAGTCTTCAAGATCACACCAATTTCCTCACTTTCAAAGTCTTCAAGAAAACCAAAGTCTTCAACTGAAGACATACATTTTTAGGGGTCGACTTTCATCGTAAATATCAAACTCCTCATAGACTTATAACAACTATGTACACTCAAAAACACATTAGTCCCTTAACCTATAAGTCTTCAATACACCAAAATCACTAAGGGGCACTAGATGCACTTACAATCTCCCCCTTTTTGGTGATTGATGTCAAATAGGTTAAGTTTTCAACGGGGATAAACATATGAAGTGTAACAACTGATTTTGAGGAATTTGATTACAAGATATAGAAGAACTCCCCCTGAAGGTGTGCACTTTTGAGGTATTTTCTTGAGATAGCAAATGCACATTGTAGAGTAATATCATGGAGATCTCCCCCTATATCTTGTAATTCATACACGCATTTAACATATGATATGAAGAATTTGAAATGCATGATGAAATATGGTGTCTAACGAAATTGAGCATGCGTGCATTAAGGTATTGATGAAATAAGAATGTAGAAAGCAGTTCAAAAAGTGTCAGACCACCATAGGACTTAAGTTTACAAATCATAAGAGCAAACACCTCAGAAGAACGAGAGTTGTAACTTAACGAAAATATAGCCCATAATAGAGACCTGCTTGAAGACTAACTCAAATTTCTCTCCCTTTGTCATCGAATAACCAAAAGGGATGAAAAGTGAGGACTAACGCCCCTAAAGAATATCATCACGTTGTTGATGGAGGAGCGCCAGCGTTGTTGGGGTCATCCGTTGAAGTAGGGCATGCCGCAGTGTCGTCCAAGTCTTCAACTGAATCCGTGGCGCGCGATGAAGAAAATGAGCTTGTAACCAGTGGAGGATCTTTCGCCTTCTTGAATTTCTTCGAAGGTGGCTGAGACCAGTCAAAGTCATGTTGGAATTCCATCTCCTTGAGTTCTTCAGTATTGAAGTGATGTGAAAGAATATCCCAAGTGCGGTCAAAGATTTCATGCGCATAATAGTGATTCTTCTTCACAGTGTTCTGAGTGACAGTCATGTTTTGAAGAATTGCAGCAAACTGGCGCTTAACCCACTTGTGATTTCTATCAACTTTTTGATGAAGACTGGGGAGAAGCTCACGGTTAGTCATCACATGAGGAACTGTAGCTTGAGGAATATGCTTTGAAGAATTTGCGGCAGTGTCTTGAGTTGCAGAATCATCATTGGTGGAATAGGTTGCAGCTTTGTGAATCTGCCCATCCAAGGGACGAGTTCCTTCATCAATGATTGCAGCTTTGCCTTTTCTGTCAACTGAGGAAATTGTCCATTTTAGGACTTCAAGTGGAGGCAGATAGCTGAGATGATTCTGAAAGTCAGCCTTGTATGAAGTTGAAGACCTTGTTCTGATGAACCTCATAATCCAGGGAGCATAAGGCTTTAATTCAAAAGGTGACCGTGCGACATTTGCCAAAGTCCTCATGAAGAAATCATGATAGTTGATGGGAATCCCATGCATGATATTGAACAGCCGATTCGTCATGATGCCAACAATGTCTTCTTCTTCAGAGTTGTGGCATTTGATCGGACTGAGGGTTTTGGTGAGCATGCGGTAAATTGTTCTAGGCACATCTTGCAAATCCTTCACTAGGAAGGTTGTTCTTGGAGGGTTGCAAGCCTTCAAAGGCTTCATCGGCACTTGCATCATACGATTTGGAAGTTCAGGTTCCTCATAGATCAATCTTGCGCCTTCAGCTGGAGGGTGAAATGGGACGGCATGAAGCAATTCAGAAGCCGGAGCTTTGTACCGAGTGTTGTCAGTCATCTAGTCTAGCACCCATGAGTTGATGGCAGCAGCATTACCAGTCAGGTGCAAGGTTGCATAGAATTGAAGAATTAGTTCTTCATTCCAATCGCATATATCAGAGCAGAAACTCAGTAGCCCAGACTCATGCAGCAAATTTAGCACAGGCTCAAAGCAAGGAATGGACTCCATGTCAACATGAGGAATTTGACGATGCTCAAATACCTTGTCCTTGTTGAAAAGTAGTGAAGAATATAAGTTCATCTGACTGGTAGTCCAAAACCGCTTGCGGCGAAGTCTTGCTAGGTCATAGGGATTGAACTCTGTGAAGAATATGTGTTCAACAAAGAAATCATCAGCCTTGAACTTTTACTTTGTAGCATGAGGGTTCTTTTGCTTGGACTGAAGATTTGCTAATGAAGATTTTGCAGCCTCTTGAGTCATGACTTCTGGAGCTGCTGCCTGAGGAATTTGAGCTTCAGGTTCTTCAGCAGCTTTGGGCTGAGCTTGTTCTTCAGCTAATGCAGCTGGAGCTTGTTCGGGGAAGGATAGAAGTGGGATGTGAAGTTCTTTAGAGCCCATTTGAATTTCTTAAGTTTGAGCAGGGGACTAAGGAACTTGTTGAAGTGGTGTGGTCAATGGGAATTTGGATTAGTCACTTCCCAAAATTCATCATTTAGCACTGGTGTTGTAGACCCATTGTCCACATCCTCATCTTCTTCAAATTCCTCAACGCCGTCATCTTCTGAAGTGAACCGAGGCATGGGCGATGATACCAAAGGAGTTGAAGGGATAGCATCCACTTCAATTTCTCCATCCAACTGCTCTAAAGAAGCAGCAGAAGGATTTTCTTCAGCATTGTCATCAGGAATTTGATAATCATCACCAAAGAGAACAATCTCCTTTGATGGCACAATGGAGATTGGAACAACATCAATGGGATCCGTGAAGGAGCTTGACAAAGTCCTCACTTTCTTGGTAGCTGAAGATTCTGCAGTTGATGATGCTTTCCTTTTCTTCACGGCTGCCTTCTCTGCAGCCTTTGTCTTCTTCACTTCTGATGCAGAAGGAAGTATGCTAGTCCTCAGAGGTGAAGACTTTGTTGGAGGTGCAGATGACATTCATTTAGTTTCTTCAGGCACAACTGTTGCAGTTGCCCTGGCATTCTCAATTTTTTTCAGGCACTCCTTCAGCTTCTTCAACACCCTTGGGTTATTCTTTAGGAGCAACATTGGAAGTTGCCTTGGCAGTTTCTTCAGCGACTGGAATTTCTTCATCAGTCCTGGCACGTTCAGTTTCTTTAGCAGTGACATTGTCAGTCGCACTTTCAGTTTCCTCATCAAGATGAATTTCTTCTTTTGAGGAGCTTTCACCACCAAGCTTCAGTGACTTGGATAGCTTGACGAATCTGACTTTGGCTCCTAGCTAATCAGCACGGTATCTGTCAAATTCATCACTGAGGCCATTGATTTCAGACTGCAGTTTCACAAGGTCCTTAGGAGTCATGTTCACAACATTTTTCTTCAGAAGGCGCTACTTTCTGTATTGTTCTTTTTTTTGCCCTTCTGGCTTGTTCAAACTTCCATTTCTCTTCGCCAATGAAGTAGCCAACATGTGACTTTGACCAGGTGTGAGATTCATGTCAGGGAGAGGAGTGTTAGGATTCTGATGTCAAAGATCAATGTAGTCTAGGATCTTCTTCGGATCCAACATAAGAGGCACAGTACTGCCCTTGGCTCTAGCGGCCTTCATCTGCCTATCCCTGATGATAGCAGCAAGTTCTTCATCATCAGCTTCATCATCATCAGACGAAACTTGAAAAGCCACCTTCTTATGAGGACTTGTCTTCTTTACATGTCCTACAGTGGTCTTCACTTTTAGCACGGCCGGACCAGGTGAAGATTTTGGTGGAGCTGAGGAACTTGCACAAGCTCCTGAAGCAATTGAGAACCCCGCGGTTCGCTGACACGTTGCAAGGTGCACCAGAGTTGAGGATTTTGCAGCTGCAGTTGAAGATTGTGCATCAACAGAGGGAACAAAGGTGGCCCTTGAGGAAGTTTCCTGAGGAATATGTCCAGAAGGCTTTGAGTAACTTGGCCTTGAGGGCATTGCTGTTGAGGAATGTGGCTTGACGGCCGATTTCTTCAACATGGCCTTCTAGGGCTTACTTGCAGAGGCCTTAGCAGCAGAGGTAGCAGCAGCAGAGTCTTCATTGAATTTCATCACTGCTTCTCTAGCTGCACGTTGAACCTTTGCTTGACGCTTGGCCCATTCCTTTGGAAATTACTGACCACGACTGACACTTGAGGGTTCTGCAACTTGGCCTGGTGCCAGAGGAGGTCTTGTGCATGTAGGGTTTACAATGAATTTCTTCATGTACTTTGGAGTCAGATATCGGTACTCGCTCCACTCCTTGGCCCATCTTCTCTCAACCCTCTCAATGCGCACTTTGCACTGATTCTCGTTTTCCTTCCCATGAGTTTCCTCATCTGGTGTGCAATATTCAACATAGATGTCTTCAGGGATCTCAAAAGCAGTGTTTGTCTCAGGTCTCTTTCCTCCCTTCTGTGGTCTCTTGCCTTCAGCCATTTTCCTCACTTGAGGATTTTGTACAGTTGAAGTTTCTGAGGAAGTATGTAACTTTTCTTCGAGGAATACTGCAAATGAGTTGAGTTAATGAGAACCTAGAGATTCAGCAGCAGACATTTGTACCTATGAACAGAGTATAGGTGCGACGAATTTGGAGAGGTCATATGCGTTCTCAGAATTTTTTCAAAAGTATCAAGTGTCAGATTCTGGGCTCCCCAAACCCAAAGAAGTTTGAACACAGGGGCGTGGACGAAGATCTCTCCCGCTCACGTCTACCTTGCACCACGCCCTCGCCCGATGGTGAGATTCAAGCAAGCAACAAGTAAAAGCACACACGAATTTACCCAGGTTCAGGCCACCTTGCGGTGTAAAACCCTACGTCCTGCTTAAGTGGATTAGCCTCAGGAGGTCTTGAGTATGAGCAAGTACAGTGGTTCTTGAGCTCAGGAGGAGAGCTCTAGAGGGTCAGGAGGCAAGTGTTCTTGCTCCTTGAAGTGAAGATGGGGTGTTCGAGATGAGGTCGATCTAAGTTCGATCCGATCTCCCTCCCATGTGGAGACCCTAGCTACATATATAGGCGCGAGGGTCCTCTTCCCCCAAAATGTTTAGGCGGGAATGGATCCCACAACGGCCATTTTGAGCGGGAACACAAGGACGTTACTATCCTGACAAAAGCGGTCTCCGCCTGCAAAGAGATCAGACGGTGACGCGGTAGTGGGCTCGGTGGTGACATCCTCCTTGTCGTCCTTCCGATCTTCGGTCTTGTTGCACTGAAGGGGAAACCATTGTCTCGCCCCTCGGGAACCTGCTCCTGCATTGTCTCCTTTGCACCAAAACGGCAACTGCGCCGCTGGCACGTGCTAGCACCCGCTGGCGCGGTGCGTCACTGCTCGCGTCACTACCTCCTCCTGAGGCAGGCTTGGCCTTGAGTTCTCAGCCCCTCCGGAGCAGCCTAGTCGAGGCCGCTCCTGAGAGGGTCTTGGTGTCGTTCTCCTCGCGAGGCCTAGCCCCCTCGCGAAGTTCTTGAGCAGCTGGTCGATCAGCTAGGCCATACCAGGCCGTAGTAGGAGCGCGTCGCGGGTCGCAGGCAGGCAAATCTTGGTACCCTGGTTCCCAGGACGCTGATAGTAGCCCCCGGGCCCAAGGCGTACGCGTAGTTGGCTTCGGGGCGAAGCATTAGTCGAGAACAAAGCACCGCGGACCTCAAAAGACTGCGGGCCATGCTGGCGCGCGACAGTTGGATGGGATGTGGGCGACTCCGCTCCCCACGCGGTCTTGGTGACCGTGTGACTTGACAAAAGGGGACTGTCTTCGCTGCAGAGGGGTTATCGCTTCCTTTCCTTCCTGCTCAGATCCCCTTCTCCTTCGCCCCCAGCCTTCCCAAATCACCTGCATCCTCCAGCGCCTCCAGCAATGGTGAAGAAAGGCAAGGGTGCTGCGCAGGCATCCGGATCTGCTTCCTCCCCCGAAGCGGCGCTCGAGGAGTCCACCATCGCCGAGGAGGGGTGCTACGCGGAAGTCCAGTCTTTCTTTTCGAGCGACCATAACAAGCATGGCCCAACGAAGATTTGGGTTGGGTCCATCGCGGTGCGGACCTTGCCGAAGTCTTGCTACCCCTTCTTCCTCCACAGCATCTCCGTTGGGCTCATGCCACCCTTCTCGGAGTTCTTCTACGCCATCCTGAATCACTACCAGGTGCACGCCCTCCACATCCAGCCTCGCTCCATCTTTGCCCTGTCGCTCTTTGCCTTTTACTGCGAGGCTTGTGTGGGGGTGAAACCGACGGTCGCCCTCTTCCGCCACTTCTTCTCCATGCGGTGGTATGACAAGGGTCCGTGCTCGGGCTGCATCTCCTTCGTCTTCCAGCGCCAGGGCTGCAGGCTGATGACAGCCGGGAAGAAGATAGACACCCGTCGGAAGAGGTGGGTCTATCTGGATGCCCAGCGTATTCACCCGCTGCTGACGCTGCCTACCGCCCATCTAGAGAAACGTGCCTGCTGGAGCTACGCAAAGCTCAACGACCCCCTTGTCGAGCCTGTCTTGGCAAGGATCGAGGCCGGCCTGGGCTCGAGGCTTGAAGGGGCCCAGATTGTGAAGGAGTTCCTGAGGCAGCGGCTGGCGCCGTTCCAAGCACACTCGTGCCCCATGTGGGAGCTGATGGGAGACGATGACAGACTTCGGCTGCGCTCGAGGGGACGCTGGCCGAGGTCGAGCTGGGCCTCGTCTCGAACGCTCTCCTGGGGATGGTTCCTGAGGACCTCTCGAGGGCCCATCTGCCGTTGTACCGCCGTCCTGACAAGGCCGAGCTGCTGAAGGCCGTGTCAGGCTTCGGGGTGCCTGTGTCTGCTCCGCCCACGGTCGACGTGTCCTCTGGTGTCGAGGAGGGGAGCGACGAGGAGGAGGACTCGGAGGAGACCCTGGGCGACGCGGACCGGGTTGACGAGGAGGACACCTCCGAGGCGTCTGCTGAGGAAGTGGCGCCGAGCGCAGACGCTGCTGGGCGGCACCAGGCAAACACTCCGCGTTGATCCGGGCACGCTGCGTCCAGAGGGAGCGATGCGGCGATCCCGGCGAGGAGCGCCGCGCCAACGAAGCCAGTGGCCGCAGCCGCGCCCAAGCCCGTGGCCTCGCGCCTTGCCAGCATCCGGAGTGCCAGTGCGCCCGTGGCACTGACGGTCGCGTCTGGCCTGCTGATGAAGAGGAGGGCGCGCCTTGCCTCCGATGAGTAAGTATGTAGTCTCCTGTTATTCCTTGATCGTTGTGTTCCTGATGTATTTCTCTTGGCGCAGCAGCCTGGGTGGCGTGATGACGAAGGCGAAGGGGGAGGGCACGTTGCGGTGCCCCGCTCCCTGCTGCTAATGTCACCGCGAAGAAGGGTGCCACAGCCTTGCGCGCCTCAGCCAGCCAGGCTACCGAGCACGCGGTGGCGGTGTCGCCTGAGGGCGTCGTCGCTGCTTGCGAGGCTGCGGTGGCTCCTGCTCCCACCGCTCCATCGAGGGGAGCCGGAGCCCCCGAGCCCCTGGTCGAGGAGGAAATCGTGATGGCACCCATCCGCCAGCTGGTGCAGCCTGGCCTTGAGACCCTGGAGGCCGCTTCCGCTACGCTGGGTCGGCTCCGCGCCGATCTTCTGGGTGGTGATGGCCGCGCGATGGAAGGACACTTGGGGCTGATCTCTGGGTGGCTCCTGGCAGACGAGTCTGCTCGGGCCTCCTAGAGCCAGGCCTCAGCGGCTACCGCCAAGGGTCAGGAAGAGGCCGCGGCAGCCGCGCGGGCACGTGACGCCGCATGAGCCAACGCAGCATCCTCCGAGAAGCGCTGCCACGAGGTGGAGAGCAAGCTGAAGGCCCTTCGCAAGGAAGGCACCAGGCGCGCCCTCGAGCTCGAAAGGTTGGAGAAGGAGCTCGAGGCCCGGAAGGCTGAGACGTCTCGGCTGTAGCAGGAGCAGCTGGTTGATCGCGCGATCCTGGAAAAGCTGAAGGCTAAGGCCGAGTAGGCCAAGGCGACCCAAGATGCGCGCGACTCCGAGCTGAGGCCTAAGGAAGATGCCCTTGCGGCCTCGGCAGCAGTGGGTCGCGAGGCCCTCGCCGCCTTCGAGCTCGAGGCCCGCATGGCGCTTCAAATTGCCTATGGGGAAGGGTTCGAGGAGCCGCTAGCCACCCCGGAGGATGGCTCCGCCAGGCTCCTTGCCACGCTTGTGAAGGCCCTGCATGAGGTTGCGGCCGCAATCGGCCAGTTAGCAGACATCGAGAGTCGCACGCTCCTTACCTTGGCCCTGACGCGGGTGTGAGGCCACCTTTGTCTCCGCGACCCCACCCTCGACCTGGCCTCGTTGTCCGAGCCGGTGACCGCGAGCATAGAGGGCGCGGCTGCCGAGGCCGTGGAGGAGAAGGTCAAGGGGCTGGTGGAGGCGCTCCTCCGGGTCGCTGTTACCGCGGCCGAGGAGGCGGAGGCTAGTGATGGCGCGCTCGACGATGCCTGACATGTCCCTGTCAGGATGAGAGAAATGCAAGTGCCTCGGGGAGGCATAAGGACTTGCTTGAATTTGGAAAACTTGATGTTATTGTAATAACTAGGCTTGAACTTGGTGATTTCTGTGATTGCTTCCATTCATGTTTGCTTAGGTGCTCTGCATCGGCAGGGCCCAACCCCGCGCATACCTCGATCGCCATTGAGTCCTCCGGGTCACCGGGGTTATTGTAATAACTAGGCTCAAGGAATGAGGGGCTACGTGGCTAGTGAGGCCCCTGGGTCGCGATGCCCATGGGCCCCCCTTAATGCTCAAGCGATCTCGTTTGCATTCTGCGTCGGCAGGGCCCAGCCCCGTGCATACCTCGACCGCCGTTGAGCACCAGGCTCAAGGAGTGAGGGGCTACGTGACTAGTGAGGCCCCTCGGTCGCGATGCCCAGGGTCCCCCTTGACGTGCGAACGGCTCTCATGAGGGAGAACGAGCATCATACCTTGCTCATGAGCCTTCGCCTAGGATGGGGGCGCGAGAAAGCTAGGTGTCTGGGCACCTGGTAGGGTGGCATCTGCCAGGCGTGACCTGAGCATAGCCCCCGTGCCTAGCCCCCCTCGCGATACCCATCCAAGGAGAAGCTGTGAGCGTCGTGAGCTGAAAAGTTCTCTGAGGTTGGTTTGACCGCTGGGGGGCGCCCTCAGTTGTTTATAACTAGCGTGGAGCATAGAGCTACCACACTTGCACGGAGTGTGGGCATAACAGCGCCTTGGTCGTAGCGGCCAGTGCGCAGCTTGGTGCTTCCACTGGTTCGTGGGAAAAACCGCTCCTCGGTTGGTTCTGCCAGCGCGGAGCATGGTACTTCCACTTGACCATGGGAGGGAGCCTCCCATCGGGAGAGACTCTGGGGCGTGTACAGCCCCGGCCTGACTCGTGGCTTGCACGGCAGGACAGCCAAGGTGTATATGGGCCCTCCTCAGGACTAGCTGAATGACTCTGAGGAAGTTCTCGTGAGCTTACGCATCACCCACGAGACCCTACCCTGAGGCGGGTTGCGCCCGACTCTTCTTCTTCAAAATGTGAAAAGAGATGCATTGTGTCGACCTGCGCCGTGTGCATCTCTAGAGGGCATCGCATGAGAAGGCCGCAGCACCAACGACCCCAGGAGGTGACGTTAGCGGGACCGGCCTGTAAGACAGATCTCAGTCACTGGATTTATCGATGCTGCGGGGACGGACCTGAGCACAGATGTCGTGCCCAGTCTTCTCATGCAACAGTCCAAAAGAAAGACAACCGCCGCGCGGTTCCCGCGCGAGCGAGGCACCAGCCACGGGCCCCCACTTACCCATCCACGATTAGCCCATGCGAGAACAAGGCACCAAGGACCACGGGAGGTGACGTCACGGGAATGGCTCGCGAGACAGAGCTCAGCCCTTGGATTTAGCGACGCTGTAGGGACGGACCCAAGCACAGACGCCGTGCCAGTACTTAATCATGGGGTGGTCGCAGGCGGGCTCGCAAGGGCTCATGACCTTAGTGGCGGTGAGAACGCCAAGCATATAGATAATGCAAGTAAGTAGAAACAACTAGCCTTGATTTATGCGGAAAAGAGACAGCGGTGGGGGTGAGACCCCAGCAGCTCGTGGATGATGCAGCCCGGGGGGTGCCCTCGATTGAATACCTGAGACATCACCTGATACTTGTCGTCGAAGAAGATTTGGGGTAGCTGAAGACACGAGTCGCGCGGGTCGCTCCTGAGGATCGCCAGGCTCCTGAGGCCCAGGGGCTCCGGAGGCCCTCAGTGGTCACGGGGGTCCGGCTCCTGCTCCGCCAGGACCGCCTGCCACTGAGCCTCCTGAGCCCCCAAAGCCTGCCGCGTGAGGTACTAGAACGTGGCAGCTACGTTGCGGAAGCCACAGAGCATGCGAATGTAACTGCAGGGCAGAGTCCGCCTCATGCCGACAGCTGTCGGCTAGAAGGGCTCCAGAGAAGCGGCTCGGTTGAGGCCCGTGATGTCGACGGAGACGCAGAATTGGTTGCTTGGGTTGCGGGTAGGTGAGCTTGGTTCCATGCGGTTGCGCCCACCACGTATGAGCCTTGCGTACTGAAGTTCCTCGGTAACCTGGTCGATGAAGTCCTGAGCCCCCATCGTTGTATGGCTCACACTGGGCTCATAAAAACGTGCGTCGAGACATGCCTGTAGGTGGTGCCCAAACACCTTCCTCGTGACACTGGTCAGACCAGAGGCACTCCAGAGGAGAGACCCTGAGCCCATCCTGAGAGGGGCGCCGAGCGCGCCTCCCTATGCGAGGGTGGAGGGCACCTCATCAGCAGGCGCGGGTCCCGAGGCGGTGCCGTCAGGAGCCCATGCGTCCCGAGGTCCGTTTGCGGACAGGTGCTTCTTCTTCTTGGGGGCGGTCTGCAGGGCGAAGACGGTTCCATCTTCGTCGGAGCTCTCGACCGTTGCAATCTGGTAGGCGCGCTTCAGGGAACGCACTGCTTCCTTCTCATCGTAGGCGATCGTTTTGACCCTGCCACTCCCGGGCATCTTGAGGACGTTGTAGCCGTGATGGGTCGCCGCCATGAACTTGGCGAGGACCGGATACCCTAGGATGGCATTGTACGGGAGGTGAACGTTGGCGACGTCCAAGTCGATGAGCTCGGTGTGATAGTTGTCATGATCGCCGAAGGTGACGGGGAGGCAGACCTGCCCCATCAGGAGTGTGGAGCCATCTGTGACTCCGTAGAATGGCTTAGTTGGGTGCAGCTGATCGTAGGGGACTTGGAGCGTCTCGAAGGTCTGGACAGAGAGGACGTTGAGCCCTGCTCCACCGTCGATGATGGTCTTGGTCACAAGGACGTTGCTGATCGTCGGAGTGCAGAGTATCGAGAGAGTGCCTAGGGATGCGGTGCACTTGAGCTGGTCCTTGGGGTCGAAGGTGATGACCTACTTGGTCCACCTGAGGTTGCGCGCGGCGTCAGGCCTAGGGAGCGCCGCGTTCACCTCACGAGCGAACTACTTGAAGATGGGGTGGGAAGCCGGAGCGTGGGCTCCTCCCAGGATGCATGCAACCGCGCTTGGCTCCTGAAAGCCCCCTGCTTCGTCTCCCTGGCGGTCGTCGTCGTTCCTTCTTGGCGGTGGTGGCAGCAGAGGCAGGCCCGCGTTGCCCCGAGGGCGACCCTCACGAGGCTGGTCGCGCCAGGGGGCGTCACGAGGCTGCTCCTGCCAGCGGTCTTCACGAGGTTGGTCGCGCCATCCATGGCGCGAGTTCCTGCCGTCCCAGCGTCCTCCACCACGGCCCCATCCGCTGCCGTAGCCGCGGTTGTCGCGCTCAAGACGCTGGCCGACGTGCCCGTCACGCATCGCCTGATTTCTTGGCAGTCATTGGTGTTGTGGCTGTGAACAGCATGGAAGACGCAGTACGGACGGTTGTCTCTGGGGGGGGGGTCGTTGTAGCCGCAACCATGCTTCACTTCTGGCTCCGCAGCCAGCACGGCGGGTCCCTTGCGCTTTGCTTCCTTGGCCTTGGCCTTCTTGTCCACAGCCTCCGCTTCAGGCAGCTCCAGGAGAGAGATGCGGCCTTCCTCTGCCCTGGCGCACTTCACCGCGAGGTTGAACATTTCGAGGGTCGTGCACAGGTCTTCGTGGATGGCGAGCTCCTCCTTCAACCTGACGTCGCGGACACCGTCGGAGAACGCCGAGATGATGGTCTCATCCGAGACCCTGGGGATCCTTAGGCGCACGATGTTGAAAGTTGGATGTACTTTTGAGGGTCTCCCCAGGTTGCTGCTTCACACGGCGCAGATCCGCGGCCGCTGGGGCTAGATCGTGGGTACCTTGGAAGTTGGCGATGAAACGCTCACAAAGATCCCCCCAGGAGGAGATGGATCATGCGGGGAGGTTCAGGAGCCAGGAGCGAGCGCCGTCCTTGAGGGCCATGGGGAACCAGTTCGCCATGACCTGCTCGGTGCTGTTGGACGCGTCGATGCTTAGCTCGTAGAACTGGAGGAACTCTACGGGGTCGGTGGTGCCATCGAAGCGCGGAGGCAGATCCGTCTTGAACTTGCCAGGCCAGGCGAGGCACCGCAGCTCTGGAGCTAGGGCGTGACATCCAGCCACGCTCATGATTGCAGGTGCCCCCTGCGTCTGCGGTGCTGGTTCCTGGGGTACAGGCGCCACCACCTCCCGTGGTGCGCGGTTCTGGTGCTGCGGAATGGGGAGCTCGCGAGCTTCTGCCTGGGGATGCGGGACCACCTGGCAGCTCTCCTCGTCGTGCGCAGGGGCCCCGCGGTGCTGCTCGCATCCTGGAGCCTCGCGTCTGAGCCCCTGGCCAGTGCCGTGCAGTGGCGGTGGAGCCGGGACACCGTGGTCCATATTCCCCGCCATGAGCGACGGAGGACGGGAGGAGTGAGTCAGTGCAGGTACCTCCCCAGCGGCGTTGACGAGCTCGGTGATGCGGTGGAGCCACTCGTCGTAGAGGTCGTCCGCCGGACGGTAGCATAGGAGCTCCAGTGCCATCAGTAGCGCAGGCTGCTGGTAGACCGGCCCGCAGCGGATCAGCGAGGACGACGTCGCGGCCGGCGAGGGTGACGTGTCGCCGTGCGGCCATCGCGCCGCACGGACAGCGGCAGTGACGAGTCCTGCTGCTCGTGGACGGCCGAGTCGGTGGCAGCGTTGGCGACCGACGAGTTGGGGCGGAGCGACGCACCGTTGCCCGCGGGCGCCGTCTGAGCGACGTTGGCGGCATGGCGGGCGACGTGCGCTTGGCGTGTGTCCACCATGGCGGTGTAGCGAGGTCGACAAACAAGAGCGGGATGAGGTCGTCGGAGAGGCGAGATTTCGACATGCCCCCTACCTGGCGCGCCAAATGCCGTATTACGGGCTCCGCAAACCCAAAGAAGTTCGAATACAGGGGCATGAACGAAGATCTCTCCCGCTCGCGTCACTGCCTCCTCCTGAGGCAGGCTTGGCCTTGAGTTCTCCACCCCTCCGGAGCAGCCTAGCCCAGGAAGTTGAGGAAATTGCAAATTTTGAGGAATTTAAAAATTTGAAAAATTTGAAAATTGAAGGAAAACGCAAATCTCAACTTTGGGTGGTGGCGTAACCCATAGGTTAAGAATGATGATTTCAGACACCGCGTAAAATTTTCATAGGGCTCTGAGAATCAATTTCTTCATTAATTTCTTCACACTTAGAGGGTTAGTCTTCATTGATTGAATAAAAACGTTACTTCCTGTGTTGCTGATACGTCCAAAACGTATCTATAATTTCTGCTTGCTCCATGCTTCTTTTGTGTGATATTGCTATGATATTGATGCACTTCCATGCACTTTTGATCATATTTGGACTAACCTATTAACTCAGTGCACCACAGTGCCAGTTCCTATTTTTTGCTGTTTTTCTATTTCAGGTTTCCCCCATATTAAAAGTGCTCCAAAAATTCCAGGAAAAATATAGGAAAAATCAGCGTACAGGAAGCTTCGCGAAGAACCAAAGATGGGCCAGAGGGGAGCCAGGGGAGGCCCAGGCGGCCACCTGGCGCGACCCCACCCCTGGCGCCGCCAGGGGGCGCCTGGGGCCCCTGCTCCGCCTCTGGCTGCCCCCCTTCGCATATATATCCCTCTCGTCCCGAAACCCTCGAGGACAGAACCCTTTTTCACGATCTCGCCTCTGTTCCGCCGCCGCAGTGCTTCCAAGATTGGGAGCATCAGGAGAAATCTTCCCGGCACCCTGCCGGAGGGGAGAACCACCACCGGGAGCTTCTCCATCACCATGGACGCTTCCCGGATGAGTCGTGAGTAGTCCACCTTGGACCATGGGTCCATGATCAGTAGCTATGTGATGTTCTCCTCCCCTCTTTGCTCTTCATGGTTTAGACCTCGTGAGCTGCCCTACATGATCGAGGCACATATGTAATCTTTCTGTTGTTGCTTTGCTGAGTTTGCTGGGATCTGATGGATTATGAGACTATGTTTAGATTGTGTTTGAGTAATATATTTGATTCACCTCTTTTATATCTTTGTTCTTGAGTAATTCTTGCATGTTCTCCGTTGTTGTTTATTGCTTTGGCCAAGTAGTAGGTAGTAACTCCAAGAGGGAGCGTTATGCTTGATTGTGGGTTCATGCCCCCTGATGACTAGCTTGAGTGACAGAAACATGAGTCTAGGGGATGTGCTGTTGCCACAAGGGAGAAAACAACGGTGCTTGTACTTGCGGGTGCAAGGATTGTTTACTCTACGCAAAGTTCTTTTAATGCAGTTGTCTGTTGCTTTGAGTTTACACTTTGGGTGGGATTCGCAACTTAATACCAGCGAGATGTTCTGGATAGATATCTCAAGGTGGATGATTAGTAATAGATGCAGATGGATTTTGGTCTACTTGCCTTGGCGTACCGCCCATGCTTTTGAGCCTCTACCTTTCTTTGGAGCATAGTTAGCATTGGTTTGCGCACATAATCCTATCAATTGCCCAGCTGTAATTTGTTTACCTCGCTTTGCTGTTTTATCGTCTTTTGGGAGAGAGACATCACTAGTGAATATATGGGACCCCGGTCCATATTACCACCGCTGATCACACCTTCTATTTACTTCCTGTTTTTATTTCCTACTTGCAGTCATAGCTATCATTATTATCTCTTGTGTTTGATCCTTTGTAAACAACAAGGCCGTAGGGATTGACAACCTCTCTGTACTCGTTGGGAGCAAAGTTATCTGTATCTGTGTGCAGGTCCCGTCAACCGCTAAGTTTCTGGCGCCGTTGACACCTACTTGTCGACCCTCGGAGTCTCACGGGATTCGATCCTTGGTACCTTTGCCAAGGGAAATTTGCCGCTATGCTACATCTCAACCTTCCACTTGGGGTAACCAACGAGGGGCGAGAAGCCATCAGTTGCGCATAAAAGTCATCAATTTTGCATAAGAGTTAGGATGTGTGTCCTTTCAAACAACATTCGAAGATTCTAAGATATTTAGCTCACACCGCAACTTGCAAAATCTCTTCTCATCCAAGGGCTTAGTGAAAATATCTGCCTGCTGATCTTCAGTCTTCACATGGTAAATGGAAATGTCGCCCTTGAAGACATGATCATGAAGAAAATGATGACGGATCTGGATGTGCTTTGTCTTCGAGTGCTGAACTGGGTTGTGAGCAATCTTGATGGCACTCTCATTGTCACAATAGAGTGGCACATTCTTCATGTTGACACCATAGTCCTTGAGGGTTTGCTTCATCCACAGTAATTGAGCACAGCATGAACCAGCAGCTATGTACTCAGCTTCAGCAGTGGAGAGTGATACACAGTTTTGCTTCTTCGAGGACCAACATACTAAGGATCGTCCGAGGAAATGGCATGTGCCGTATGTAGACTTGCGATCCACTCGATCACCAGGATAGTCAGAGTCAGAATATCCAATGACATCAAAATTAGATCCCTTGGGATACCATAATCCAAGTGTTGGAGTGTGAGCTAGATATCAAAGAATATGCTTCACAGCCTTATGGTGTGATTCCTTCGGTGTAGCTTGAAATCGGGCACACATGCAAACACTAAGCATAATATATGGCCTAGATGCACATAGATACAATAAAGAGGCAATCATGGAGCGGTATACCTTTTGATCGAAGTCTTTAGCATTTTCATCGGTTCATAGTTGGCCATTTGTGGGCATAGGGATTTTGACCCCTTTGCAGTCTTGCATGCCGAATTTGCTTAGAACATCCTTGAGGTATTTCTCTTGAGATGTGAAGATGCCATTGTGTTGTTGACGAATTTGAAGGCCTAGGAAGAATTTCAGCTCTCCCATCATGGACATTTCATATTCTTCACGCATCATGTAGCCAAATTCGTCACTGTAACGTTCATCAGTACAACCAAAGATAATATCGTCCACATAGATTTGATACACAAATAATTCATCATCATATGATTTAGTGAAAAGAGTTGGGTCAAGTGAACCGGGTTTGAAGCCTTTCTTCGTGAGGAATTCCTTCAAAGTATCATACCATGCCCGAGGGGCCTGCTTGAGGCGATAGAGTGCCTTGTTGAGTTTGAAGACTTTGTCATGATGTTTAGGATCTTCAAAACCTGGGGGTTGAGCAACATATACTTCTTCCTCAAGCTTATCATTGAGGAATGCACTTTTCACATCCATTTGATATAAGATGATATTCTGATGGTTAGCATAATCAAGTAATATGCAAATAGCTTCAAGTCTTGCAACAGGAGCAAAGGTTTCATTGAAGTCAATTCCTTCAACCTGTGTGTAGCCTTGAGCTACGAGACGAGCCTTATTCCTCACCACAAGGCAATTTTCATCTTTCTTGTTTCGATAGATCCACTTGGTGCCGATGATATTGTGCTTCCGAGGATCTGGTTGCTTGAAGAGTTCCCACACATGGTTGAGCTCAAACTAATACAATTCCTCTTGCATAGCTTGAATCCACTCAGGTTCTAGAAATGCCTCATCAACTTTGGTGGGCTCTCTAATAGAGACAAAAGCAAAGTGCCCACAAAAGTTAGATAAGTGTGAAGCTCTTGAGCGTGTGAGAGGACATGGTGCATTGATGTCGTCAATGATTTGCTCGTTCTGCACTTCTTTTGCGACACGAGGATGAGCTATTTGACAACTTTGGTCTGGCTAAGCATTTTCTTCAGCAGCAGTTTCTTTAGGAGCACCAGAATGATTTTCTTGATTGTCAGGAATGACTTCTTCAGCTGATTCTTCAGTGGGGATGATATCTTCAGTAGATTTGAACTGGATGGGTTCCTCAGGAGGTATTTCACCTGGCACAGGAGGCAGTTGCTCTCTTTGCGAGCCCTTAGTTTCATCGAACCACATATCTATAGTCTCAACAATATTGTGAAGATGATTGATGAAGATTCTGTAGGTGTGCGAGTCCTTTCCGTAACCAAGCCTAAAACCTTCAGGTGCTTTCAGTGCAAATTTGGAATTGTGATGAGGATCTCTAACCCAGCATTTAGCACCGAAGACTTTGAGATAACTCACATTGGGTTTCATGTTAGTGAGTAGTTCATATGAGGTTTTTTTGAGGAGTTTGTGAAGATATACTCCGTTGATGATGTGGCACGCAGTGTTGATAGCCTCAGGCCAGAACCGAAGAGGTTTCTTGTATTCATCAAGCATAGTGCGAGCCATCTCAACAAGAGTTATGTTCTTGCGCTCCACAACGCCGTTCTGCTGAGGAGTGTATGGGGCTGATAGCTCATGAGTAATACCAAGTTCATCAAGATAGTCATCAAGACCAGTGTTCTTGAACTCGGTCTCATCGTCACTCCGGATATGCTTGATCTTCACACCGAAATTCGTCGAGGCCCTTGAGGAAAATCGCTTGAAGATTTCCTGCACCTCATGCTTAAATGTGATGATATGCACTCATGTATAACAAGAATAGTCATCAACAATGACAAAGCCATAAAGAGATGCTGCATTTGTAAATGTAGAGTAATGTGTAGGGCCGAATAGGTCCATGTGAAGCAATTCAAAAGGACGAGTGGTAGTCATGATAGTCTTCGAGGGATGCTTGGATTTGGTCATCTTTCCAGCTTCGCAAGGCCCACAAAGATAATCTTTGAGGAATCTGACACCCTCAATTCCATGGATATGCTTCTTCTTCACAAGTGTGTGCAAGTTCCTCATGCCAGCATGACCGAGTCGTCGATGCCATAGCCATCCTTCTGAAGCTTTTACAAGTAGGCATGTGGCAGGCTGTGATCTTGTAGAGAAATCAACAATATACAAGTCTCCTTTCCTAAAGCCTTCGAAGACTTTGGATCTGTCAGATTCCATGATAACAACAAAACTTTATTTGCCAAAGACAATAAGCATATCGAGATCACCAAGCATTGAGACAGACATTAGGTTGAATCCAAGAGACTCGACAAGCATAACTTTGTCCATGTGTCGATCTTTTGAGATTGCAACCTTACCTAGACCCAATACCTTGCTTTTTCCTTTATCAGTGTAGGTGATATGCTTCAGGTGAGATGGAGATAAAGCAGAGTCCAGTAGGTTCTTGTCATCGGTCATGTGATTTGTGCATCCACTGTCGAGGACCCACTCAGTAGCTTTGAGAGAGTCCTCATGTAGAAGAATTAGTACATCTTACAGCTCATATGCTTCATAGTGAAGAATATGACATCAATTTCATCAGTAAGCATAATATATGAAGAATGAGGACGTGAGAAATGAATGAATCATTTCTACATGATTAGCTTGCATCCTTTCAAGCAATTTTCAGGTCTCCAGCAAATTCTTCAAACGTTTAAGTTCGTCTAGAGACCTGACCCTGCATAAGAGATTAGTTCTTTTTCTTCACCACCCACATCTTGAGGGGTGGCAAAGAGTTCATCATTCGACGAGCACCAATTGAGAATGGTGGCATTGAAGCAAGTGCACTTTGTTTCACAGGAGAGGGGTTAGAGTATGAATATGAGTAAGCAGAGAAATTCTTTGAGGACTTATGAACATAATGATTTGAAGAATAATGCACACATTCATAATCCTTCTTTACCTGCGAAACAGATGTGTTTGCACGATGATGATCATATGGGGAATTTGATCCACTTGAGGAATTTGGTCCATATGAGGATGTAGGATCAAAAGTATGTCTAGAGGGAGGTGATTAGACTACTTGACTAAATAAAAATCTAGCCTTTTCCCAGTTTTAATTCTTGGTAGATTTTAGCAACTTAGCACAAGTCAAGCAATCAACCTACACATGCAATTCTAAGAGTATAGCAGCAGAAAGTAAAACAATTGCATATGAAGGTAAAGGGAGGAGTTTGGAGGGAGCAAATGCAAGTGTAGACACGGATGTTTTTGTCGTGGTTCCGATAGGTGGTGCTATCGTACATCCACGTTGATGGAGACTTCAACCCACGAATGGCAACAGATGCGCGAGTCCACGGAGGGCTCCACCCACGAAGGGTCCATGAAGAAGCAACCTTGTCTATCCCACCATGGCCATCGCCCACGAAGGACTTGCCTCACTAGGGTAGATCTTCACGAAGTAGGTGATCTCCTTGCCCATACAAACTCCTTGGTTCAACTCCACAATCTCCCAAGTGACACCTAACCAATCTAGGAGACACCACTCTTCAAAAGGTAATAGACGGTGTGTTGATGATGAACTCCTTGCTCAAATGCTTCAAATGATAGTCTCCCCAACACTCAAACAGCTCCTCACAGATTTGGAAATGGTGGAAGAAAGATTTGAGTGGAAAGCAACTTGGGCAAGGCTAGAGAACAAAATTCATATGGTAGGAATGGAATATCTTGATCTCAACACTTGAGTAGGTGGTTCTCTTCTCAGAACATGTATGATGGAAGTGTAGGTATTTTTTATGGCTCTCTCCACGAATGAAGAGTGGGTGGAGGGGTATATATGGCCTCCACACAAAATCCAACCGTTACACACAGTTTACCAAACTCGGTGGGACCGATTCAGAGAACTCGGTCAGACCGATTTAGTTCATAATGTGACTGTTAGGCATTTCGGTGGACCGATATGATCAACTTGGTGGGACCGATTTCATTAGGGTTAGGGCATAACGTAATCTCGGTGAGACCGATTACACAAACACGGTGGGACTGATTTTGGTAATAAGCACACCAGAGAGTTGGTCGGGCAAACTCGGTGGGACCGATTCGCTCATTTCGGTGGGACCAAAATGTTACGAAGGGGAAACAGAGAGTTTGCATTGCGAACTCGGTGGGACCGATCGCTCATCTCGGTGAGACTGAAATGTTACGAAGGGAAACAGAGAGTTTACAATCCCATCTCAGTGAGACCGAGATCCCTTTCGGTGAGACCAAAATGATTAGGGTTTAGTGGCAGTGGACTTGTCAAATGAACTCGGTTGCGCCGGATAGAACTTTTCGGTGGGGCCGAGTTTGACTTTTAGTTTGGGACATATGTTGGGGAACGTAGAAGAATTCAAAAAAATTCCTACGCTTCACCAAGATCAATCTAAGAGAGATCATCTAGCAACGTGCATAAAGGAGTGCATCTACATACCCTTTGTAGATCGCGTGCGGAAGCGTTCGAAGGAACGTGGATGATGGAGTCGTACTCGTCATGATCCTCGTCACCGATGATCCCAGCGCCGAACGGACGGCACCTCCGCGTTCAACACACGTACGGTACAGCGATGTCTCCTCCTTCTTGATCCAGCAAGGGGGGAGGAGAGGTTGACGAAGATCCAGCAGCACGACGGCGTGGTGGTGGATGCAACGGGAAAAGCTGCAGGGCTTCGCCGAGACCCTGCGGGAGGAGTTGGAGGTGTGACGGGGGGGAGGCGCCAGGGGCTGAGGTGCGGCTGCCATCTCTCCCCCCCCCACTATATATAGGGGGCCACGGGGGGAGCTGGCCCTAGGAGATCCAATCTCCTAGGGGGGCGGCGGCCAGGGGGGGTTCTTACCACC
>LR738715.1:245388412-245469133 GCA_902687465.1 Secale cereale | reverse complement strand
TACCCCCCCCCCCCCCCCCAAGACAAGGGGCGCCCCCACCCCTAGGGTTTTAACCCTAGGCGCATGGGGGGAGCCCATGAGGGGTGCACCATCCCAATAGGGGCTGGTCCCCCTCCCCCTACGGCCCACGGGGCCCTCCGGGATGGGTGGCCCCACCCGGTGGACCCCCGGGACCCTTCCGGTGGTCTCGGGACACTCCCGGTGACCCCCGGAACTCTCCCGATGGCCGAAACTGGACTTCCTATATATCATTCTTTACCTCCGGACCATTCCAGAACTCCTCGTGACGTCCGGCATCTCATCCGGGACTCCGAACAACATTCGGGTTTCCGTGTGCATATATCTCTACAACCCTAGCGTCACCGAACCTTAAGTGTGTAGACCCTACGGGTTCGGGAGACACGCAGACATGACCGAGACGACTCTCCGGTCAATAAACAACAGCGGGATCTGGATACCCATTTTGGCTCCCACGTGTTCCTCTATGATCTCATCGGATGAACCATGATGTCAAGGATTCACTTAATCCCGTATGTTATTCCCTTTGTCCATCGGCATGGTACTTGCCCGAGATTCGATCGTCGGTATGCCCGATACCTTGTTCAATCTCGTCATGGCAAGTCTATTTACTCGTTCCGTAATCCATCATCCCGTGACTAACTCCTTAGTCACTTTGAGCTCATTATGATGATGTCTTACCGAGTGGGCCTAGAGATACCTCTCCGTCATACGGAGTGACAAATCCAAGTCTCGGTTCGTGCCAACCCAACAGACACTTTCGGAGATACCCGTTGCGTACCTTTATAGCCACCCAGTTACGTTGTGACGTTTGGCACACCCAAAGTATTCCTACGGTATCCGGGAGTTGCACAACCTCATGGTCTAAGGAACAAATACTTGACACTGGAAAAGCTTAAGCATTACGAACTATACGATCTCGTGCTAGGCTTAGGATTGGGTCTTGTCCATCACATCATTCTCCTAATGATGTGATCCCGTTATCAATGACATCCAATGTCCATGGTCAGGAAACCTTGACCATATGTTGATCAACGAGCTAGTAACTAGAGGCTTACTAGAGACACATTGTGGTCTATGTATTCACACATGTATCGATGTTTCCGTACAATACAATTCAAGCATGAATAACAGACAATTATCATGAACAAGGAAATATAATAATAATCCTTTTATTATTGCCTCTAGGGCATATTTCCAACAGTCTCCCACTTGCACTAGAGTCAATAATCTAGTTACATTGTGATGAATCGAACACCCATAGAGTTATGGTGTTGATCATGTTTTGCCCGTGGAAGAGGTTTAGTCAACGGGTCTGCGACATTCAGATCCGTATGCACTTTACAAATATCTATGTCTCCATCTTGAACATAATTCCGGATGGAGTTGAAACGGCGCTTGATGTGCTTGGTCTTCTTGTGAAACCTGGGCTCCTTGGCAATGGCAATAGCTCCAGTGTTGTCACAGAAGAGAGTCATCGGGCTTGACGCGCTTGGAATGACTCCTAGGTCGGTGCTGAACTCCTTCATCCAGACTCCTTCTTGCGCTGCTTCGTAAGCAGCTATGTACTCCGCTTCACATCTAGAATGCGCCACGATGCTCTGCTTGCAACTGCACCAGCTGACTGCACCACCATTCAAAATATACACGTATCCGGTTTGTGACTTGGAGTCATCCAGATCTATGTCGAAGCTAGCATCGACGTAACCCTTTACGACGAGCTCTTCGTCACCTCCATAAACGAGAAACATATCCTTAGTCCTCTTCAGGTACTTTAGGATGTTCTTGACCGCTGTCCAGTGTTCCATACCGGGATCACTTTGGTACCTCCCTACCAAACTTATGACAAGGTTCACATCAGGTCTGGCACACAGCATGGCATACATGATAGAACCTATGGCTGAGGCATAGGGAATGACACTCATCTTTTCTCTATCTTCTGCCGTGGTCGGGGATTGAGCCGTGCTCAATCTCATACCTTGCAAAACAGGCAAGAACCCCTTCTTGGACTGATCCATATTGAACTTCTTCAATATATTGTCAAGGTATGTGCTTTGTGAAAGACCAATGAGGCGTCTTGATCTATCTCTATAGATTTTGATGCCTAATATGTAAGCCGCTTCTCCAAGGTCCTTCATTGAAAAACTCTTATTCAAGTAGGCCTTTATGCTCTCCAAGAATTCTATATCATTTCCCATCAGTAATATGTCATCCACATATAATATGAGAAATGCTACAGAGCTCCCACTCACTTTCTTGTAGATACAGGCTTCTCCCCAAGTCTGTATAAAACCAAACGCTTTGATCACATCATTAAAGCGAATATTCCAACTCCGAGATGCTTGCACCAGCCCGTAGATCGAGCGCTGGAGCTTGCATACCTTGTTAGCATTCTCTGGATCGACAAAACCTTCCGGCTGCATCATATACAGCTCTTCCTTGAGGAAACCATTAAGGAATGCCGTTTTGACGTCCATTTGCCATATCTCATAATCATAGAATGTGGCAATTGCTAACATGATTCAAACTGACTTCAGCATCGCTACGGGAGAGAAAGTCTCGTCGTAGTCAATCCCTTGAACTTGTCGATAACCCTTAGCGACAAGCCGAGCCTTATAGATGGTCACATTACCATCCGCGTCTGTCTTCTTCTTAAATATCCATTTATTTTCTATGGCGTGCCGATCATCGGGCAAGTCCACCAAAGTCCATACTTTGTTTTCATACATGGATCCTATCTCGGATTTCATGGCTTCAAGCCATTTGTTGGAATCCGGGCACGCCATCGCTTCTTCATAGTTCGAAGGTTCACCGTTGTCTAACAACATGATTTCCATGACAGGGTTACCGTACCACTCTGGTGCGGAACGTGTCCTTGTGGACCTTCGAAGTTCAGTAGTAACTTGATCTGTATCTTCATGATCATCATCATTAACTTCCTCCCTTGTCGGTGCAGGCACCTCAGGAACAATTTCCTGCGCTGTGCTACTTTCCGGTTCGGGAGGGGTGACTGTCACCTCATCAAGTTCTACTTTCCTCCCACTCACTTCTTTCGAAAGAAATTCTTTCTCCAGAAAGGATCCATTCTTGGCAACAAAGACCTTGCCTTCGGATCTGAGGTAGAAGGTATACCCAATCATTTCCTTTGGGTATCCTATGAAGACGCATTTTTCCGATTTGGGTTCGAGCTTTTCAGGTTGAAGTTTCTTGACATAAGCATCGCAACCCCAAACTTTCAGAAACGACAACTTAGGTTTCTTGCCAAACCAAAGTTCATACGGTGTCGTCTCAACGGATTTAGATGGAGCCCTATTTAAAGTGAATGCGACAGTCTCTAAAGCATAACCCCAAAAATATAGCGGTAAGTCAGTGAGAGATATCATAGATCGCACCATGTCCAACAGGGTACAATTTCGACATTCAGACACACCATTACGCTGAGGTGTTCCGCGCGGTGTCAGTTGTGAAACAATTCCACAGTTCCTTAGGTGCGTGCCAAATTCATGACTTAAATATTCACCCCCACGATCCGATCGTAAGAACTTTATTTTTCTGTCACGTTGATTCTCAACCTCATTCTGAAATTCCTTGAACTTTTCAAAGGTCTCAGACTTGTGTTTCATCAAGTAGACATACCCATATCTACTCAAGTCATCTGTGAGGGTGAGAACATAACGATAGCCTCCGCGAGCCTCAACACTCATTGGACCGCACACATCGGTATGTATGATTTCCAATAAGTTGGTTGCTCGCTCCATTGTTCCGGAGAACGGAGTCTTGGTCATCTTGCCCAAGAGGCATGGTTCGCACGTGTCAAATGATACATAATCAAGAGACTCTAGAAGTCCATCTGCATGGAGGTTCTTCATACGTTTGACACCAATATGACCAAGGCGGCAATGCCACAAGTATGTGGGACTATCATTGTCAACTTTACATCTTTTGGCATTCACACTATGAATATGTATATCATCACGTTCGAGATTCATCAAAAATAAACCATTGACCAGCGGGGCATGACCATAAAACATATCTCTCAAATAAATAGAACAACCATTATTCTCGGATTTAAATGAGTAGCCATCTCGCATCAAACGAGATCCAGATACAATGTTCATGCTCAAAGCTGGTACTAAATAACAATTATTAAGGTTTAAAACTAATCCCGAGGGTAGATGTAGAGGTAGCGTGCCGACGGCGATCACATCGACCTTGGAACCATTCCCGACGCGCATCGTCACCTCGTCCTTTGCCAGTCTCCGCTTATTCCGCAGCTCCTGCTTTGAGTTACAAATGTGAGCAACTGCACTGGTATCAAATACCCAGGAGCTACTACGAGCGCTAGTAAGGTACACATCAATAACATTGTAATGCCCAGGATGGGACTATACCTCCTACGTGTCGAGGCACGACTTAAAGGTATAAGCCCATCCTAGAATGATCTCAAGTTTGGTATCTTTGCACGACTCATGTAAAAGAGGGATTAAATTGCAAAAGGAGATAGTTGGCTTACACTCGCCACTTCACACAATACATTACATAAGCAAGACATCATTCAAAACATCACAACCCGTCTACGGGCGAAGATCAAAAGAAAGATACCAAAACAACATAAAGCCACGGGTTAGGATCGAATCCTAGTAGAAACCACTACTGATCGTCGAAACGTCACAAGCAAACGGCCACACTCTTCATCGAGCTCCCAGTGAAGAACTTGAACCAGCTCCTGCATCGAACTCGGCTAAACCTACATCTGGTGTTGTAGTAACTATGAGCCACGAGGACTCAGCAATCCCGTTCCTGGGTAACAAGACTATTTAAGCCTTGGGTGAGGATAAGGCTGAAGAAAGAATATGAGGTGAAGGAAAAACAAGAGTCTGCAGCAGCAACTAGCACTAACTTACGTAATAGAGAGCGGGAAGAGAAGAGCCTCGGTCGAGAGATGATCACGAAGTGATCCTAACTAAAGCCGGTCAAACATAACCCCACCGTGTTCAACTCCCGAATCCCTATTCGGAAATTGACAGTCACAGTACACACGCTGGTACTGTATTAGAACATTGTGTCAAGTTTTCTACAACCGGATATTAACAAGCTCCCATCTGCCACATAACCGCGGGCACGGCTTTCGAAAGTTCAAACCCTGCAGGGGTGTTCCAACTTGACCCATTACAAGCCCACGATCCGCGGAGTCGCAACTCCATAGGTGGGAAGACCCGAGTATTCTCGGAATCCCATGCTCAAGTTAAACCGAACTAAGGTAAGGCTAATCCAGCAAATCCTCCCGGCGTGTCGACACCCTGATAGTAGCCGCGCGTATCTAAGTCTCAGGACACGACCGAATGGGTGATGCTACAGGACCCAATCCTCGAGTTTCCCCGTGGTGGTTCCCGCAGGACCCCCGTTTGGGACCAACACCATCAGCACTGGCCCCCCCTGCTATGTAGAATTAGGAATCCCCGAGGGAGCGACCCCCTATGCAAATTTAATTAATTAATTAAGTTGTTATTATGAGGCAAATAGTACCAAATGTTGGGACTTGCTGGAAAAGACTTAGCACTTAGCGGTTTATCAAGGGGGTCCCATACACCCCAACCGTGTTAGGAACGCATAATCAAGGAACATAACACCGGTTTATACGGTTCCTAACGGCATGAGTGGAACAAATCACCAAGCAAAAGGCTTAGCCTTCCACCCATGCCAGTATATAGATGATTTCATTTTAAGCATTAATATAGTGTGATATAACCTAACAACTTCAACATGAAGCGAGCATCTTCGATCTTCACCTGCAACTAGCAATGCTATAAGAAGGGCTGAGCGAAGCGTACTTAGCCAAGCAACGGTTTGCATAGGTAGGGTGGTTAAACAGGTTCGTGGTTACAAGTAGGAGGCTGACAAGAAAGACATGGGCATCGAGGCAAAACTATAGAGCGGAAATACTAGCAATAGGCAAAGATAGTAATGGTATCTGGGTTCAGTCATCTTGCCTGGAATTCCACAAGGGAGAAGAACGGATCCAAGAAGAAGATGGAGCAACAGTCGAGCGAATCCTCACAACTCCGGAACGAAACCGAAGCTATCAAGAGAAGCAACCGGAAAGAAGCAAACAACACGGTAAACACCCAAGCATAAACATGGCATGATGCACATCCAAATATGATGCATGTCCGGTTTAAATATGCATGGCATGGCAAAGTGCACAAACAAAACTACAAGTTAAGTGGAGCTCAATATGCAACGAGTTGCATATTGACGAAACACCACATATCAATTATTTAGTTGACTCTCGTTATTTACAAGACAAGATTAAATGTTGGTTAACATGGGAAGAGGTGAAGCATAATAAAACTACACTATTTAGGCATTTTAAATGAGGCCGGAAAATAACAACAACATATTCCGGAAATCCCCATGAGCATGTTTAGTAAATTTTAAGCAACAACAATTCACACATATTATGTTGTTAACATGATGCGGATGACATGATCAAGTTTATGCAATTTTTATTAAAAGGTTAACATAAGAGATATGAAGTGTTGTTCCCGTGGTGGAAAGAAAAAGGGTACCACGGCAACGATTCCGAAGATGATGCAACTGCATCATATCGGTTCCGGTAACTCGTTGAGAGTCCGGTGCAAAAGGAAAGAGGTGGCATGAGCGAGTCGAACAAGATGAAAGAGGTGGGGTGATCCCGTCACAGGGTTCCCACGGGTCGGCGACGCGGCAACCGAGGAACATGACAAAAGGTCGGAACGGGCACGGAGCACACAAGGGAGCAACTCATACAACACAACATCACACGGGTCACGTCTCGGGGTTATACCTTCGGAACCATCGTTCACGGGGCGGTTCGAGATAGTAGAGGAAGGACTCGTTCTCACGAGTCGTAGAGGAAGTAGTGGTTCACGTTTCCGAAGAGAAAGTAGCCGTTCCGATATCGTGTCGTGGTACTTGCGGCGTCGGACATCTTCGGTGCGACGGTAGTGGTACACGTTCCATAGGGGTACTTGTCGCATCGCCATGTAGTTGTTCACGTTCATCGGAGAGGTACTCGCCATCGTAGCCGTTCGGTCGTCGTGGTACTTGGTCGTGGTACTTGGCAGGTCGATGTACTCGTTCGTAGTTGTACTTGCATCGGAGGGGTACTTGTCGCGTAGTCGAACTTGACACATCCGAAGGGGTACTTGGCGGGTCGGTCGTCCTACACGGTTCGTCGACGTTCTCGTTACGTAGTGGTACTTGGGGGTTCTCTGTCAAGACAACAGCAAAAGGCCAACACAAAAGAAAACACCGGACACTGCAGCACGGGGGCGACGAGACCATGCAGCGGCACGGCGATGAGGTGCTGGAGGTGCTTGGGGCGGCGCCGACGCTGCACGGAAGAGGAGCTGCACGGGGCGACGACTTGGGGCGCTGGAAGGAGACGACGGCAGAGCCTCGGCGGAGGAGAGGCGCGGGCCGGCCTGGTGCTGCTGCAGCCTCGGACCGGCGCCCTCGTGGTGCGGGCTGCTGGAGAGGACGGCTTGCGGGCGAGGCGGAGAGCAAAGGCGACGGGGAAGCGCTGGAACGGAGGGAGGCCGCAGGCTCGTCGCCCGGGGACGCGGTCCTGGCGACGGAGGCCGGAGGGGAGGACGGCCGGCTGCCTGGGCGCTGGACGGGGCCGAGACGGCCTGGCGACGGAGGAGGGCCCGAGAGAGCGGTGCTTGGAAACGGGCGCTGGAGCCCTGGCGAAGCGGGGCGGCTCGCGGCGTGCGGGCGTCGAGCCCTGGCTCGAAGGGAGGCCGGAGGGAGTCTGGCCGCGGTGGGGACGGGACGCGGCGGCCATGGCGCTCGGGGAGGCGAGGCGAGCGGTGCTCGAGCTGGCTCCTGGCGCGACGCGGAGAGGAGGCGAGGGAGGCGCGCGGCAACCGATCCTCGCCGGAGCGGCAGCGCAGGGCGCTGGACGGCACTCGCGAGGGGGGCTCGGGGATGAGGGGATCGGCACCCGAAGGAAGAGGGAGGTGAGCGAGGTCGCGCTGGTGAGTTGGGGTCGCGAGGGAGACAGGGAGCGAGGAAAACGGGATCGGGGTACGAGGGGAACGAACTGGCGGCGCGAGGGGGGAAGAAAGAGCAAGCGGAGGGAGAGAGCTGCGGCTCGCTAGGGTTAGGATTGGGCCGGCTGCTGGTGGGAGGGAGGCTGGGCCGCTGGTGTGAGCTGGGGCCCATGGCCTAGGGAGGAAAATGGGTGGGAGCCCAGATGGGCTGGGACCTCTCTTCCCTCCTTTTTTTATCTCTATTCGGAGTCAGGCAAGAAGAAAAGAAAGAGAAGAAGGAGGGGGTTTGGGCAAAACTAGCACAATGTTAATTTTTCTCGGGCTCGTAAAAATGAGCACGGTCTGAGAAAAATATAAAAGGCTAGATCGGAAAATAATTCAAACATATTTGAATTTAATTCAAATGGGTTTGAACTAAGACTTGAATATAGAAGTGTCCAAAATGTCCGAATTTTCGGAGGAACCTCGATAAAAACGGAAAAGAATTATTGGCAAGGTCTTTGATGATGAAACTTGAAGTGAAAAGGCATGGGGAAAAATATGCAAGTGTGTGTTGGTGATTCCGAAGCAATGGAATATTTATTAATATAGCTCTATAATTATTAGGAGGCTTTTATATGTTATAAAGAGAAGTCAACCTTCCCTTGATTTAAATGGACCGAAGGTCCACACGATTTATTTAAGTTGAGATGCAAAAATAAATATGACATGATGGCATGATGACATGATGCAATGCGAAAATAAATAACACAAGCACAAATGAACACACGGGAGAACCCGGAACATCTGAAATCTTCTGGAATCTTCTGGGACGTCGGTCTTCGGGCGTCACAACTCTCCCACACTAACAGAGGATCTCGACCCGAGATCCTAGAGATAGCACCGGGTAGAAACGAAAAAGAATAGGTAAAACAAGGTTGCTTCTTTGACAGACGAGTGAAAACCAAAGAACCTGAGAGGTTGAACAAAATGAAAGAATAATACCACAGAGATGAACGAAGATGAAAACACTCCGGTAAAAGGAAGAACAAGGAACACCATGAGAACCTTGTAGGTTGAAAGACATGAAAGGAGAGCTTACTAGCCAAACGAATAAGAAACTGCAACGGTATAGCCAAGGAATAGGAATGACATGATTTGGACAGCACTCCGTCTGAAAATTGAATGAATTAACAAGAACTTGAGGAGATTGAGTGATACTTGATGAAATCAACAACATATTGCCTCCGAAACAATTAAAAGAATGGCACAAGGGTTAAGAACGATTCAGACAACACTCCGGTTGAAAGAGTTAAAACTTGATAAGATGACGGAACTTGAATGAAGAATACAACACTCCGGTTAATTGATAAGCAAGGGAAAAACATGATCTCGATATAACGATATGAAGGTTTGGAGAGAGCAACATCACAACACTTCCGGAATGAAAGAATAGAGAAAATAGTTCAATGAAAGAAATGAACGGAGAAAAGTATGACAACTTCTCTCAAAATTGAATTTGAAAGAGCATCCTTACGAAGAAGGGTTGAACGAAGTTGTTGGAAATTCAACAACGAGAAGAATAAGCTCATGTGGGCTTATGGAAAACATCTCCAAATTAAGAGGTGACAACCAGCCACTGACGGAAACATTGATTGGATTGAGATCAACAAGGAGACGAAAAACTTATTTCACCAGGAGGATAAATGAAGAACTTGGGTCATTTATAAGCACCATAATAGAAACAATCCTTAGGGAAAGCTTTTAGGTGTAAAAGAACCCAAGATAACTCCAACGAATAAATTGAATGATTGGAAAGATCTCCTGAACAAAGAAAATGATGGGTTTAAATATCTCATTCTTGATAACTCGTGAATCATGAAACATGAAGGAATTGTCAAGAATGACATAACACCATCTGAAAAGATAAGGTAGAAATGATTGCAATTGGAAAGCATGATGAAAATGCTTGAGCTCCAACAAGAATCTTGATGAAGACTTCGAGGATGAATTAAAACATGATGAACCACCATGAGAACTCCGGTAATGAAAGCATGAGAAGTGAAAGATGAAAAGAATAAGATTCAAGGCCTGCGATGAATTAGATGGAGCTTGAAATGATATAATTAAAATAACTTGGATCTCCGGAAAACAAGATGAAGAATTTAGAACCAAGGATATGATATGATGAACAAGCTCCGGAAAAAGAGATTAATCACTTCGAGGAAATAAGAATAAGAGATATTGTGTGCTTATCCTTCACCAATTTAAATTGATGACAACCAAAGGATTTGGCATACTACTTATTCTCGTTGCAAGGAATTAAAGAGAGATCTCGCACAAGCTTGGGTAATTCTTCAACGAAGCACCGGTAGGATTATGAAAAGAACAAATGAATTAAAATGATAACAACGGAAGGGTAATCTTGAACGAGCCACCGTAAGAATAGGGAGACGAACGAAGAGACATCAATGAAGAATAGTTGGAGGACGAAGTTGAAAACTGAGAACGAAGAATCTTCTGAAATGATGGCCTTCGGAGGATCACAAAGAAAAGAATTCATGAAATGCTTCAGATGGGTATGAAAGAATTCCTCACAAACGAAACACTTATGAGGATGGTATGAAGCTAGAACCACGAATCTTCAAGAGAACGGGCCAAGATTTAAGAGAAACACTTCTCCGGTCTCCAAATGCTGAGAATGAAGACGAGAAATGTCATAAGAATTGTTGGGCACTCCGGAATGAAGAATTAAAAAGGTTGAACCAATGATGAACAAGAATTTGAAAGCGATCTTGGAGAAGGCATGTGACTGATGGAGATCATTCTTACGTCACACTTTGAAAAGAATTCTCCGGAAAAAGAAGAGTCGGGTAAGATCCTGGGAAAGACCTGTGGGTTAGGGCCCACTCAAAGAAATCACCGTTGAAGAGATTGCTTAAGAGATATTGCACCGGTTGAATTAAATGGCTTGGATGAGATATCAATCTCAAAATAGTTTGAACGGATTAAGAATGGAATTATGAATCTTCCGAGATATCTTGAACACTCCGGATATGAACAGCAAGAGGAGAATGATTAATTGGTGCACCGGAATAAGAAAGTATTGGGAAAAGAGGAAAAGGATAAGATCAACACCAAAATCTTGAATTACATCCACCGGCAGAATTTGAGAACAAAAGAATGATGAACTTGAAGCTCTTGAGCATCTTGACGATAAAACACCGGATAAGAACATTGAAGGAAAAGAATGAAGAACCATCACATGAATAAAATGGATATTTGATTAGATAATTTCTGACTCCGAGAAGAAGAAGGGTGGGAGGGTGGGAAAAACAAAGACAACTTGGCACGAATGAAACAGACAAATCGTCAGATTTCTCAACGCGTCCGTATGGAATAACTTGAAGAGAAGGCACACCGGTTGAAAAAGAATTACCATGAAGATCTTGATGGTTAAGAAGGACTAGCACTCCCATAGAAATATGAGAACACCGATTAGGAAAGGTATGGAATCAACATTTGACATCGAAGCAACTCGAATACCAGAATCAAAACAAAAACAAAGGATAGATATGTAGCAGCCTAATCTTCACAATATCATTCGAACAGAGACTTGAACGAATGAATTCTGCAGGTACATCAACTAGTCGAGAAGCCACTTGGAGAACAAAAGATAAATAAAAAGGAACAAGGAGCAGATAGAACAAATACAAGATAGAAGCTTCGTTCGACATCTTCGTGCTGAAAGCTCATGGAACGTGTTGCAAAAGGGTTTTGCAATCCCCGGATCAGCATAGCCAAGGACCCTTTAAGATGCAACTCCCGATCAGAACAAGTCCATAAATCCACTTCACTCAATGTAGAACCCCCAACTTCATATCGTGCATCCGTTGGAAGAATGCCTAGAACTACTAGATGAACCCACCTATAGATTTCCGAAAGTTTCCAGTTATGCAATCAGGTGTTGGGGATACACGGGAAGCACCGCGCAATCAACTCTAAACCTACATCCAGGTGTATCCATCCTTCAACACATAACCAGTCTTTCTCGGAAACGGTTTACATCGGACCTTCGAAACGCATCCACTATACAAGCTATGGCAATACTCCCGAGCTACCTCCCCAGTACTAGGTGATGTCGGGGTTATCTTGCCACTAACCGCATAGGAGAGTTTTCGATGTCGGCCGTCTTAAGTATTCTAGTACTGCCGCGATGGATTTGTGACGACAACACCTCGGAGCTCAACTCCCCGGGACACTGCCACAACCCCTAATGACAGGAGGCATCGAGAACAATGTTCTCGTCACAAAGACATCGGAACAATCCAAACAATACTCGCGAGATCCTAAAAAAAATTTGGTGCAATTTTTGAAAGTAGAAGAGGCAAGAGTAATCGTCAGGAGTCCTCACCAGAATTAAAAGGGATGAGGAGCAAAAGAAATCCTACTCTCCGATATATATATAGGACTCAAAATATTTTCAGTGTGTGCCTAGACTCAACCGTCAACGATTCGATCAATCAGTGGGGGCTTCTAGGTCGGAGAAGGCTCTGATACCAACTTGTAATGCCCAGGATGGGACTATACCTCCAACGTGTCGAGGCACGACTTAAAGGTATAAGCCCATCCTAGAATGATCTCAAGTTTGGTATCTTTGCACGACTCATGTAAAAGAGGGATTAAATTGCAAAAGGAGATAGTTGGCTTACACTCGCCACTTCACACAATACATTACATAAGCAAGACATCATTCAAAACATCACAACCCGTCTACGGGCGAAGATCAAAAGAAAGATACCAAAACAACATAAAGCTACAGGTCAGGATCGAATCCTAGTAGAAACCACTACTGATCATCAAAACGTCACAAGCAAACGGCCACACTCTTCATCGAGCTCCCAGTGAAGAACTTGAACCAGCTCCTGCATCGAACTCGGCTGAACCTGCATCTGGTGTTGTAGTAACTGTGAGCCACGAGGACTCAGCAATCCCGTTCCCGGGTAACAAGACTATTTAAGCCTTGGGTGAGGATAAGACTGAAGAAAGAATATGAGGTGAAGGAAAAACAAGAGTCTGCAGCAGCAACTAGCACTAACTTACGTAATAGAGAGCGGGAAGAGAAGAGCCTCGGTCGAGAGATGATCACGAAGTGATCCTAACTAAAGCCGGTCAAACATAACCCCACCGTGTTCAACTCCCGAATCCCTATTCGGAAATTGACAGTCACGGTACACACGCTGGTAGTGTATTAGAACATTGTGTCAAGTTTTCTACAACCGGATATTAACAAGCTCCCATCTACCACATAACCGCGGGCACGGCTTTCGAAAGTTCAAACCCTGCAGGGGTGTTCCAACTTGACCCATTACAAGCCCACGATCCGCGGAGTCGCAACTCCATAGGTGGGAAGACCCGAGTATTCTCGGAATCCCGTGCTCAAGTTAAACCGAACTAAGGTAAGGCTAATCCAGCAAATCCTCCCGGCGTGTCGACACCCTGATAGTAGCCGTGCGTATCTAAGTCTCAGGACACGACCGGATGGGTGATGCTACAGGACCCAATCCTCGAGTTTCCCCGTGGTGGTTCCCGCAGGACCCCCATTTGGGACCAACACCATCAGCACTGGCCCCCCTGCTATGTAGAATTAGGAATCCCCGAGGGAGCGACCCCCTATGCAAATTTAATTAATTAATTAAGTTGTTATTATGAGGCAAATAGTACCAAATGTTGGGACTTGCTGGAAAAGACTTAGCACTTAGCGGTTTATCAAGGGGGTCCCATACACCCCAACCGTGTTAGGAACGCATAATCAAGGAACATAACACCGGTTTATACGGTTCCTAACGGCATGAGTGGAACAAATCACCAAGCAAAAGGCTTAGCCTTCCACCCTTCCCAGTATATAGATGATTTCATTTTAAGCATTAATATAGTGTGATATAACCCAACAACTTCAACATGAAGCGAGCATCTTCGATCTTCACCTGCAACTAGCAATGCTATAAGAAGGGCTGAGCGAAGCATACTTAGCCAAGCAACGGTTTGCATAGGTAGGGTGGTTAAACAGGTTCATGGTTACAAGTAGGAGGCTGACAAGAAAGACATGGGCATCGAGGCAAAACTATAGAGCGGAAATACTAGCAATAGGCAAAGATAGTAATGGTATCCGGGTTCGGTCATCTTGCCTGGAATTCCACAAGGGAGAAGAACGGATCCAAGAAGAAGACGGAGTAACAGTCGAGCGAATCCTCACAACTCCGGAACGAAACCGAAGCTATCAAGAGAAGCAACCGGAAAGAAGCAAACAACACGGTAAACACCCAAGCATAAACATGGCATGATGCACATCCAAATATGATGCATGTCCGGTTTAAATATGCATGGCATGGCAAAGTGCACAAACAAAACTACAAGTTAAGTGGAGCTCAATATGCAACGAGTTGCATATTGACGAAACACCACATATCAATTATTTAGTTGACTCTCGTTATTTACAAGACAAGATTAAATGTTGGTTAACATGGGAAGAGGTGAAGCATAATAAAACTACACTATTTAGGCATTTTAAATGAGGCCGGAAAATAACAACAACATATTCCGGAAATCCCCATGAGCATGTTTAGTAAATTTTAAGCAACAACAATTCACACATATTATGTTGTTAACATGATGCGGATGACATGATCAAGTTTATGCAATTTTTATTAAAAGGTTAACATAAGAGATATGAAGTGTTGTTCCCGTGGTGGAAAGAAAAAGGGTACCACGGCAACGATTCCGAAGATGATGCAACGGCATCATATCGGTTCTGGTAACTCGTTGAGAGTCCGGTGCAAAAGGAAAGAGGTGGCGTGAGCGAGTCGAACAAGATGAAAGAGGTGGGGTGATCCCGTCACCGGGTTCCCATGGGTCGGCGACGTGGCAACCGAGGAACATGACAAAAGGTCGGAACGGGCACGGAGCACACAAGGGAGCAACTCATACAACACAACATCTCACGGGTCACGTCTCGGGGTTATACCTTCGGAACCATTGTTCACGGGGCGGTTCGAGATAGTAGAGGAAGGAGTCGTTCTCACGAGTCGTAGAGGAAGTAGTGGTTCACGTTTCCGAAGAGAAAGTAGCCGTTCCGATATCGTGTCGTGGTACTTGCGGCGTGGGACATCTTCGGGTCACGGTAGTGGTACACGTTCCGTAGGGGTACTTCTCGCATAGCCATGTAGTTGTTCACGTTCATCGGAGAGGTACTCGCCATCGTAGCCGTTCGGTCGTCGTGGTACTTGTTCGTGGTACTTGGCAGGTCGATGTACTCGTTCGTAGTTGTACTTGCATCGGAGGGGTACTTGTCACGTAGTCGAACTTGACACATCCGAAGGGGTACTTGGCGGGTCGGTCGTCGTACACGGTTCGTCGACGTTCTCGTTACGTAGTGGTACTTGGGGGTTCTCTGTCAAGGCAACAGCAAAAGGCCAACACAAAAGAAAACACCGGACACTGCAGCACGGGGGCGACGAGACCATGCAGCGGCACGGCGATGAGGTGCTGGAGGTGCTTGGGGCGGCGCCGACGCTGCACGGAAGAGGAGCTGCACGGGGCGACGACTTGGGGCGCTGGAAGGAGACGACGGCAGAGCCTCGGTGGAGGAGAGGCGCGGGCCGGCCTGGTGCTGCTGCAGCCTCGGACCGGCGCCCTGGTGGCGCGGGCTGCTGGAGAGGATGGCTCGCGGGCGAGGCGGAGAGCAAGGGCGACGGGGAAGCGCTGGAACGGAGGGAGGCCGCAGGCTCGTCGCCCGGGGACGCGGTCCTGGCGACGGAGGCCGGAGGGGAGGACGGCCGGCTGCCTGGGCGCTGGACGGGGCCGAGACGGCCTGGCGACGGAGGAGGGCCCGAGAGAGCGGTGCTTGGAAACGGGCGCTGGAGCCCTGGCGAAGTGGGGCGGCTCGCGGCGTGCGGGCGTCGAGCCCTGGCTCGAAGGGAGGCCGGAGGGAGTATGGCCGCGGTGGGGACGGGACGCGGCGGCCATGGCACTCGGGGAGGCGAGGCGAGCGGCGCTCGAGCTGGCTCCTGGCGCGGCGCGGAGAGGAGGCGAGGGAGGCGCGCGGCAACCGAGCCTCGCCGGAGCGGCAGCGCAGGGCGCTGGACGGCACTCGCGAGGGGGGCTCGGGGATGAGGGGATCGGCACCCGAAGGAAGAGGGAGGTGAGCGAGGTCGCGCTGGTGAGTTGGGGTCGCGAGGGAGACAGGGAGCGAGGAAAACGGGATCGGGGGGATTGGGGTACGAGGGGAACGAACTGGCGGCGCGAGGGGGAAAGAAAGAGCGAGCGGAGGGAGAGAGCTGCGGCTCGCTAGGGTTAGGATTGGGCCGGCTGCTGGTGGGAGGGAGGCTGGGCCACTGGTGTGAGCTGGGGCCCATGGCCTAGGGAGGAAAATGGCTGGGAGCCCACATGGGCTGGGACCTCTCTTCCCTCCTTTTTTTTGATCTCTATTCGGAGTCAAGCAAGAAGAAAAGAAAGAGAAGAAGGAGGGGGTTTGGGCAAAACTAGCACAATGTTAATTTTTCTCGGGCTCGTAAAAATGAGCACGGTCCGAGAAAAATATAAAAGGCCAGATCGGAAAATAATTCAAACATATTTGAATTTAATTCAAATGGGTTTGAACTAAGACTTGAATATAGAAGTGTCCAAAAATGTCCGAAATTTCGGAGGAACCTCGATAAAAACGGAAAAGAATTATTGGCAAGGTCTTTGATGATGAAACTTGAAGTGAAAAGGCATGGGGAAAAAAATATGCAAGTGTGTGTTGGTGATTCCGAAGCAATGGAATATTTATTAATATAGCTCCATAATTATTAGGAGGCTTTTATATGTTATAAAGAGAAGTCAACCTTCCCTCGATTTAAATGGACCGAAGGTCCACACGATTTATTTAAGTTGAGATGCAAAAATAAATATGACATGATGGCATGATGACATGATGCAATGCGAAAATAAATAACACAAGCACAAATGAACACACGGGAGAACCCGGAACATCTGGAATCTTCTGGAATCTTCTGGGACGTCGGTCTTCGGGCGTCACAAACATGTATATCACATATACCTTTGACGTTGCCGGCCTTCTTGTCTGCTAAGTATTTGGGGTAGTTCCGCTACCAGTGACCCGTTCCCATGCAATAAAAGCACTCCATCTTAGTCTTGGGTCCATTCTTTGGCTTCTTCCCGGCAACTGGCTTACCGGGCGCGGCAACTCCTTTGCCGTCCTTCTTGAAGTTCTTCTTACCCTTGCCCTTCTTGAACTTAGTGGTTTTATTCACCATCAACACTTGATGCTCTTTCTTGATCTCCACCTCCGCTGATTTCAGCATTGAATACACCTCAGGAATGGACTTCTCCATCCCTTGCATATTGAAGTTCAACACGAAGCTCTTGTAGCTAGGTGGGAGCGACTGAAGGATTCTGTCAACGACCGCTTCGTCTGGGAGATTCATTCCCAACTGAGATAAGCGGTTGTGCAACCCAGACAACTTGAGTATGTGCTCACTAACAGAACTATTTTCCTCCATCTTACAGCTGTAGAATGCGTTGGAGACATCATATCTCTCAACTCGGGCATGAGCCTGGAAAACCATTTTCAGCTCTTGGAACATCTCATATGCTCTGTGGTGCTCGAAACGCTTTTGGAGCCCCGATTCTAAGCTGTAGAGCATGCCGCACTGAACCAGGGAGTAATCATCACAACGCGACTGCCAAGCGTTCATAACATCTTGGTTTGCCGGGGCGGGAGCGTCACCTAGCGGTGCTTCTAGGACATAAGTTTTCTTGGCAGTTATGAGGATGATCCTCAGGTTACGGACCCAGTCCGTATAGTTGCTACCATCATCTTTCAGCTTGGATTTCTCTAGGAACGCGTTGAAGTTGAGGGTGACATGAGCGTGGGCCATTTGATCTACAAGACATATTGTAAAGAATTTAGACTAAGTTCATGACAATTAAGTTCATCTAATCAAATTTTAATGAACTCCCACTCAGATTGACATCTCTCTAGTCATCTAAGTGATACATGATCCGAATCGACTAGCCCGTGTCCGATCATCACGTGAGACGGACTAGTCATCAACGGTGAACATCTTCATGTTGATCGTATCTTCTATATGACTCATGTTTGACCTTTCGGTCTTCCGTGTTCCGAGGCCATGTCTATACATGCTAGGCTCGTCAAGTGAACCCTAAGTGTATTGCGTGTGTAAATCTGGCTTACACCCGTTGTATGCGAACGTTAGAGCCTATCACACCCGATCATCACGTGGTGCTTCGGAACAACGATCCTTAGCAACGGTGCACAGTTAGGGGGAACACAATTCTTGAAATTTTCAGTGAGAGATCATCTTATTTACTACCGTCGTTCTAAGTAAACAAGATGCATAAACATGATAAACATCACATGCAATCAAATAAAGTGACATGATATGGCCAATATCATTTTGCTCCTTTGATCTCCATCTTCGGGGCACCATGATCATCTTTGTCACCGGCATGACACCATGATCTCCATCATCGTGTCTTCATGAAGTCGTCTCGCCAACTATTACTTCTACCACTATGGCTAACGTTTAGCAATAAAGTAAAGTAATAACATGGCGTTATTTAGTGACACGCAGGTCATACAATAAATAAGACAACTCCTATGGCTCCTGTCGGTTGTCATTTTCATCGACATGCAAGTCGTGATTCCCTATTACAAGAACATGATTAATCTCATACATCACATATATCATTCATCACATCTTCTTGGCCATATCACATCACATAGCACATGCTGCAAGAACAAGTTAGACGACCTCTAATTGTTGTTGCAAGTTTTTACGTGGCTTCTATAGGTTTTCCAGCAAGAACGTTTCTTACCTACGCCAAAACCACAACGTGATATGTCAATTTCTATTTACCCTTCATAAGGACCCTTTTCATCAAATCCGATTCGACTAAAGTGGGAGAGACAGACACCCGCCAGCCACCTTATGCAACTAGTGCATGTCAGTCGGTGGAACCAGTCTCACGTAAGCGTACGTGTAAGGTCGGTCCAGGCCGCTTCATCCCACGATGCCGCCGAATCAAGATTGGACTAGTAATGGCAAGAGAATTGAACAAAATCAACGCCCACAACTTGTTTGTGTTCTACTCGTGCAAGATGCCTTTGCAAAGACCTAGCTCAGATGCCACTGTTGGGGAACGTAGCCGAATTCAAAAAAAATCCTACGCTTCACCAAGATCAATCTAAGGAGATCATCTAGCAACGAGCATAAAGGAGTGCATCTACATACCCTTTGTAGATCGCGTGCGGAAGCATTCGAAGGAACGTGGATGATGGAGTCGTACTCGTCGTGATCCTCGTCACCGATGATCCCAGCGCCGAACGGACGGCACCTCCGTGTTCAACACATGTATGGTACAGCGACGTGTCCTCCTTCTTGATCCAGCAAGGGGGGAGGAGAGGTTGACGGAGATCCAACAGCACGACGACGTGGTGGTGGATGTAACGGGAAAAGCTACAAGGCTTCGCCGAGAACCTGCGGGAGGAGTTGGAGGTGTGACGGGGGGGAGAGGCGCCAGGGGCTGAGGTGCGGCTGCCCTCTCTCCCCCCACTATATATAGGGGGCCATGGGGGGGCGCCGGCCCTAGGAGATCCAATCTCCTAGGGGGGGCGCCGGCCCTAGGAGATCCAATCTCCTAGGGGGGGCGGCGGCCAGGGGGGGTTTCTTACCCCCCCCCCCCAAGCCAAGGGGGCGCCCCCACCCCTAGGGTTTTAACCCTAGGCGCATGGGGGGGAGCCCATGAAGGGTGCGCCAGCCCACTAGGGGCTGGTCCCCCTCCCCCTACGGCCCACGGGGCCCTCCGGGATGGGTGGCCCCACCCGGTGGACCCCCGGGACCCTTCCGGTGGTCCCGGGACACTCCCGGTGACCCCCGGAACTCTCCCGATGGCCGAAACTGGACTTCCTATTATCATTCTTTACCTCCGGACCATTTCGGAACTCCTCGTGACGCCCGGGATCTCATCCGGGACTCCGAACAACATTCAGGTTTCCGTGTGCATATATCTCTACAACCCTAGCGTCACCGAACCTTAAGTGTGTAGACCCTACGGGTTCGGGAGACACGCAGACATGACCGAGACGACTCTCCGGTCAATAACCAACAGCGGGATCTGGATACCCATGTTGGTTCCCACGTGTTCCTCGATGATCTCATCGGATGAACCACGATGTCAAGGATTCACTTAATCCCGTATGTTATTCCCTTTGTCCATCGGCATGGTACTTGCCCGAGATACCTCTCCGTCATACGGAGTGACAAATCCCAGTCTCGGTTCGTGCCAACCCAACAGACACTTTCGGAGATACCCGTTGCGTACCTTTATAGCCACCCAGTTACGTTGTGACGTTTGGCACACCCAAAGTATTCCTACGGTATCCGGGAGTTGCATAACCTCATGGTCTAAGGAACAAATACTTGACACTGGAAAAGCTTAAGCATTGCGAACTATACGATCTCGTGCTAGGCTTAGGATTGGGTCTTGTCCATCACATCATTCTCCTAATGATGTGATCCCGTTATCAATGACATCCAATGTCCATGGTCAAGAAACCGTGACCATCTGTTGATCAACGAGCTAGTAACTAGAGGCTTACTAGGGACACATTGTGGTCTATGTATTCACACATATATCGCTATTTCCGTACAATACAATTCAAGTATGAATAACAGACAATTATCATGAACAAGGAAATATAGTATTAATCCTTTTATTATTGCCTCTAGGGCATATTTCCAACACATATGTGGATGTGATAAAGTGGTTGAGGGTTTTTGGAGCATATCACTAAGCATTTTGAGCAAGAAACCCATTAAGCAACACCTCATCCCCTTTTAATAGTATTGCATTTCCTATGGACTCAATGTGATCTTGGATCACTAAAATGGGAAAAGTAGAGTCTTGAGCTTGAGCCAATATGTGTCCTTAGCATTTTGAGGAGTCCACATTCCTAGTCCATGCCATTCCAATCATTGAACTTTCCTGAAATATTTATCTTGAAATGGCATTAGTTCAATGAGCTACATGTTGTTAGGAATTACCAAAACCACCTAGTGATAGTTGCACTTTCAGAGGATTTGGATCCATATGAAGAATTTGATCTGAGGTTCATGTTCTTCACAGGAGGTGTCATGAGGACATTCACTTGAAGATTTTCAGATGCCTCTTAGGGACCCAGATTTTCTTCATAGGGGGACCATTCCTGCAGTTAGTTCCAACATATCTAGCAAATACTTCACCATTCTGATTTTTGAACAACTTATAGTTGGAGTCAAATGACTCATCAGTAGAATATGAAGATTCACAAGTAAAGCCAGATAAGGTAGATGGATCTACGGGAGGTCCTTTTGCAGTAACCAATGAGGTTTTGGGATACTGCTCAGGTTTCCAGTAGGTCCCATCAACATTGAGTTTTCTCTCAAAGGCAATACCCTCTTTCCTAGGGTTCCTATTCAGAATCTGCTTTTTAAGCACATCACAAAGAGTCTGATGACCTTTGAGGCCTTTGTACATGCATGTCACATACAATTCCTTCAACCCTGCATTTTCGTCAGTAGCGTCGGTGTTTTCCTCAATTGAGGAAATTGTCACCACAGAAACAGTTGAAGAATTTGTAACAGTAGAAGCATTTGAACTTTCAGGTGAAGAATTTTCAATTTCACGTTCAATGCATTTAAGACATGGTGGAATGAATTCCTCCTAAGCAGCGCTGATCTATTGACGAAGCAATGAACCGCGTTCCTTCTGAAGATCTTCATAACTCTCCCTTAGCTTCTCAAGATCTTGCTTTCTATGAAGAAATTCATAGGAAAGCTTCTCATGATCAGATAAGAGAGTGTTATGATTATCCTGAAGGTTATCATACTTGGACTGAAGTCTCTGTAGATTTTCAGTCAAGATTTTAGATCGATCAATTTCTTCACCCAACATATCATCGCTTTCATTAAGCATATTATGAGCTTTTTCCAAAGTTTTTTGTTGTTTCGTGGCAAGGGAAGCAAGTTTGGTATATCTGGGTCCAAATTCATCATCACTAGACTCAGATAGGTAGGATTCGGTTACCTTGGCACCTTTTGCCATAAGACATGGTGCAGAAGATGATGATTCCGGATTGAAAGGCACCGCCTTGAGAGATTCTTTGAAATCCTCAAACCAGAGATCGTTACGAGTTCGATGACCTTCATAAACCTCAGAGAGAGACCGTCCCAGATAAGCTTCACATGGATGAGATGCATAACGTTCCTGAACTGATTTTGGGACATACAGGAACAGATGATGTCCTTCGTGGTTAGGTTGAGTAGAGTGTACTTGCGAATATCATTAGCCTCAGCCATCTTTCATAGATCGGTAAGACCAATCTCAGTGATGGTCCACAGCTCACTGTTCATCACCATGAGGCACTTCTTTATCAGGCCTTCCACTTGGGATAATCATGACCGTCAAAGATTGGGCATAACACAGTCTTCATTCCCGCGGTCGACATAACTTAAACTCTAGGCGGTTAAGCCAAAATCACACAGAACAAGGGAGCACCTTGCTCTGATACCAATTGAAAGTGTGTTATATCAACTAGAGGGGGTGAATAGAAGATTTTTACAAATTTGTCACTGAGGAAATACTAACTGAGGAATTTCCTAAGCAAGAAACTACTTAGCAGCGAAATAGATACTCAGGTGCAAGCATAACAAGACAGTAGCATGGTCATCATGATCAAATGAAAACTAGCATAGAGTACAAGTAGCATGTAAACAGGATAAGCAGGCTGAGGACTGAAGACTGAAGAAATTGGGTTGAGGAAATTGAGAAAGTCTTCAGTCAAAGTCTTCAAACAGTAAGATCAAGTTCATCAACACATGAATGAGTAAATGGAAGAGTTGAGGAAATAGAACCAGTAGGCTTGATGAAGACAATGATTTGTTAGACCAGTTCCAACTGTCGTGCCAGTTGTACATCTGGTTGGGGCGGCTGTATTTAAACCCGAGGACACACAGTCCCGGACACATAGTCCAAGACACCAAGTCCTCACCGTATTCCCCTTGAGCTAAGGTCACAAGACATCGCCCAATCACTCATGGTAAGTCTTCACAGGTGACTTCCAAACCTTCACAGACTTGGTCACCCGGCGATCCACAATTCCTCTAGGATGCTCTAGACCATTGACGCCTAACCATCTGGAAGATCACAGTCTTCAAAGGTAACAAGCGTCGGTTCCACACAGGAACACTCTCTTCAGTGATGCTCAATCACTTTTGGGTTTTAGGTGTTTGGGTTTGGGTTTTTCCTAACTTGATGATTTTCGCTCAAAGTCCACGGAGGATGGGTTTCTCTAATGACATGTGTTAGTTTCTCTCGGAGCAGCCAACCAGCTAGTGGTTGTAGGGGGCAGCTATTTATAGCCTGGAGAGCAGCCCGACATGATAAGACATAAATGCCCTTAAATGATATGACCGATAGGTGGATAAGATATTTTGTGACAGCTAGCGCATGGCACAACAACGTTCGGAAATTGAGCTCTCAAATTCCTCAGGGCTATCATGTTCCTCACTTGTAGGCAATCCGCACTGGCGAATTCCTAACTCCTCAGTCAGAACAAATTCCTCAGAGACCGGAAGAACTTCGTCTCTGTCAGTGAAGAAATTGACTGAACTGTATGAGATTTCCAATGGCTTCACTCGAAAGGATCGGGTAGTGTAGGCTTTGAGTTGAGCATCACTTGGAAATATGTTTCCTTAGTCTTACCTCGACCCCCTTTAACAGTACGGTGTTTCCTATGACTCAAGAAAGATAAAATGAAACTACGAAAACAAAAGTCTTCACGCTTCATAATCCTCGTATGAATATCCAAGTATTCAAGGTCACACCAATTTCCTCACTTTCAAAGTCTTCAACTGAAGACATACATTTTTAGGGGTCGACTTTAATCGTAAATATCAAACTCCACATAGACTTATAAGACCCGTGTACACTCAAAAACACATTAGTCCCTTAACCTATAAGTCTTCAATACACCAAAATCACTAAGGGGCACTAGATGCACTTACATGAGTTATCTCAAAGTCTTTGGTGCTAAATGTTGGGTTAGAGATCCTCATCACAATTCCAAATTTGCACCGAAAGCACACGAATGTTTTATGCTTGGTTATGGAAAGGACTCACACACCTACAAAATCTTCATCAATCTTATTCACAAGATTGTTGAGACTGTAGATGTGCGGTTCGATGAAACTAATGGCTCACAAAGAGAGCACCTGCCTCCTGTGACAGGTGAAATACCTCCTAAGGAATACATCAAGTTCAAATCTACTGAGGATATCATTCCCACTGAAGAATCTACTGAAGAAGAATTTCTGACCATGAAGAAAATCATACTGGTGCTCCTGAAGAAACTGCTGCTGAAGAAAATGCTCAGCCAGATCAAAGTCATGAACCAGCTCATCCTCGAGTGGCAAAAGAAGTGCAGATCGAGAAAATCATCGATGACATCAATGCACCAGGTCCTCTCGCACGCTCAAGAGCTTCACACTTATCTAACTTTTGTGGGCACTTTGCTTTTGTCTCTATCACAGAGCCCACCAAAGTTGATGAGGCATTTCTGGAACCTGAGTGGATTCAAGCTATGCAACAGGAATTATATCAATTCGAGCTCAACCATGTGTAGGAACTCATCAAGCGACCAGATCCTCGGAAGCATAATATCATCGACACAAAGTGGATCTATCGCAACAAGCAAGATGAAAATGGCCTTGTGGTGAGGAATAAGGCTCGTCTCATAGCTCAGGGCTACACACAGGTTGAAGGAATTGACTTTGATGAAACTTTTGCTCCTGTTGCTAGACTTGAAGCTATTCACATTTTACTTGCTTATGCTAACCATCATAATATGATCTTATGTCAAATGGATGTGAAAAGTGCATTCCTCAATGGTAAGCTTGAGGAAGAAGTATATGTTGCTCAACCACCAGGTTTTGAAGATCCTAAACATCCTGACAAAGTCTTCAAACTCAACAAGGCCCTCTATGGACTCAACCAGGCCCCTCGGACGTGGTATGATACTTTGAAGGAATTCCTCACGAAGAAAGGCTTCAAACCCGGTTCACTTGACCCAACTCTTTTCACCAAATCATATGATGATGAATTATTTGTGTGTCAAATCTATGTGGACGATATTATCTTTGGCTATACTGATGAACGTTACAGTGACGAATTTGACTACATGATGTGTGAAGAATATCAAATGTCTATGATGGGAGAACTGAAATTCTTCTTAGGCCTTCAAATTCATCAACAATGCAATGACATCTTCATATCTCAAGAGAAATACCTCAAGGATGTTCTGAGGAAATTGGGCATGCAAGATTACAAAGGCGTCAAAATTCCTATGCCCACAAATGGCCATCTATGCACCGATGAAAATGGTAAAGACTTCGATCAAAAGGTATACCGCTCCATGATTGGCTCTTTATTGTATCTATGTGCATCTAGGCCAGATATTATGCTTAGTTTTTGCATGTGTGCCTGATTTCAAGCTACACCGAAGGAATCACACCATAAGGCCGTGAAGCATATTCTTCGATATCTAGCTCACACACCAACACTTGGATTATGGTATCCCAAGGGCTCTGATTTTGATCTCATTGGATATTCTGACTCTGACTATGCTGGTAATCGAGTGGATCGCAAGTCTACATCCCGCACATGCCATTTCCTCGGACGATCCTTAGTTTGTTGGTCCTCGAAGAAACAGAACTGTGTATCACTCTCTACTACTGAAGTTGAGTACATTACTGTTGGTTCATGTTGTGCTCAATTGCTGTGGATGAAGCAAACCCTCAAGGACTATGGTGTCAACATGAAGAATGTGCCACTCTATTGTGACAATGAGAGTGGCATCAAGATTGCTCACAACCCAGTTCAGCACTCGAAGACAAAGCACATCCAGATTCGTCATCATTTTCTTCGTGACCATGTATTCAAGGGCGACATCTCCATCTACCATGTGAAGACTGAAGAACAGCTCGCAGATATCTTCACTAAGCCCTTGGATGAGAAGAGATTTTGCAAGTTGCGGTGTGAGCTAAATATCTTAGAATATTTGAATGTTCTTTGAAAGGACACACATCCTAACACTTATGCAAAATTGATGACTTTGATGCGCAACACACGAAGTAAAGTTTTTCTTCAATCAATGAAGACTAACCCTCTAATTATGAAGCAATTAATAAAGGAATTGATTCTCGCAGCCCTACGACAATTGTACGCGGTGTTTGAAATCATCATTCTTATACGGTGGGTCACGCCACCAACCAAAGTTGAAATTTGAGTTTTTCTTCAATTTGCAAATTCTTCCAATTTTCAAATTCCTCAATTGTTGTTGGTTCATTGACTATATATATAGAGAGAGAGAGAGACAGGGGGAGAGTTTTTATGTCCTCTACAGCATTCACTTATTGCTAATTCTTTAAGTTGATTTTTCCTCTAAGTGAATGTGATCGGACCCTTTTCCCCTCTATGCTTAACTCAATCCAGTCTATTCACAAATTCCTCATATGCGTTCTATTTGAAACCTGTTCAAAATCTTCGATGTGTCCTTGACAGCTGAAGAATTTGTGAACGCAACGTTAAAATTTTCTTATCCAAAATTTTCGGCTTTTGCCGCTCAAACCATTCCGCATCCCATGATGGATTAAACAACTCTCCCACGATCTCCACTATCTTTACACTTCATAACGTGGGTGACACATGTCGCTAGGATAGCAAAGGGTAGGGGCACATTCGTCTAATTTCTTCGGACGAGCGGTTTTCACACTTGCCATAAATACCCCTTCCCTTCACCTCACCTCATTTACTTCCCTCGACTATCGTCTCGCTCGAGCTCTCAGACCTAGCGCCGCCGCTACTCTCCATCGACGCTGGTGAGGAAGAGCTTCGCTGCCTCGACCTCCTCATCGTCGTACTCACGTCGGCCGCGGAAATCTTCACTCCGCCGCCGCCGTAGCTGTCTCCCTCTGCCAAGTTAGGGCGTGGGAGATCTGGACCAACGAGCTTCTCCAACGTTCATCCAGTTCATCGTGTTCTTCACCAAGGGTAATTAAAATCTAATTTTACTACCCTTCTTTGATTCTCATGATTTCCACAATTTCTTCAAAAGGTGTTTATTCTTCAACTTCCCACTACTTAAACACCTAAATCAGTCTGTTCTTGATTTGCTTCTCTAAGTTGTGATTTTCTTAATGATTCCTCAATTGTGTGGATTTCTGATCTATACAACTCTGGAACCTAAAGCAAGAATGCTTAGTGAAATTCTTCAAGACTCCCATGGTCATATTCCTCAAACTTGATACTTTTGAAAAAAAATGAGAACGCATATGACCTCTCCAAATTCTTTGCACCTACACTATGTTCACAGGTACAAATGTCTGCTGCTGAATCTCTAGGTTCTCATCAACTTAACTCATTTGGAGCATTCCTCGAAGAAAAGTTACATACTTCCTCAGAAACGTCAATTGTTCAAAATCCTCAAGTGAGGAAAATGGCTGAAGGAAAGACACCGCGGAAGTGAGGCAAGATACCTGAGACAAACATTGCCTTTGATATCCGTGAAGACATATGCTAACTATTGCACTCCAGATGAGGAAATTCATGTCAAAGAAATTCATGATGACTATTACACAAGACCTCCATTGGCTACATGCCAAGATGCAGATCCCTCAAGCGTTAGACATGGTGAGGAATTTTCAAAGGAATGGGCCAAGCGCCAAGCAAAGCTTCAACAGACAGCTAGAGAAGTAGTGAGGAAATTCAATGAAGACACTGCTACTTCTGCCACCGCTGCTGAGACCTCTGCCAGCAAGCCCAAAAAGGCTATGCTGAAGAAATCAGCCATCAAGCCAGCTTCCTCAACAGCAATGCGCTCACGGCCAAGTTCCTCAAAGCCTTCAGGACACATTCCTCAGGCAACTTCCTCAAGGGTTGCTCCAATTCCCTCTGTTGCTGCACAATCCTCACCTGTTGTTGTAAAGTCCTTAACTCATGTGCACCTAGCAATGTGTCAAATGACTGTAGGATTCTCAATTGCTCTAGGAGCCTCTGCAAGTTCATCAACTCCACCACAAACTTCACCTGGTCCAACCTTACTTAAAGTGAAGACTACTGGTGGACGTGGAAAGAGGGCAAGTCCTCAAAAGAAAGTGGCTTTTCAAGTTCCGTCTGATGACGATGAAGCTGATAATGACGAACTTGCTGAAATCATCAAAGATAGGCAGGTGAAGGCTGCTAGAGCCAAGGGCAGTTCTGTGCCTCTGATGATGGATCCGAAGAAGATCCTTGACTATATTGATCTTTGGCACAAAGATCCCAATGCACCTCTCCCTGAGATGAATCTCACTCCTGGTCAAAGTCACATGTTGGCTGCTTTCATTGGTGAAGTAAAATGAAAGTTTGAACAAGCCAGGAAAGCCAAGAAGGATCAGTACAAGAAGGAGAGCTTCTTGAAGAAAAATGTTGTGAACATGTCTCCTGAGGACCTTGTGAAACTGCAAACTGAGATCAAAGGCCTAAGTGATGAATTTGATAGATACCGTGCTAATTGGCTAGGTGCCAAAGTCAGATTCATCAAGCTCTCCAAGTCCCTCAAGATTGGTGGTGAAAGCTCCTCACATGAATAAATTCATCTTGCTGAGGAAACTAAAAGCGCAGCTGGAAATGTAGCCGCTGAAGAAACTGAACATGGCAGGGCTGATGAAGAAATTCCAGCCGTTGATGAAACTGCCAGGGCAACTTCCAATGTTGCGCCTGAAGAACAACCCAGGCCTGTTGAAGAATTTGCTGTAGCACCTGAAGAATCTGAGAATGCCAGGGCGACTACAACAGTCGTGCCTGAAGAAACTGAACCTATGTCATCTGCTCCTCTTGCAAAGTCTTCACCTGTGAAAAACATCAATCTTCCTTCTGCATCAGAAGTGAAGAAGACAAAGGCTGCGGAGAAGGCAGCTATGAAGAAAAGGAAAGCATCATCAACTGCAGAATCCTCAGCTCCCAAGAAAGTGAGGACTTTGTCAAGCTCCGTGACCAACCCCATCGATGTTGTTCCGATTCCGGTTGTGCCATCAAAGGAGATTGTTCCCCTTGGCGAGGATTATGTCATTCTTGATGACATTGCCGAAGAAAATCATTATGCTTCTTCTTCAGAGTAGTTGGATGATGAAATTGAAGCGGAAGAAATCCCTTCAACCCCTCTGGTATCATCGCACATGCCTCAGTTCACTGCTAAAGAGGCCGGCGTTGAGGAAATTGAAGAAGATGAAGACGTGGATATTGGCTCTACAACTCCTGTGCTCAATGATGATTATTGGGAAAACTCTCATCCCAATTCACCTTTGACCACACCGCTACAACAAATTCCTTAGTCCCCTGCTCAAACTGAAGAAATTCATGCCGGCTCTGCAAAACTCCACACTCCTCTCTTGTCCTATCCTAAAGGAGATCCAGCTGCAACAGCTGAATAAATTGAAAAGCCAACCGCTGCTGAAGAACCTGAAGCTTCAATTCCTCAGTCAGCAGCTCCAGAAGTTTTGCAGCAAGAGGCTACAAAATCATCATATGTAAATCTTTAGCCTAAGCAGAAGAACCCTCATGCAACCAAGCAAAAATTCAAGGCTGATGATTTCTTCGTTGAACATCTATTCTTCACTGAATTCAACCCTTATGAGTCAGCAAGACTTCTTCGCAAGCGGTTCTAGACAGCAGGTCAGATGAATTTCTATTCTTCACTGCTATTCAACAATGTGTCAAATTCCTCATGTTGACATGGAGTCCATCCCATGCTTTGAGCTTGTGCTGAACTTACTTCACGAAGTGGGGCTTCTGAGTTTCCGCTCTGACATCTGCGACTGGAATGAAGAACTCATTCTTCAGTTCTATACCACTTTGCATCTCACTGGTGATGTAAATGATGTGCATTCATGGGCGCTGGACTGGATGTCTGAAAATACTCACTACAATGCACCAGCAATTGAATTGCTTCTTGCTATCCCAGTTAACCCCCTGCTAACAACGCAAGAAAAAAGTATGCTGAACCTGAACTTCAAAATCATCTGATGCAGGTGCTAATGAAGCCTTTGAAGGCTGGCCAACCTCCAAGAACAACCTTCCTTGTGAAGGATTTGCTTTATGTGCCAAGGACCATCTACCGCATACTCACCAAAACCCTTAGTCCAATTAAGGGCCACAGCTCTGAAGAAGCGGACGTTGTTGGAATCCTTAAGAACCTGCTGTTCAATATCATGCATGGGATTCCCATCAATTATCACGATTTCTTCATGAGGACTTTGGCGAATATTGCAATGTCACCTTTTGAGTTGAAGCCTTATGCTCCCTGGATTATGAGATTCATCAGAACAAGGTCTTCAATTGCATACAAGGCTGACATTCAAAATCATCCCAGCTATCTGACTCCTATTGAAGTCCTCAAACAGACTATTTCCTCGGTTGATGGAAAAGGCAAAGTTGCTGTTATTGATGAAGGTACTCATCCATTGGATGGCCAGATTCGCAAAGCTGCATCCTCTTCCACCAATTATGATTCTGCAACCCAAGACACTGCCGCAAATGCTTCAAAGCAAATTCCTCAAGGAACTGTTCCGCGAGTGATGACTGACCGTGAGCTTCTCCTAAGTCTTCATCAGAAGGTTGATCGCAATCACAAGTGGGTCAAGTGCCAGTTTGGTGCAATTCTTCAGAACATGAATGTCACACAGAACACTATAAAGAAGAATCACTACTAGGTGCATGAAATCTTCGATCGCACTTGGGCTATTCTTTCACATCAGTATAGTGCTGAAGATCTCAAGGAGATGGAATTCCAATAGGACATTGACTGGTCTTATCCACCTTCGAAGAAATTCAAGAAGGTCAAAGCTCCTCAGCTGGTCACAAGTTCATTTTCTTCATCGCGCGCGATGGATGAAGCTGAAGATTTGGAAGACACTGCGGCAGGCGCTACATCAACGGACGACCCCAACAACGTTGACGCTCCGCCATCGACATCATGATGATATTCTTCAGGGGCTTTAGTCCTCATTTTTCTTCCCTTTTGGTCATGTGATGACAAAGAGGGAGAAATTTGAGTTAGTCTTCAAGCGGGTCTCTTATATGGTCTATATTTTTGTTAAGTTACAACTCTCGCTCTTTTGAAATGTTTGCTCTGATGAGTTGTAAACTTAAGTCCGATGGTGGTCTGGCACTTTTTGAACTGCATTCTGCATGCTTATTTCCTCAGTACCTTAATGCACGCATGCTGAATTTCGTCAGACACCATATTTCATCATGCATTTCAATTCTTCATATCATATGTTAAATGTGTGTATGGATTACAAGATATAGGGGGGGAGATCTCCATGATATTACTCTACAATATGCATTTGCTACTCAAGCAAAATCCTCAAACATGCACATCTTAAGGGGGAGTTCTTCTATATCGTGCAATCAAATTCCTCAATATCTATTGTTACACTTCATATGTTTATCCCCGTTGAAAACTTAACCTATTTGTGATCAATCACCAAAAAGGGGGAGATTATAAGTGCATCTAGTGCCCCTTAGTGATTTCGGTGTATTAAAGACTTATAGGTTATGGGACTAATGTGTTTGTGAGTGTACACAGGTACTATAAGTCTATGAGGAGTTTGATATTTACGAAGAAAGTCGACCCCTAAAAATGTATGTCTTCAGTTGAAGACTTTGGTTTTCTTGAAGACTTTGAAAATGAGGAAATCGGTGTGACCCTGAAGACTAGGATATTCATGCAAGGATTATGAAGCGTAAAGACTTTTGTTTTTGCAGTTTCATTTTCTTTTTCTTGAGTCATAGGAAACACCGTACTGTTAAAGGGGGTCGAGGTAAAACTAAGGAAACATATTTCCAAGTGATGCTCAACTCAAAGCCTACACTACCCAATCCCTTATTGTGAAGCCATTGGAAATCTCATACAGTTCAGTCAATTTTTTCAGTGACAGAGATGAAGTTCAATTGTTCTCTGAGGGATTTCTTCTGACTAAAGAGTTATGAATTCGCCAGTGCGGATTGACTACAAGTGAGGTACATGATAGCCCTGAGGAATTTGAGAGCTCAATTTCCGACCGTTGGTGTGCTATGCACCAGCTGCGCCAAAATATCCTATCCACCTAACGGTCATATCATTGAAGGGCATTTATGTCTTATCATGTTGGGCTGCTCCCTAGGCTATAAATAGCCGCCCCCTAAAACCACTAGTTGATTGGATGCTCCAAGAGAAACTGACACTTGTCATTAGAGTAACCCATCCTCCGAGGACTTTGAGCGAAAATCATCAAGTGAGGAAAACCCCAAAACCCCAACACATAAAACGCCGAAGTGATTGAGGATCACTGAAGAGAGTGTTCCTGTGTGGAACCGGCGCTTGTTACATTTGAAGACTGTGATCTTCCAGACGGTTAGGCGTCAATGGTCTAGAGCATCCAAGAGGAATTGTGGATCGCCGGGTGACCAAGTCTGTGAAGGTTTGGAAGTCACCTGTGAAGACTTACCATGAGTGATTGGGCGAGGTCTGTGTTACCTTAGCTCAAGGGGAATACGGTGAGGACTAAGTGTCCTGGACTGTGTGTCCAGGACTATGTGTCCTCAGGTTTGAATACCCAGCCGCCCTAACCAGACGTACAACTGTCACAACTGTTGGAACTGGTTTACCAAATCGTTATCTTCACCATGCCTACTGGTTCTATTTCCTCAACCCTTTCATTTCCTCATTCATGTCTTGATGAACTTGATCTATACTGTTTGAAGAATTTGACTGAAGTCTTTCTCAATTTCCTCAACCCTATTTCTTCAGTCCTTGGTCTACGGCCTGCTTATCCTGTTTACACGCTACTTGTGCTCTGTGTTTGATTTCATTTCATCATGACGACCATGCTACTATTTTGTCGTGCATGCACTTGAGTATCTATTCCGCTGCTTGTAGTTCGTGGCTTAGGAAATTCCTCAGTTAGAATTTCCTTAGTGAGGAATTTGTAAAAATTGCCTATTCACCCCCCCTTCTAGTTGATATAACGCACTTTCACCGGGTCGCTGGTACTGTTGCTTCTACACGCCAACCAGCTGTCTTCGCCCGCGCAAAAGCGGATCATGAGTGCAGTAAGGGTTGCCATTGTCTTCGGATTCTCCTGGCCGAGGTGTCTTGCGAGCCATTCATCTCGGACGCTCTGTTTGAATGCTGCTAAGGCTTCGGCATCCGGATAGTCGACGATTTGGTTATTTTTAGTTAAGAACCGGTTCCAAAGCTTGCGGGCAGACTCCCCGAGTTGCTGGATTATATGGCTTAAGTCATCAGCATTTGGTGGCCGGACATAAGTCCCCTGAAAGTTACCCTGAAAAGCATCATCTAAATCTTCCCAACTTCCTACGGAGTTCTGTGGGAGGCTGTTCAACCAGTGCCATGCAGGCCCCTTCAGCTTTAGAGGGACGTATTTAATGGCGTGGAGGTCATCCCCACGAGCCATGTGGATGTGGGGAATAAAGTCTTCAATCCGTACGTCGGGATCCGTAGTTCCAACGTATGCCTCGATGTTTACGGGTTTAAACCCTTTTGGAAATTGGTGATCCATCACCTCATCGGTAAAGCACATAGGGTGTGCAGCGCCCCTGTATCGTGCGACATCATGAAGTAGTTCGAACGACATCTGTGTTCGGTGTTGACTCCGGACTTGATTATATCCGGTGTGCTTGGCTTGATAGCCACAATCCCGTGTGGGAGCATGTTCTCTTGACCCATAGATCGATCTGGCCTGACCAGCTTATTTGTTCAGGTCCTTACGTAGGTCGTATTTATGGCCATGAGCCGCTATATACTTTCCTTTACGGTGGGGAGGTGCGGGCTAGTATATGGCATTGCTAGCCGCTTTGTCCCATCCGCGAGGTGGTCGGTCCGGTTGATCGGCCTGATCGTGCCTCGACGGAATTGGTGCAAGGGCCTCGTCATCGAATTGTGGCAGCAACTTGCGCTTGGGATAGCTCTTTGTTTGGCGCTCATGGCCGTATCTTTCTTCAGCGTCTAGCACTTCATTCCATCTATCGTTGAGCGTATCCTGTTCGGATTTAAGCCGATGTTGATGCTTTTTCAAGCTCTTTGTTGTGGCAATAAGCCGTCGCTGAAAGCGTTCTTGTTCGAGGGGTTCCTCTGGGATGACGAATTCCTCGTCTCCTAGGCTGACCTCCTCTTCGGAGACAGGTAGATAGTTACTGTCTTCGGAATCATTGTGATCGGTGAGTTGTTCAGGACTGCATTGGTCATCCTCCCGCTCATCCTCCTCTAACGCTGGGTCTACGAGGTCTTCGGCATCCTCGGGAGCTTCATTGTCTTCGGTGCCGGTATTACTTTCCCTTTCCCAACACGATCGTGAGCGGCACCGCTGACACCGACGCTTAGGAGGTTCATCGATGGGCTTATCCTCCTCTGGATCTTTATCGCGGTCGTCGTCCTTCTCCTTGGGTGTGTCCACCATGTATACGTCATAGGTAGAAGTGGCCGTCCATGCCTGGTGACGGGCGGGTTTTGACCTAGATCAGCTTCGACGTTGTGGTCCGTGACATCGAAATCTTCGGAAGCATAGTCTAGTACGTCGGTTAAGTCTTCGACCATCGCCACTAAGTGGGTGGTGGGTGCGAAGCAAAATTCCCTGATCTCAGCCCCCAGCTTCAACTGGGCATAGTTTGGTGGTGAATCCTCTATGATGGCGAAAGATTGTAGCAAGTCCAACGCCTCGTCTAACAGCGAGAGCTGGACAAGAATCTAGGGGTCCACGGAGCCGGGCCCGATGGTGACCACATGGTTGAGCCCGAAGAGTGTGGATCCCAAGAGTTCGGAGCTCATAATTGGAAACAAGTCAAGCTTCCCAGAGTCGGGGAGGGTCCCGCTGGGTCTGTGAGTGGCACAATCGCCTTTGAGCCTCCGGCTAAAAATTCCATGGCGGGGGAGAGTCTGACAGGTTTTATCCTCCCGTCTTCGGACAAAGTGATCTGCTTGGGATCTAGGGCCAGAGCGGACATGGGTATTTGTAATGCCCCGGACACACCCGCCGGTGGCTGTTACTCCTGGCGGGATCTAGACTGGCCTCACATATCAATACTAGTCTTTTCTGCGCACTTTGTCCTCACTCGTGCGCACCCGGGAGCAACTTCCCGGTCGGCCAGAGCGGACATGGGTATCTGTAATGCCCCGGACACACCCGCCGGTGGTTGTTACTCCTGGCGGGATCTAGACTGGCCTCACATATCAATACAAGTATTTTCTGCGCACTTTGTCCTCACTCGTGCGCACCCGGGAGCAACTTCCCGGTCGGTCACCCATCCTGAAACTACTCCAAGCTGAGCACGCTTAACTTTGGAGTTCTATCCGAATGGGCTCCCGGAAAAGAAGAAATTCCTTATTGATATAAGTAGTCTATCATCCCTAATAAGCCAGGCCATCACATACATCCTCACTCAGAGGAACCGACGTCCTCGTCGGGCCACAGGAATGTTCCCTCTTGGCACAACCGTCTGTGCTTCCAGGACAGCACATGTGCCATGCCGTGTGCCATGACGGGTCATAAACGTCATGCACAACATGACTGCAAACTGTCCGCACACATCCGTGTAACCGCGAGGGTCGGCTCTGAAACCAACTTGTAACGCCCCGGACACACCCGCCGGTGGTCGTTACTCCTGGCGGGATCTAGACTGGCCTCACATATCAATACTAGTCTTTTCTGCGCACTTTGTCCTCACTCGTGCGCACCCGGGAGCAACTTCCCGGTCGGTCACTGTGACGCCCGAAGACCGACGTCCCAGAAGATTCCAGAAGATTCCAGATGTTCCGGGTTCTCCCGTGCGTTTCATTTGTGCTTGTGTTATTTATTTTTGCATTGCATCATGTCATCATGCCATCATGTCATATTTATTTTGCATCTCAACGTAAATAAATCGTGTGGACCTTTGGTCCATTTAAATCGAGGGAAGGATGACTTCTCTTTATAACATATCCTCCAAATATTATGGAGCTATTATAATTAAATATTCCATTTGTGTGGAATTAACCGTAACACACTTGCAAAATCCCCATGCCTATTCCATATCAAGTTTGACTTCAAAACCTTCCGTATTTCTTTTCTCGTTTATCGAGGTTCTTCCAAAAAAAACCTCCAACAATTTTAATTAATTCCTTACATTTTGTGTGAGTCCAGGAATTTAACTCCATGACTAAATCTCTTCTCTAACCTTTTCTACCATCCTTCTCTTTCTTCTCATTCTTTTCCCTGTATTTGGGAAAATATGAAGAAGGGGCCCAGGCCTCTAGGCCATCTCCAGGCTTCCAACTTTCCCTCCAGCAAGGCCCAGCCGGCCTCTAAGGCAGCCGCCTCAGCCTCCAGGCCTCCCTAGGCGCGGCCCAACTCCTTCTGGCCCGCCCCCTTCTAACCCTAGCTAGCGACTGACCGATCGCTCCTCCCTCTCCTTCCCGTGTGCCGCCAGTTCCCGACCCTCGCTCACCCCGTTCTCTCGATCCCATCCTCCTCGCAGCCGATCCCTTCTCTCCCTCTGCCCGATCCAGCGTAGCTTCCCCGATGGCAGCCGCACTCCAGCACGCCCAGGCCGCGCCTCGCCTTGGAGCCCCGCCTGGCTGCCGCGCCCCTCCGCGCCATCCTTCTCCCCATCGCCAGCTCTCCCTGCATCGCCCGAGCCACCGCGCCTCGCGCCGGCCTCCGTCGCCAGGACTGTGTACCCCGAGCGCCGAGCCTGCGGCTCCCTTCTCCGGCCTCGAGCAGCTCGGCTGCCTCGCCACCATCGACGCGCGCCTCGGTCCTCCAGGCCGCACGCCGGCCCTGCGCCTCCAGCCGGCCCCGGCGCGCCAAGGCCGCAGCGGCGCCCCGTCCTCCAGCCGCTCCGCCATGGACGTCCACCGGTCGCCCCGGCCCTGTCCTGCGCCTTCCTCCGGCCTCCCTTCCTGCGCCACTTCCTCCAGCGCCTGTGGGCCTCCTCCGCCTCGCAGGGGCTCGTCGCCTCCAGCGCCTGAACCGCCGCCATCCTCGTCTCTCCGGCGAGCCGCCGGCGCCCTGCTTCATCGGCCTCGTCTCCAGCCCGGCGCCCCGGCTTTTTCCTCCTCGCTGCTCCGAGTAGTTGCCATGTTTGGCTACTGCTGTTTTTTTTCGCCAAGTGCACGAGGGACCCCAAGATTCGTCAAGTTCGACTACACGATGAAACACCAAGTACCCCTTCGTTTTTTGCCAAGACCGGCAAGATCGACGCGAGACCGAGACCCGTGAATGACTTCGTGAACAAGTACCACTACCGTCGCCCCGGAAACGATGGATGCGCCAAGTACATCTACGAACTCGACGACCGAGTTCAACTACGACCCGAGACCGGCAAGACCGCTACGAACGTGAACGACTACCGTCGCCGAGACCCTCAAGTACCTCTACGAACGGAACGACTACTCGTGGGCGGCCTCGTGAATGACTACTTCCTCTCCGAACGTGAACGCCTACTTCCTCTACGAATCGCGAGAACAACTACTTCCTCTACGGCCGTGTACCACTAATTCCTCTACGTCCCTCTACGATCTCGAGCCCCTCCGAAACGAATGTTCCGAAGGTATACCCCGAGACGATGCCCGTGGATGAATGCTTGTGGTTGTATGAGATGTATCGATTGTTTGCTTCGTGCCCGTTTCGTCTTTTGTCATGCTCCTTGGTTGCCTCGTCGCCGACCCGTGGGAACCCGGCAACGGGATCACCCCACCTTTCATCTTGTTCCGCTCGCTCTCCGTCCTCTTTTGCACCGGTCTCTCAACGAGTTACCGGAACCGAGATGTTGTCGTTGCAACATTTCGGATCGTTGCCGTGGCACCCTTTTCCTCCCACCACGGTGACAATTACCTCCTTATCTCGTCATGTTAACTTTTTAATAAATTGCATAAAACTTGATCATGTCATCCGCATCATATTAACAACATTAAAATGTGTGATTGTTGTTTGCTTAAAAATTGCTAAACATGCTTATGGGGATTTTTCCCGGAATTGTTGTTGCTATTTCCGGCCTCATTTAAAATGCCTAAATAGGTAGTTTATTTTTGCTTCACCTCTTGCCATGTTAACAAACATTTAATCTTGTCTTGTAAATAAACGAGAGTCAATTAAATAATTAATATGTGGTGTTTCGTCAATATGCAACTCGTTGCATATTGAGCTCCACTTACCTTGTGTTGTTTGTGCACTTTGCCATGCCATGCATATTTAAACCGGACATGCATCATACTTGGATGTGCATCGTATGCCATGTTTATGCTTGTGTGTTTACCGTGTTGTTTGTTTCTTTCCGGTTTGCTTCTCTTGATAGCTTCGGTTTCGTTCCGGAGTTGTGAGGATTCGCTCGACTATGTTGCTTCGTCTACTTTGTGGACTTGTTCTTCTCTCTTGCGGAATCCCAGGCAAGATGACCGAACCCGGATACCATTACTATCTTTGCCTATTGCTAGTAGTCTCGCTCTATAGTTTTGCCTCGATGCCCATGTCTTTCCTGTCAGCCTCCTATTGTAACCATGAACCTGTCTAACCACCCTACCTATGCAAACCATTGATTGGCTATACGTTGCTAGTTGCTGGTGAAGTTGAAGATGCTTGCTTCATGTTGAAGTTTGTTGGGTTATATCACACTATATAAATGCTTAAATGAAATCATCTATATATTGGCAATGGGTGGAAGGCTAAGCCTTTTGCTTGGTGTTTTGTTCCACTCATGCCGCTAGGAACCGTATAAACCGGTGTTATGTTCCTTGATTATGCGTTCCTCACATGGTTGGGGTTATGGGGCCCCCTCGATAAACCGCTAAGTGCTAAGTCTTTTCCAGCAAGTCCCAACATTGGTACTATTCGCCTAATACCTAATAAAACTTGCATAGGGACTAGCTATCCCTTTTATTTTAATCAACAACCCCGGGCCAGTGCTCCACATGAGTGTTGGTCCGAAACGGGGAGGCTGCGGGGTCACCACGAGGAAACTCGAGGATTGATATAAACCTGTAGAATCGCCCATCCGGTCGTGGCCTGAGACTAGATACGCGCGGCTATTGTCAAGGTGTCGGCACGCCGGGAGGATTTGCTGGATTAGCCTTACCTTAGTTTGGAGTATCTTGAGCACGGGATTCCGAGAATACTCGGGTATTCCCACCTTTGGAGTTGCGACTCTGCGGATCGTGGGCTTGTCATGGGCCAAGTTGGAACACCCCTGTAGGGTTATGAACTTTTGAAAGCCGTGCCCGCGGTTATGTGGCAGATGGGAGCTTGTTAATATCCGGTTGTAGAAAACTTGACACCATGTTCCAATACACTACCAGCGTGTGTACCGTGATTGTCATTTTCTGAAAGGGGTTTCGGAAGATGAACACGGGGGGGTTATGTTTGACTTGATTAGTTTAGGATCACTTAGTGATCATCTCTCGACCAAGGCGCCTTCTCTTCTCGCTCTCATTCACGTAAGCTAGTGCTAGTGCTGCTGCAACCACTTTCTTATTCTTTCTTCAGCCTTGTTCCACACCCAAGGCTTAAATATTCATGTTACCCGGGAACGGGATTGCTGAGTCCTCTCTGGCTCACGGTTACTTCAAAACACCAGATCCAGGTCCGGTGATGAGCTATCCAGGTGATGGCACCGAGCTAGACTGGGAGTACGACGAGGAGCGTAGCCGTTACTATGTTCGTTATCCTGATGATCAGTAGTGGAACTTCTACTAGGATTCGTTCTGACCTGTGGATTTAAATTATGTTTGGTATCTTGTCATTTGGATTTTACCCTTAGATGGGCTGTGATGTTTTATTGAATGATGTTTTGGACATGTATTGTATTTGTGTGACGTGGCGAGTGTAAGCCAACTATCTTTTCTGTTTACATCCCCATTTTTTACATGAGTTGTGCAAAGATACCAAACTTGCGATCATTCCAGCATGGGGTTATGTCTCTAAGTCGTGCCTCGACACGTAGGAGATATAGTCCCATCCTGGGCATTACAAGTTGGTATTCAGAGCCTTCTCCGACCTAGAAGCCCCCACTGATTGATCGAATCGTTGACGGTCGAGTCTAGGCACACACTGAAAATATTTTGAGTCCTATATTATATCGGAGAGTAGGATTTCTTGTGCTTCTCATCCCTTTCTCTCTGGTGAGGACTCCTGACGACTACTCTTGCCTCTTCTACTTTCAAAAATTGCACCAATTTTTTTTAGGAATCTCGCGAGTATTGTGGGATTGTTTCGATGTTCTTGTGACGAGAATATTGTTCTTGATGCCTCCTGACATTAGGGGTTGTGGCAGTGTCCCGGGGAGTTGAGCTCTGGGGTATTGTCGTCACAAGCATATCGCGACAGTACTAAATACTTAAGACGGCCGACATCGAAAATCTCTCCTATACGGTTAGTGGCAAGATAACCCCGACATCACCCAGTACTGGGGAGGTAGTTCGGGAGTATTGACATAGCTTGTATAGTGGATGCGTTTCGAAGGTCCGAGGTAAACGGTTTCCGGAAACAACTGGTTATGTGTTGAAGGATGGATACAGCTGGATGTAGGTTTAGAGTTGAGTGCGCGGTGCTTCCCCTGTATCCCCAACACCTGATTGCATAACTGGAAACTTTCGGAAATTAATAGGTGGGTTCATCTAGTAGTTCTAGGCATTCTTCCAACGAATGCATGATATGTAGTTCGGGGTTCTACATTGAGTGAAGTGGTTTTATGGGCTTGTTCCGATCGGGAGTTGCATCTTAAAGGGTCCTTGGCTATGCTGATCCGGGGATTGCAAAACCCTTTTGTAACACGTTCCATGAGCTTTCAGCACGAAGATGTCGAATGAAGCTTCTATCTTGTATTTGTTCTATCTGTTCCTTGTTCCTTTTTTTTATTTACTTTTTGTTCTCCAAGTGGCTTCTCGACAAGTTGATGTACCTACGGAATTCATTCGTTCAACTCTCTGTTCGGATAGATATGTTGCAACATAATCTTCTTCATAAACATATCTATCCTTTGTTCTTGTTTTGATTCTGGTATTCGAGTTGCTTCGATGTCAAATGTTGATTCCATACCTTTCCTAATCGGTATTCTCATATTTCTATGGGAGTGCTAATCCTTCTTGAAAATCGAGATTTTCATGTTAATTCTTTTCAACCGGTGTGCTTTCTCTTCAAGTTATTCCATACGGACGTCGTTGAGAAATCTGACGATTTGTCTGTTTCATTCATCCCAAGTTGTCTTTGTTTTCCCCACCCTCCCACCCTTCTTCTTCTCGGAGCAAGAAAATCTCAGATGAAATATCCATTTTATTCATGTGATGTTTCTTCATTCTTTTCCTTCAATGTTCTTATCCGGTGATTTATCGTGAAGATGCTCGAGAGCTTCAAGTTCATCATTCTTTTGTTCTCAATTCTGCCAGTGGATGTAATTCAAGATTTCGGTGTTGATCTTATCCTTTTCACAATGCTTTCTTATTCCGATGTTCCAATTAATCATTCTCCTCTCTAATTCATATCCGGTGTGTACAGGACAACTCAGAAGATTCATAATTCCATTCGTAATCCGTTCAAATTATTTTGAGGATTGCTATCTTATTCAAGCCATTTAATTCAACCGGTGCAATATCTCTTAAGCAATCTTTTCCAACGGTGATTTCTTTTGAGTGGGCCCTAACCCACAGGTCTTTTCCCAGGATCTTACCTGACTTTTCTATTTTTTCTGAAGTATACTCAAATTCTTTCAAAGTGTGACGTAAGAATGATTTCCATCAGTCACATGCCTTCTCCAAGCTTGTTTTCAATTATTTCCATCTTTAGCTCCACCTTCCTCTTGTCATTCGTCCGGAGTATCTCGAAATTCTCCATGGCATTTCTCGTCTTCACTCTCAACATTTGGAGACCGAAGAAGAGTTTCTCTTAAATCTTGGCCCCTTCTCTTGAAGATTCATGGTTCTAGCTTCATGCCATCCTCATTAGTGTTCCGTTTGTGAGGAATTCTTTTCATACCCGTCCAAAGCATTTCATGAATTCTTTTCTTTGTGATCCTCTGAAGGCCATCATTTCAGAATATTTCTTCGTTCTCAGTTTTCAACTTCGTCCTCCAAATATTCTTCATTGATGTCTCTTCGTTCGTCTCTATATTTTACGGTGGTACTTTCAAGTTTACCCTTCCGTCGTTATCGTATTAATTCATTTGTTCTTTTCACAATCCTACCGGTGGTTCGTTGAAGATTTACCCAAGTTTGTGCGAGATCTCTCTTTAATTCATTGCAACGAGAATAAGTAGTATGCCAAATCCTTTGGTTGTCGCCAATTTAAATTGGTGAAGGATATGCATACATAAATCTTATTCTAGTTTCTTCCAAGAGGTTAATCCCTTCCTTCAGAGCTTGTTCATCATATCATATTCTCGGTTCTAAGTTGTTCATCTTGTTTTCCGGAGCTCCAAGTTATTTCAATTATATCATTTCAAAGCTCCATCTAATTCATCGCAGGCCTTGAATCTTATTCTTTTCATCTTTCACTTCTCATGCTTTCATTACCGGAGTTCTTCTTGGTGGTTCATCATGTTTTAATTCTTCCTCGTAGTCTTCATCAAGATTCTTGTTGGAACTCAAGCATTCTTCTTCTTGCATTTCGAAGTGCAATTCTTTCTACCTTTATTGTTTGAGATGGTGGTATGTCATTTTTGACAAGTTCCCTTCATGTTTCATGATTCACAAGTTGTCAGGAATGAGATATTTAAACCCATCTTTTCTTTGTTCAGGAGATCTTTCCAACCATTCAATTTATTCGTTGGAGTCATCTCGGGTTATAATTCACCTAAAACCTTTCCTTGAGAATTGTTGCTATTATGGTGCTTATAAATGACCCAAATTCTTCATTTATCATTCCGGCGAAATAAGTTTTTCGTCTCCTTGTTGATCTCAATCCAATCAAATGTTTCGTAAGTGGCTGGTTGTCACCTCCTAATTTTGAGATGTTTTCCATAAGCCCACAACGAGATTATTCTTTTTGTTGTTGATTTTTTTCCAACAACTCTGTTCAGCCCATCTTGGTAAAGATGCTCTTTCAAAATCAATTTTGAGAGAAGTTGTCATATTTTTTTCTCCATTCATTTCTTTCGTTGATCTATATTCTATTCTTTCATTCCGGAGGCGTTGTGATATTGCTCTCTCCAAACCATCATATCGGTTTATCAAGATCATATTCTTCCCTTGATTGTCTATTTAACTGGAATGTTGGCACCTACATTCTAGTTCCCTCATCTTATCAAGTTTGCCTCTCTTTTTAACCGGAGTGCTATCTGAAATCTTTCTTACCCTTGTGCCATTCTTTTAATTGTTTCGGAGGCAATATGTTGTTCTTTTCATCAAGTATCATTCCATCTCCTCAAGTTCTTGTTAATTCCTTCCATTTTCAGACGGAGTGCTGTCCAAATTATTTCGTTCTTATTCCTTCTCAATCTTGGTTAACCGGAGTGGTTTTGAAATTCTTCCGTCATCCGTGAGCTCTTGCATCATGTCTTTCAACCTACAAGGTTCTGGTAATGCTCCTTGTTCCTCTTTTCTAACAGAGTGTTTTCATCTTCGTTCGTCTCCTTGGTATTCTTCTTTCAACTTGTTCAACCTCTCAGGTTCGTGGTTTCACTCGTCTGTCAAAGAAGCAACTTTGCTTTAGCTCTTCCTCTTCCGTTTTTACCCGGTGATATCTCTAGGATCTTGGGTCGAGATCCTCTGTTAGTGTGGGAGAGTTGTGACGCCCGAAGACCGACGTCCCAGAAGATTCCAGAAGATTCCAGATGTTCCGAGTTCTCCCGTGCGTTTCATTTGTGCTTGTGTTATTTATTTTTGCATTGCATCATGTCATCATGCCATCATGTCATATTTATTTTGCATCTCAACTTAAATAAATCATGTGGACCTTCGGTCCATTTAAATCGAGGGAAGGATGACTTCTCTTTATAACATATACTCCAAATATTATGGAGCTATTATAATTAAATATTCCATTTGTGTGGAATTAACCGTAACACACTTGCAAAATCCCCATGCCTATTCCATATCAAGTTTGACTTCAAAACCTTCCCTATTTCTTTTCTCGTTTATCGAGGTTCTTCCAAAAAAAAACCTCCAACAATTTTAATTAATTCCTTACATTTTGTGTGAGTCCAGGAATTTAACTCCGTGACTAAATCTCTTCTCTAACCATTTCTACCATCCTTCTCTTTCTTCTCATTTTTTTTCCTGTATTTGGGAAAATATGAAGAAGGGGCCCAGGCCTCTAGGCCATCTCCAGGCTTCCAACTTTCCCTCCAGCAAGGCCCAGTCGGCCTCTAAGGCAGCCGCCTCAGCCTCCAGGCCTCCCTAGGCGCAGCCCAACTCCTTCTGGCCCGCCCCCTTCTAACCCTAGCTAGCGACTGACCGATCGCTCCTCCCTCTCCTTCCCGTGCGCCGCCAGTTCCCGACCCTCGCTCACCCCGTTCTCTCGATCCCATCCTCCTCGCAGCCGATCCCTTCTCTTCCTCTGCCCGATCCAGCGCAGCTTCCCCGATGGCAGCCGCACTCCAGCACGCCCAGACCGCGCCTCGCCTTGGAGCCCCGCCTGGCTGTCGTGCCCCTCCACGCCGTCCTTCTCCCCATCGCCAGCTCTCCCTGCATCGCCCGAGCCACCGCGCCTCGCGCCGGCCTCCGTCGCCAGGACCGTGTACCCCGAGCGCCGAGCCTGCGGCTCCCTTCTCCGTCCTCGAGCAGCTCGGCTGCCTCACCACCATCAACGCGCGCCTCGGTCCTCCAGGCCGCACGCCGGCCCTGCGCATCCAGCCGGCCCCGGCGCGCCAAGGCCGCAGCGGCGCCCCGTCCTCCAGCCGCTCCGCCATGGACGTCCACCGGTCGCCCCGGCCCAGTCCTGCGCCTTCCTCCGGCCTCCCTTCCCGCGCCCCTTCCTCCAACGCCTGCGGGCCTCCTCCGCCTCGCAGGGGCTCGTCGCCTCCAGCGCCTGAACCGCCGCCATCCTCGTCTCTCCGGCGAGCCGCCGACACCCTGCTTCATCGGCCTCGTCTCCAGCCCGGCGCCCCGGCTTTTTCCTCCTCGCTGCTCCGAGTAGTTGCCATGTTTGGCTGCTGCTGTTTTTTTTCACCAAATACACGAGGGACCCCAAGATTCGTCAAGTTCAACTACACGATGAAACACCAAGTACCCCTTCGTTTTTTGCCAAGACCGGCATGATCGACGCGAGACCGAGACCCGTGAACGACTTCGTGAACAAGTACCACTACCGTCGCCCCGGAAACGATGGATGCGCCAAGTACATCTACGAACTCGACGACCGAGTTCAACTACGACCCGAGACCGGCAAGACCGCTACGAACGTGAATGACTACCGTCGCCGAGACCCTCAAGTACCTCTACGAACAGAACGACTACTCGTGGGCGGCCTCGTGAACGACTACTTCCTCTCCGAACGTGAACGCCTACTTCCTCTACGAATCGCGAGAACAACTACTTCCTCTACGACCGTGTACCACTACTTCCTCTACGTCCCTCTACGATCTCGAGCCCCTCCGAAACGAATGTTCCGAAGGTATACCCCGAGACGATGCCCGTGGATGAATGCTTGTGGTTGTATGAGATGTATCGATTGTTTGCTTCGTGCCCGTTTCGTCTTTTGTCATGCTCCTCGGTTGCCTCGTCGCCGACCCGTGGGAACCCGGCAACGGGATCACCCCACCTTTCATCTTGTTCCGCTCGCTCTCCGTCATCTTTTGCACCAGTCTCTCAACGAGTTACCGGAATCGAGATGTTGCCGTTGCATCATTTCGGATCGTTGCCGTGGCACCCTTTTCCTCCCACCACGGTGCTAATTACCTCCTTATCTCGTCATGTTAACCTTTTAATAAATTGCATAAAACTTGATCATGTCATCCGCATCATATTAACAACATTAAAATGTGTGATTGTTGTTTGCTTAAAAATTGCTAAACATGCGTATGGGGATTTTTCCCGGAATTATTGTTGTTATTTCCGGCCTCATTTAAAATGCCTAAATAGGTAGTTTATTTTTGCTTCACCTCTTGCCATGTTAACAAACATTTAATCTTGTCTTGTAAATAAACGAGAGTCAATTAAATAATTAATATGTGGTGTTTCGTCAATATGCAACTCGTTGCATATTGAGCTCCACTTAACTTGTAGTGTTGTTTGTGCACTTTGCCATGCCATGCATATTTAAACCGGACATGCATCATACATGGATGTGCATCGTATGCCATGTTTATGCTTGTGTGTTTACCGTGTTGTTTGTTTCTTTCCGGTTTGCTTCTCTTCATAGCTTCGGTTTCGTTCCGGAGTTGTGAGGATTCGCTCGACTGTGTTGCTTCGTCTACTTCGTGGACTTGTTCTTCTCCCTTGCGAAATCCCAGGCAAGATGACCGAACCCGGATACCATTACTATCTTTGCCTATTGCTAGTAGTCTCGCTCTATAGTTTTGCCTCGATGCCCATGTCTTTCCTGTCAGCCTCCTATTGTAACCATGAACCTGTCTAACCACCCTACCTATGCAAACCATTGATTGGCTATACGTAGGCTTCGCTCAGCCCCTCTTATAGCGTTGCTAGTTGCAGGTGAAGTTGAAGATGATTGCTTCATGTTGAAGTTTGTTGGGTTATATCACACTATATAAATGCTTAAATGAAATCATCTATATATTGGCAATGGGTGGAAGGCTAAGCCTTTTGCTTGGTGTTTTGTTCCACTCATGCCGCTAGGAACCGTATAAACCGGTGTTATGTTCCTTGATTATGCGTTCCTCACACGGTTGGGGTTATGGGCCCCCCTCGGTAAACCGCTAAGTGCTAAGTCTTTTCCAGCAAGTCCCAACATTGGTACTATTCGCCTAATGACTAATAAAACTTGCATAGGAACTAGCTATCCCTTTTATTTTAATCAACAACCCCGGGCCAGTGCTCCACATGAGTGTTGGTCCGAAACGGGGAGTCTGCGGGGTCACCACGAGGAAACTCGAGGATTGATATAAACCTGTAGAATCGCCCATCCGGTCGTGGTCTGAGACTAGATACGCGCGGCTATTGTCAGGGTGTCGGCACGCCGGGAGGATTTGCTGGATTAGCCTTACCTTAGTTCGGAGTATCTTGAGCACGGGATTCCGAGAATACTCGTGTCTTCCCACCTTTGGAGTTGCGACTCCGCGGATCGTGGGCTTGTCATGGGCCAAGTTGGAACACCCCTGCAGGGTTATGAACTTTCGAAAGCCGTGCCCGCGGTTATGTGGCAGATGGGAGCTTGTTAATATTCGGTTGTAGAAAACTTGACACCATGTTCCAATACACTACCAGCGTGTGTACCGTGACTGTCATTTTCCGAAAGGGGTTTCGGGAGATGAACACGGGGGAGGGGGGGGGGTTATGTTTGACTTGATTAGTTTAGGATCACTTAGTGATCATCTCTCGACCAAGGCGCCTTCTCTTCTCGCTCTCATTCACGTAAGCTAGTGCTAGTGCTGCTGCAACCACTTTCTTATTCTTTCTTCAGCCTTGTTCCACACCCAAGGCTTAAATAGTCATGTTACCCGGGAACGGGATTGATGAGTCCTCTGTGGCTCACGGTTACTTCAAAACACCAGATGCAGGTCCGGTGGTGAGCTATCCAGGTGATGGCACTGAGCTAGACTGGGAGTACGACGAGGAGCGTATCTGTTACTATGTTTGTTATCCTGATGATCAGTAGTGGAACTTCTACTAGGATTCGTTCCGACCTGTGGATTTAAATTATGTTTGGTATCTTGTCATTTGGATTTTACCCTTAGATGGGTTGTGATGTTTTATTGAATGATGTTTTAACATGTATTGTATTTGTGTGACGTGGCGAGTGTAAGCCAACTATCTTTTCTGTTTACATCCCCATTTTTTACATGAGTTGTGCAAAGATACCAAACTTGCGATCATTCCAGCATGGGGTTATGTCTCTAAGTCGTGCCTCGACACGTAGGAGATATAGTCCCATCCTGGGCATTACAGTCACCCATCCTGAAACTACTCCAAGCTGAGCACGCTTAACTTTGGAGTTCTATCCGAATGGGCTCCCGGAAAAGAAGGAATTCCTTATTGATATGAGTAGTCTATCATTCCTAATAAGCCAGGCCATCACATACACCCTCACTCAGAGGAACCGACGTCCTCGTCGGGCCACAGGAACGTTCCCTCTTGGCACAACCGTTTGTGCTTCCAGGACAGCACATGTGCCATGCCGTGTGCCACGACAGGTCACAAACGTCATGCACAACATGACTGCAAACTGTCCGCAAACATCCGTGTAACCGCGAGGGTCGGCTCTGATACCAACTTGTAACGCCCCGGACACACCCGCCAGTGGTCGTTACTCCTGGCGGGATCTAGACTGGCCTCACATATCAATACTAGTCTTTTCTGCGCAATTTGTCCTCACTCGTGCGCACCCGGGAGCAACTTCCCGGTCGGTCACCCATCCTGAAACTACTCCAAGCTGAGCACGCTTAACTTTGGAGTTCTATCCGAATGGGCTCCCGGAAAAGAAGGAATTCCTTATTGATATGAGTAGTCTATCATCCCTAATAAGCCAGGCCGTCACAGTATTGACCCATGGACGGGATCCAATGGCAGATCTGAGATGTCTTCATCATGTAGGCAAGGAGCGACAGATGTGGGCTCGAATCCTTCGAAGATCAAGTCTCCTCGGATGTCGGCGACGTAATTTAGACTTCCAAACCTGATGTGATGACCACGGGCGTTGCTGTCAACCTGCTCAAGGTGTCCATCTGAGTTGGCGTGTAGCACGAAGCCGCCAAACACGAAAGGCTGGTCAGGGAGGAAGATCTCCCCGGAGGTGGCGCCGTCGCCGATGATGAAGCGAGCCATCAACCCTTCTGTCAACAACCCAATGGAACTCTCAATGAAAACACCAATGTCGGTGTCAAAACCGGCGGATCTCGGGTAGGGGTCCCGAATTGTGTATCTGAGGATCGATGGTAACAGGGGGGAACAAGGACACAATGTTTAGCCAGGTTCATGCCCTCTTAATGGAGGTAATACTCTACTTCTCGCTTGATTGATCTTGATGAATATAGGGATTACAAGAGTTGATCTACCTTGATATCATAATGGTCAAACCCTACATGTCTAGCCTATGATAGTTGTGATTGTCCTTACGGACTAAACTCTCCGGTTTATATATGCACCGAGGGACCTAGGGTTGTACATAATCGTCTTGCAGAGGAAGGAAACATTACACCGGGACTTAAACTTGCCATTCTACACATGTAGGAGTCCTATCCGGACACGAGGGATAATCTTCTGCGTTGATCTTCAGGGCCCACCAGTCCGGCCCATAACGAGTAATCCGATCACCCGAGGACCCCCTAGTCCAGGACTCCCTCATCCACCTTTGGGCTCGTTGTTGATCTCTTCTTCTATATGTCGATGACATGATCATCACTGGTGATTACCATGAGTAGTTGCCTTTGTAAAGGCTCGTCTTAGTGAGCAATTTATTATGTCCGATCTTGGCCCTGTTAGCTACTTTCTTAGGGTTGAGATCACTTCTACCTATGATGGCTTTTTTACTTCCCAGAAAACGTATATCCAAGATCTTCTTGGTCATGCTGATCTTACTGATGAGTGCAATGTTGAGACTCCCATGGAGCTCAATGTTCAGCTCCGTGATACTGATGGTGACCCCTTGTCTGATTCGACGCATTATGGTCATCTTGTTGGGAGTCTTGTTTATCTAGCTATCACTCGTCCTGATATCTCTAATCTAGTCCATGTTTTGAGTCAGTTTGTCCCTGCTTCCACTTTGGTTCACTAAACTCACCTCCTTCGTGTTCTCCGATATATTCTTGGCACGATCTCTCACCGTCTGTTCTTTCCTCACTCCAGTTCATTACAGCTTCATGCCTATTCGGATGTTACCTGGGCTAGTGATCCCTCAGATCATTGTTCACTTGCTACTTAATGTGTTTTCCTTGGTGTTTCTCTCATTGCCTGAAAGATGAAGAATTAGACTGCAATTTTCCGTTCGAGTGCAGAGGCTTAGTTGTGAGTTATGGCTCTTTTGAGCAAAGGTGACTTGGTTACGGTGGTTACTTCATGATTCTGGTATTTCTGTCACTGCACCTACTCTGTTATTGTCTGACAATATATGTGTTATTAGCATTGCGCGCAACCCTGTGAAGCATGAGCTCACCAATCATATTGGTGTTGATGCTTTTTATGTGCGCGCTGGTGTGCAGAATCAGGTTATTGCTCTTCAATATGTGTCTTCCAAGTTAGAGTTGACAGATTTCTTTACGAAAGCCCAGACTAGAGTGCAACATGACTTCTATCTCTTCAAACTCAATGTTGTTCCACCATGAGTTGGAGGGGGGTGTTAGAGTATTATATATAGCCATGTAACCTTTTGTATTTACCACCATTGTAAAGGTTTTTTCTTTTTTTGCAAATTTCCGACACCTATACATGTATATATGCTACCCTATAGCCCCATGGGAATACAAGTAGCGTATTCTAACATTTTCATCTTTTTGGTCTTCGTAGTTTTTCCTAGGATTTTGTGGTTACTTCGGTAACCGTACGTATATATATCATTTCTTTTTTTCTAACTTTTTTATTTATTTTTGTGGTTTACTATTTTTTCTTTTATTTTTTAAAATCGGTGGTTTTTTAAATGCCTGAACATTTTTTCATAAATTGGTGATTTTTTTTAGAAATTTCTAAATATTTTCACATTCACAGACATTTCCTTCAATTTCATCATTTTTTTTATCAAATTTGCAATATTTTGAAACCATGCTGAATTTGCAAATCCATGATCTTTTTGACATTCGCTAGTAATTTTTCAAATCCGCGATTTGTTTTCAAATTTGTTAACATTTTAAAGTCCTCGATTTTTTAAAATTCATGAACATTTTCAAATTTCTGAACTGTTTCTCAAATTCATGAATTTTTTTCAAATGGATGGACTTTTCAAATTTATAACTTTTTTCAAATGTTATTAACCTTTTTCAATCGGTGAGGTGATTGTTGAGTAGTCTTGTCCGCGTGTCCGCAAACGTCCGCAAGATGAATAGGAGTATTAACTTAGCACGGTATTTAAGAGCAACACCAACGGGGCGACCCATCTCGTTCGCTAGCGTCCGTTTGGATAGCGCGGACAAAAAAGTCGGCCTAACGCGCCGACCTAAACAGACGCGCGTCCGCTTTTCGTCCGCCTGCCGACCCATTCCCGGCGCATTTTTGAGCCGGATTTGCATCGGCGCGAACACGAGACGGACGTGCTCGCGCGCCTTCTCCTCCCCCGGGCCCGCTGGTCGGTGGCAGCCTCCATCATTTCCCTTCATTCCTCCCAAAAACCCTCCCGCCCGCGCGCGCTCCCGCCCCCACCCGCCATGGACGACGACCTCGATGCCGCCGTTGGCCTCGCCTCCCTCGCCTCATCCGGCATGACGACCGCCGCAAGTCCGCCGCCACGCCATAGCCGAAGAAGACGCTGACGCCCGAATAGCGGGCAAGGGGATCGGCCAAGAGGAAGGACCAGAGGCACGCGGCGGACGCGAGGGATGAAGCAATCGCGGCGGCCGCCGTCGCCGCCGCCGCGCGGCAGGTGGTCACCAATGCCCCCATCGCGGCGGCAACGAGGGAGGTGCTCTATATGCTAGGGTTAAACCCTAGCCAGCACAACCTCGTCAACGCCGCCGTGACCGCGGCCAGCACCGGATCATCCAAGATGCTAGAGATCGAGCCCGCCAACGCCAAGACCAAGGTCAAAAAGTTGCTCTCGCAAGCATGATGACCGGAGTGGAGATTATGAAGGTGCATCTCAATACCGTGTCGCCAAGGAAGATGCCGTGGTTCGAGAAGATGCAGGCCGACATGCTCAAGTTCGACGACGAGTGATCTATGGCGGCAAGCGCCATCTTTTTTTATGCCGGCAGGTGTGCTTTCATGACCACGGTGCCGCGATGGCGTGATCGAAGTCAAGTTCCACCCATTTTTGTGTGCTGGCATGTGTGCCGGTCACTAGCGAGTGCGCCAACATAAACTGTGTGGTGTTATTTTGAAGCCGGCATTGTATGCCGGCGCTGGCATACTAGAGGTTTTAAGAAAACATCTGCCACTTGATCAGGTAGTCAACACCCTCCATGATCTGCATGACGGAACGGTGTTTTTCCAAGCCACATAGGTTCCTCCTGGCCAAGTGTTTTCCCCTGGTCGGGCCCACGGGACAGCAATACAAAGGGGTGGGCACAATTGCAGTGGCGGCCGGGCGAATTTTGCCAGCATCTTCTTCTCCAGAAGTTGTAAGATACGTTACATAAAGGCAACCTTGACGTGCGTAAATTACCCACCTCACAAGTCACAACCCCGTTGATGGAGACGTGCCCGTGTGAGGATCCTCCTTCGCACATTCGCCCGCCTCAAACCTCAGATTCCCACAGTAAGATGACCCAATTTTTCAGTTTTAAGTTGTATACTGTCCCATTGTCAGATTTCGCATCTGTCGGAGGTCATATGTGAAAGAAGTATAAACAGCAATACTGTATGAAGCTGTTCCCGAGTCCCGACTCTTCCTCCACTGCCTTCTTGGGAAACGGGCAGAAGAGTTCTCCTTCCGGTTTCCAAAAACGGCTCATCTTCGTCCTCCCAACACCAAACTCGCCCAGCCATCATCTCGATCCTGCTTCCGCCATGGTTCAGATCAAGGAATTGTATCCTTTTATCAAAGATCTTTCTGCTCATTGCAATATCGCTTTATGCGAATGATCTCCTACTTTTCTTTTCTTTTTGTTAACTCACGTGCTTTCGTCGATTTGCCGGACCTTGACTATGATCCTGCACTAAGCCGAATCATCATGCCTATGTCGATGGAGGAGGTACGAAGAACCACTAAAGAAAGATTTCAGTGTTTTTTTTTATTGTGAGATGGCAATTGAGCTGAGCAAGATTGATTATTGTATCGCAGTATGAGATAGGGCTCAGCTACACTATCATCAAGATGGAGCAGCAGAATACAAATGGCAAGGAGGGCGTGGAGGTGCTGCAGCTGGTCCCCTTTGAGGATGAGGAGCTCGGCGAGGGCCAATTCACCTCGAAAGTTTATCATTTGCAGAGGTTCGTATATATATAGTCACCTAGTTTTGTTTTTTGTAAGTATATATACTAGTTCATGACACGATAAATTTCGCTGATTTCGTAGTGACAATACATCCTAAGTTGTTTCAAGAAGACATAAATTTATGTGCCTATTTCGTATTAAGGCCATTACAATCTTGTACAGTAACTTTGTAGATAGTCTTTGACACAACGGTAAGAACAAACCACTGGAAGCGAATAATTGGCTAATTAGCAATGCAATGCTAATGGGTAAAAATCAAACGATGCAATCAGGACATTACAAAATGTAAGTTACCGTATTACCGGATCAACTAGGAGCAATTAGAGCAACTCTAATGGGGCGACCCATTTCGTCCATCGCCCGTTTGGGTCGACGCGGACAAAAGACGAGATCCAACGCGCCGACCTAAACCCAAATCGAGGCCGCTTCGCGTCCGCGTCGAAATGCGTCGGCGCGAAACGGACACCACGCGCGTCTTTTCGGTGTCCGCCGCGCCCCCACCTAGCGGCCGTCCAACTACCCGCTGCCCACGCGGTAAGCTTAATTTATGACCTCGGGTCCACGCCTCAGCGACGGCGGTTGTCCTTTTTAAGCCGGCCGTGCGGCGGGGCCATCCTCATCGGTTTCGCATCCCCATCTAGCCACACTCGCTCCGCCGTCGCCGGCAAACCCTAGCCACACCCGGCCACCCCAGCCACCCCAGAGGGGGCTCTTCTCCGGCGCCAGCAGCAGCAAGGCCAAGGGCAAGTTGCACGCCATTTCTTTCCCCCGGGAGTTTGTCCCTCCTCCGTCGGCTGCCCTTGCGGCGGTGTACCGGAAGAGCGAGGAGGACGAGCGGCGCAGGGCGGCGGCGGCTGAGGAAGAGGAGGCAGCGTACGAGGCGGCCATGGCCCTCTCCGCGGCGGGCGACTGCGTTCTGCCGCCGGTGACACCGCCGTCCCCTCGTGCGCCGGCGTCCCCTGTGAAAGTCGAGCCGGAGCCGTTCCCCATCGAGCGCTACTCCTGTATGGGAGTAGTGCACGAGTGGGTCAGCGCGCCACCGGTCTGGCTTGAGGCGACGCCGGCGCAGGAGGCGGCGTACCTCGAGCATTAGCGCCAACGACGGCTGGCCGAGGAGTGCCACGACGATGAGTACCTTGAGATGCTCGACCACGATGCCGAAGAGGAGGCGCGCGAGGCCGAGGAGGAGGCGCGCCAGGCCGCGGCGGCACAGGCGACGGCACTGCATGCGCCGACAGAGCCTGCGTCGGACATGAACGCCCTTTGAAACAAGGCGTTCCCCTGGGCTGGCCCGGCACCGACGTTCATCGACCTCACGGACCTCGAGGACTACGACAACAACGCCTAAGGCAGCCCACCGCCTCGTAGTTTATTTTTTAAATTTTTCTTAAATACAAAATGTGGACGCGTGGACTCTCGCCGGTCTTCGTGGCCAGCTTTAATGTTTAATTAATGTTGTTTTTAGTTTAAATATGCATGAATTCTTATTTTTCTACCGCCGTCAAAATGGGTCGGGCCGGCGTTGGGCGGACGCGCCGACACAAACGTGGAAGCAGACGTTCGTGTTCGCTTTGCCGACCGAAACGGACAAAATGCGGACAAAATCGCCGTCCGTTTGGGTCGGCCCGTTGGAGTTGCTCTTATTTCCCTTAAAACTGTGTGCAGCAAAATTCCATCTTGGATGAAGGGCTTTGCATCCGCGAGTTCTCTCGCTGTGCATGAGGACTCCTGGTCCGCGTATCCAAAGAGCAGAACAGGTTAGAAACGGCATTTTCAAACCAATTTTGAGTTATATTTTAGAAATAATTACACACTTATCATTTCTTCATAAACTAGTTCCATTTGTAACTTTGTACCCCTTTCCCTTTTCATGTTTGCCATGGATGCTGCTCTGACCCTCATCAGTGATCAAGGTACTGCAAGTAGAAAATCGTTTCGTTCTTCGAATCCTACACACCTCAGTTCATCCAGCACTCCCAAATTATACTAACTTCATTATTCTTGATTATTTGCTACTATCATGCAGTGCCCGCTTTTTAGCAAGTGTTCACTGACGATTGACACTGTGATTAGACCTGACAACGGCTGCTCTGAAAATGTAAGCACATTCAGTTGCCTCCTAGTCATTTTCAGTCCCTCAGACGAAAGGAAACGACACTAAGGTTGCACTACAACCAGGCGCACAATCTAAACAGCCAGCAGCTAGCTGCAAGAGAGGTCGAGGTCGTCGACATTGCGTCGGTATCGCGGGACTACTGGAGCAGGGTGATCACTGCTCCAAAAGTCGACCTCACAACATTCAAGTCCCAACGGACGGACCGAGGCCCTCTTTTGAATGGGTGGATGGTATGCTGATTCTGAATCAGAGATCTATGTGCACTACGACTGTCAGGTTTGACTGTACATGGGCTGCATTCGTTTCAGGATTCATGCCGTCCCGTGATGACCATATACAAGCTGGTGATCATGGATGCTCCCATCTGGGGCTTGGGCGAACGGCTCGAAGACTGCCTCATCGCGGTACCTGCACCGCATATCTTGATTCTTGTCAAACCGCGCACCGCTTGATCTGAATCTGGCCGAGCGTGCGTCAATACTCCAGAAGCTCACAGCTAACGCTCCATACCGCGCAGGGGGAGAGGGCGCTGTTTCTGGCGTGCCACCGGCTGTGCTTCGCGTGGATAGACGAGTGGTACGGCATGACCATGGAGCAGATCCGGGAGATGGAGAGGCACACGGACCTACTCCTGAAGAAGGTCGGCATACTGGCTTATACTGCCTGTATCTATGTTCTTACATTTGGGTTACTAACTGATGTTGCTGCAGACACTGAAAAAGGCTGCAACACCCGCGAGCAAGCACGAGGGCAAGAGGAAGTCCCTCAAAGACGAGATCGCGGTCATGAGGAGCTGCACGTAGTGCTGGTTCCGTGAGATGATCCGTGTATTTCAGTGTCCCAGTTAGCTGAATTCTCAAACCAGGAGGACATCTCAGGTTATGGGTGCATCGAAATATGGCTTAATAAACACTGTACATGTAAGTATCTACTGAAGATGCTGCTGCTGTAGCCAGGCATCATGGGCTGTAAGTGCGTCTAGTTTAATGTAAAGTATTGTACTTCCTCCGTATCTAAAAATAAGTCTTTCTATATATTTTAACAAGTGACTACATACGGAGCAAAATGAGTGAATCTACATTCTAAAGTATGTTTACATTCATCCGTATGTTGTAGTCCATTTGAAATATCTAAAAAGATTTATATCTAGAAACGAAGGAAGTATGATGTAATGCATTCTTTTTCCAAAAAAGAGGGTTTTTACTCGGAACTCTGCATCATAGAATGGAGAGCTCCTATTCGGCGCCTTCGGCACAGAAAAGGAGAACTGGCACTCACGAGCACCCAAGCGGGCCGCGACCCAGCAATGCCAGTTCGCTCGCCTTCCCCCCGCTCGCTCCAGCTGCTTCTTTTTTTTGTGCTGTTGGTCCAGTATTAAAACCCGTCCGGTTTATTATACTTTCAAAAAAATGTGAAATCAAAAAAGTTTTACAGATTTTATTAAAAATTTCATCCATTTGAGAAAAGTTCATGAATTACAAAAATAAATGCGAATTTGGATAAGTTCATAATAAAATGAAAATTTTCACACAATTAAAAAAATTCATCGAATTTCAAAAAGAGTTAACAAATTAAACAGAATAAAAAATTTCAAGAAAAATTTAAGGAATTTGAAAAAAAATCATTGATATTGAAAGACACTTTCACGAATTGGAAAAACATTCACGGGTTTTCAGGAAAAAGTTCACGAATTTGAAGATTTTTTTTTAAGTTCACGCATTTTTGAAAACTAAGAAAAAGAGAGAGTAAAAACAGACCAAAGAAAACACAGAGTGTCATTTTCGGTGTTACAAGTTTGACGCGCAACAAAGAGCAGAAAAACAGTAGGTAGCCACGAACCGTGAGGTGTCCCGGTTGGTTATCACAGTTAGTACTGAAGCATGAGGTCTAGAGTTTGACTCCCACTTAGAGAAGTGCATGGATAAATCCGGATACATATGAACCCTCTTTGGAAAACATATTTTGCAATGTCAAAATATTCTGATAAAAGTTGAACGCGGACATCTCCATATTCTATGTGTGTGCAGAAAGTTTCACAGAAAAACAACTTTTTTGTAGCCTGTGCAAAAAAGACAAATTTTGTTGCAGTGAAACGCTATTTAGAAGCAGTAAAATTTGTCTTTTTACTGAGACAAAACAAAAATACTTTTTTACACAAAACTTTGTGCCGTGGACATACCTTTGCCAACATGTATGCATAATATATTTTTTAGAATTTTTGAACATTACAAAACGCGTAAAAATTACATTTTTGAAAAGTGGGTGCAGATGCTCGCGTGTGCAGATCGTCCACTCTCCTTCCACGTACAACTGTTTTTTGAAATTTAAAGAAGCGAAAAAACCATAAATGGGCGGGGTGGATTAACGAGCTACTCGGCTCGTTGAGCTCGTACTCGTTAAGCTCGTGGTCGTTAAGGCTCGGCTCGTTAAGCTCGTTAATATTAACGAGCAGAAAACCCTGCTCGGCTCGGTTCGTTTAAAGCTCGTAAAGCTCGTTAAGCTCGTGAGCGCTCGCTAGGCTCGTTAACAGATTTTGATGTGTTACGATCCACACGATAAGCATGTAGATTTAGTTTTTAAAAAGAAAGATGGTGACTACAAAATAAAATGCACTATTTTGTTGCCTCCTATGTGTATTAGATTGAGTGGATGGGACGATTTGCTACAAAAATTTTGTGAGGTAAGATGAAAATATGTGTTATGTTGTTACTAACGAGCTTAACGAGCTACTCGTGAAACTCGTTAGCTCGTTCGTTAAGCTCATTAAGCTTAACGAGCTGAAATCAATAATTGGCTCTGTTCATTAAGAAGCGAGCCACGAGCTTAACGAGCCGAACTATCAAGCGCTCATTAAACTCGCGAGCTTCGAGCTTTTGGTCCAGCACATTGGGGGTGTGCGACTGTTTGTAGAATAGCTTGTAACCAATACGGAGGGCGCCAACTCAGGAAATGGGCATAGAATGCCCATAACTCTATATTACTATACTCCCTCCATCCCTAAATATAAGTATTTTTTGAAATCTCAACAAGTGACTATATACGAAGTAAAATGAGTGAATCTATACTTAAAAAGAGTATACATACATCTGTACGTTGTAGTCTATTTTAAATGTCTAAAAATAGTTATATTTAGAAACAAAGGGAGTATCGAGCTTTCTCTTACAAATAATGAGTACATGTACAATTTATGAAATCTAAAGAAAACACCAATAAATGACAAGATGTGGTTCTAAAGTTTAGTCCCATCCCAAGAGTTGAGGAGGTGTTAGACCACTTTAGAGCATCGACAGCCGGACTCGCAAATCCGGCCTCCTATATACTCGCAGATGCGTTCGCGGACATCACCCGGCGGCCTCTCATATGGGCTGCCGCACATTCACACACCTCAAATACAGAGCCACAAATCTATGCAATTCATGCACGTCGATCGTACGATACAAATTGTCCGAATTCATCAGTTCGAATAAAGAAAGCAAATCATAGTTCAACAATCCAGACATGTCAAAATGAAATTAATGTCCGTGCATGACGGATGCCTCGCTTGCTGGTCGGATCACTGGCCGGATCCATCCATGTCGCCTAATTCGAGGCCATACTTGCATCCTGCTCTGCTTGCATCCGGGCAGCATGCTCCGCTGCTGCCACAACCATCATCGCCGCCTTGTACTCTCTACGCTCGTTGATCCCCTTCTTCTTCGCCGCAAGCCACTTCTTTGCATGCTTATCCAAGAAGGATTTATCGATCAACATTGTCGGCGTTCTGGGAACGGGGGTACCCAGACTTGACTGCCTGCGGCCCAGGGCGTGGCTCACCAGCCGGCTTGGTATGGCCCCGCATCTTCAGCGACCACTCAAGACCTTCGCGAGGGGCCAAGCCTCGCGAGGCGGACGACACAAGGCATCCCCTGAGGCGGCCTCACTAGGCCGGCTCGTGAGGATCGGAGATATTGAGGCGAGGGACACCTCGTGAGGTCCTCGTGACGTGAGCAGTGACAACCAAGGCCAGGCGGGCGCCAGCGGGCGCAGAGTGCCAGTTTCCTCTTTGGTGCTAAATGAGTAGGTGCATGCGAAGAGTCCCGAGGCATCAGACAAAGGTTTCCATATCGATGCAACAAGACCAAGACTAGCACGACAACAGAACGGAGGTCATCGTGGAGCCCACGACAGCGTCACCACCAGAGCCTTTGGCAGGCAAAGACCATCTTTTGTCAGGATAGCTTGTACTAGCTACCCCCCTTCAAATTTGGTCGTTGTGGGATCCCTTCCCGCTCAATATTTGGGAAGAGGACCCGGGCCACTATAAATAGGACTAGCCACCACCATTGGGATCATCTCATCTTGAGCTGATTAGATAGAAGGACATACACCACAAGCTCGCCCGAGCACAAGAACCCCTCTCCTCGGGAGGCAGTTCATCCATGTACTAGTTATTCGTCAGCCTATAAGGCAATCCACCACTCCACACTTGATTAGGGTATTACACCACAGCGGTGGCCCGAACCAGTATAAACCTTGTGTTCCTTGTTCTACGAATCGGACGAGCCAGGCCTAGGGTTCTTGAGTAGACGAGCTAGGGCGGAAGGAGAGATCTTCGTGCGCACCCCAGAGTTCGAACCTTAAGGGCTTTGCCGGAACCCGAGATCCGACAAACATGATCTTCGCCCCCCCACACTCCGTGCGAGTTGTAAGCTCTCCTTCTCAAGTTCAATCTCTCCAAATGTCTTGGCCTTCTCGAGCTCCCATTTGATCGCCGCCTCTTACTTCTCTAACTCGATCTTCTCGCTCTCAATTTTCAGCTTCTTCTTCATCCTCTTTCGGTCCCAATCCATCCTCTCATTTCCGCTTCCAACATGAGCTTGTACCCGTCCTATTTGTTGTTCTCCCTCGCCGAAAAACACCCGTCCATGTGGAGGAAATTTATGTAGTCGCAGCGTCACGGGAGGCCCTTACCTTCTCTCACTTGTTTCCCATGACTTGTCGGTTATTCTTTGGCACAGTGGCTCTTCCATTCTCGACGACAATATCGTACTCTTCGTCATCCAACCCAATCGATTGGAGGGAGCTTGAGACATCTTTCCTTTTCTTGCCGGCCTTGAGATCAGCCACAAGTTGTGTCCACTTTGGCACTCCATTCAATATCATCCAACAATGGCTAAAAGCAAACGACTTCTTCTCCATTTAGTGATACAAAGTAGTTGCCGCCGGCGTCTAGCAAACATCATATGTATGAGCACGAGAATGCAAACAAAAGAAGCATATGCAAATGATGACAAGATGAAGCAATTAAGCTTACGTGAGTTGTCACTCCCATCCCACTTTGAGGGTGTCCGGTCACTTGTGAGTAGTAGTCGACGTACTTGTTCACTTCTGATGGGCCTCGAACCCCTCGTTGGTTACCCCAAGTGGAAGGTGTAAGATGCAGTAAGTAGAAGTGTTTTCACCTAGCAAAGATGCCAAGGATCGATTCCCCAGAGACTCCTAGGTTCAACAAGTAGGTGTCAACTGCTAACGGTGCAATTCGCAATCAACGTGGACCTGCACACAGATACAAATAACTTTGCTCCCAACGAGTACAGAGAGGTTGTCAATCCCTCCGGCCTTGTAGTTCACAAAGGGTTAAAAGCAATGATAGTAGTGATAGATAGTTTTTGCAATAGTAAGTAAATAGCGAAAAGTAAATAGTGGATGTGATCAATGATGGTAATATGGACCGGAGTCTCATGATGTTCACTAGTGATGTCTCTCTCCCAAAAGACGATAAAACAGCTATGTGAGGTAAACAAATTACAGCTGGGCAACTGACAGGACCACGAACGCAAATCAATGCTGACTACATTGCAAGAAAGGTTGAGGTTCAAAGCATGGGCGGTACGCCAAAGTAAGTAGACCGAAATCCATCAATATCTACTACTAATCATCCACCTTGAGATATCTATCCAGAACATCTCGCTGGTATTAAGTTGCGAGTCCCACCCATAGTGTAAACTCAATGCAACAGACAACTGCATTAAAAGAACTTTGCGTAAAGTAAACAATCCTTGCACCCGCGGGCACAAGCACCGTTGTTTTCCCCCTTGTGGCAACAGCACATCCCCTAGACTCATGTTTCTGTCACTCAAGCTAGTCATCGAGGGGCATGAACCCACAATCGAGCATAACGTACCCTCTTGGAGTCACTACCTACTACTCGGCCAAAGCAATAAGTAACAACGGAGAACATGCAAGAATTACTTATGAACTAAAATATAAAAGAGGTGAATCAAATATATTACTCAAGATCAATCTGAACATAATCTCATAATCCATCGGATCCCAGCAAACTCAACATAGCAACAGCATAAGGATTACATAGGTGCCTCGATCATGTAGGGCAGCTCACGAGGACTAATTAGTGAAGCACAAGAACGGGAGGAGAACATCACATAGCTACTGGTCATGGACTCATGGTCCAAGGGAGACTACTCACGAGTCATCCGGGAGGCGTCCATGGTGGTGGAGAAGCTCCCGGTGATGATCCTCCCCTCCGGCAGGGTGCCGGGAAGAGTTCTCCTGGTGCTCCCGATCTTGGAAGCGGCGGCGGCGGCGGAACAGAGATGGGATCGCGAAAAGAGTTCCTGTTCTGAGGGTTTCGGAGGGTCCTTTAAATATATGCCAAAGTAGGGCATCAGGGGAGCCTCGGGGGGCCTAGGCGCCCCCCCGGCGCGGCCCAGGGGGGGCGCGCCCACAGGGCGCCTGGAGCCCTGGTGGCCCCCCCCCAGGCTGCCCTTCGGACGCAGTGTTGTTTCCGGATCGCTGATTTTTTATATAATTTTTCTGGATTTTTCTGGGCAGTTCTCGAAACGTGAAAACCTGAAATACAAAAACAGCCGAAAACAGAAACTGGCACTGGGGTGCACTGGATTAGTAAGTTAGTCCAAATATGATCAAAAGTGTATGGAAGTCTATGAATATCATAGCAATATCACCCAAAAGTGGCATGGAGCAAGCAGAAATTATAGATACGTTTTGGACGTATCAACATCCCCAAGCTTAATTCCTGCTCGTCCTCGAGTAGGTAAATGATAACAAGAATAATTTCTGTGGTGACATGCTATTAACCATATAGGACTTTCTCATAGTCATATGACAAAAGCTTACTGAGACAATGATTCTAAAGTAATTAAGTTGCCTCAAGAGAAAATCACAAATGACTGAAAGTTTCACAACATGAAACTGAAACATCAAAAAGATTTGCAATGAACATGATGTGCAAATATGATAAAGTGATATCTAGCTTGCCCCCTTTAGTGATGCAAAACACAAATGCAGGGGCACCTTCAAGGTTTAAATGATGACTAGATACAATCATTTCAGAATAAACGATATCACAATCATGCAAAAGACAATGCTACTTTGGGACAATGCACATTTCACTCAGAATGGCAATCATGCTCTCAGTAGTTGGTGCTTCAACATAAAGGTAAAAGAAAGGTTAAGTGCTAAAGCTTTTTATTTTGAAAACATGGAAGCAGTTGTGTCAACGGTAGTAGTACTTCATATGTGTCATGCATAAAACATCCTATAAGTTGCAAGCCTCATGCATCGAATACTAATAGTGCTCGCTCCTTGTCCTAATTAGCTCGGATCCCCATGGGTTATCATTGCATTACATATGTTTTAACCAAGTGTCACAAAGGGGTACCTCTATGCCACCTGTACAAAGGTCCAAGGAGATAAATCACATTTGATTTCTCGTTTTTGATAGATCGCAACTTGAGGACATCCATACCGGGACAACATAGAAAATAGATGATGGACTCCTCTTTAATGCATAAGCATATTCTCATAAGAGTTTGAGGATTAAGGTCCAAGCTAAAACTTCCACCATGATGCATGGCTTTGGTTGGCGGCCCAATGTTCTTCTCTAACAATATGCATAGTTAATGCAACCCACGGTAAATCACCCTTACTTCAGACAAGACGAACATGCATAGCAACTCACATGATATTCAACAAAAGTGTGACAGTTGATGGCGTCCCCAGAAACATGGTTACCGCTCAGCAAGCAACTTATAAGAAATAAGATACATAAGCAACATATTCTTTACCACAATAGTTTTTAGGCTACTTTCCCATGAGCTATGTATTGCATGGTTAGTTTGCTTAGTGCAGGTGGAGGTTAGCAAAAGACTGGGAGCGACCAACTAAGAGAGCAATGACGGTCAGAATCATGCAGAGCGACAAAGCAATATTGAATCAGGCATGGTAGTTATATCGCTACTAGAAACAAAAGATCATCAAGGCTTGACAGACTTTCTTTACAGTCTTGAATATGCGTGAGCATACGCCAAGTCAATCAAAATAAATTCTCGAAGGAAGATATTACTAAACCATACCACATCATAGGCAAACAAACCAAGTTGGTACTCCAATAACACATTGGGAACCCCCCAGCTATTTGAGATTAACCATAAGAAAACCTGAACTACTAAGCACCATCATGCAAGTAGCATCTTTATCATAGACACATTAACCCATGCAACGGAAGCAAACTCTCTTAATAAGGTGAGCATGGTAATTAAAGAGAGTTCAAACAACCAACTAAATAAAAGCTCTTGAAAAGATAAGCATGAATACTAAGAGCAGAGTATGATAGTAGCTATTAAAAGACAAAGAACACACACAGCATAGATAGACATGAAAATTCTATGTTATGTTCTAGGTAGAGGTGGAGCGTGTTTCTCTCCCACATAAAGGAATGCTGGGTTCCGACTCGTTATGAAAAACTAAAAAGAAAACTAAAAGCAAGACGCTCCAAGCATAGCACATAACACATGAAGTGATAAAAATATAGCGAAACAAAAGACGAACTGATAGTGTTGATGGAGAAGGGGATGCACGGGGGCATCCCCAAGCTTAGACGCTTGAGTCTCCTTGAATATTTCTTGGGGGTGCACGGGGGCATCCCCAAGCTTGAGCGCTTGACACTCCTGAATCTTTTTATCATCTTCCCTCGCACACTTGAAAACTCCCTTCATACACAACTCATCATAATCTGATTAGCGAGGTTAGTACCCTTAATAAAATAATTATACCTTGCTGGAAATAAGGATATTCTTGAAGTTCTACTGTTTCTCAAGATTGCCAAAAGGTTTTTGCAAAGAAAAAGCAAGTTCTTAATTTGCAAAGTGAAGGTAAGGCAAAACAGGACATAATCTGTGAAAAACAGAACAACAGGCAGTAATTGATCTGTTCGGGATACTTCTGCAACTCAAATAAAAAACTCAGAACTGACGCACGAAATACAATTATATAGAGAACGCTGTCGAAAAAATTCAGACCAAAAAGATGATCTGGTGATTTTATACGAATTTTTCTATCCAAGGACAGAATCTGTTTCCTGGACAACACCTCACAACTTTTGAACTTTCTAGCAATCGGAGGCTATACTTGGCACAAATATGAAGAGCAAAGATACAATGATGATGCTACAGCAGTAAACAACATCAAGACACAACAAAAGCAAAAAATTTATTCATGTGGGCTGCCTCCCAAAAGCGCTTTCTTTTATGCCTTTAAGCTAGGCATAATGCAAAAATGATGCTCTCATAGGAATAAGAGTTGAAGAACAAAAGAGAGCATCAAGAAGCACATATAAATCATATTTAAGTCTACCCCTCTTCCTATGCATTGGAATCTTGTAAAGAAATAAATTATTGAAGCATAAAGCAATAAGCATAGGAAGACAAAACAAGTGCAGCTTCAAAACCTTCAACATAAAGAGAGGGAACTTGATATTATTAAGATATTTAGAACCACGTCTCCCTCTCTCATTATAGATTTCAGTGGCATCATGGATGAACTCAACAATATAAGCATCACATAAAGCATTGTTACCATGATCCACACGCAAAAAGGTACTCTTATTCTCCACATAAGCATCATGAAGAGGATAAAACTTATTATAAAAGAGAGACATAAGCTCTTGCCAATCAAGCAAGTGCGAGTTATCGAGAAGCTTATACCAATCTGAAGCTTTATCTATAAGTGATACGGCGAACAATTTCTTCATGACAAACTCCCTTGATACACCTGCAAGCTTAAATAATGAACATAGTTGTGACAGATATAGCAAGTGTTCACCGGGATGTCTGTCTCCTGCATAACGATTAGCCAAGATATAATTGATAATACCAGCTGGTATTTTATAGGGCACAATTTCAGTAGGGGGAGGAGCAACCACCACAGGTGCGGGGCGTCCTCCCGCAAGCAACGATCCAATAGCAAGGTTGTCCATAAGCATAACTAGTGAAATACATGAAGAAAACTGAAAGGTAAACTAACAAGACTAAAAAGCAAAGGTAAAAGATAGCATGCAACTCCCCTATCCCGAAGAGTGGAGTCCCCGGCAACGGCGCCATAAAATACTCCTTGATGGGCCTCGAACCCCTCGTTGGTTACCCCAAGTGGAAGGTGTAAGATGCAGTAAGTAGAAGTGTTTTCCCCTAGCAAAGATGCCAAGGATCGATTCCCCAGAGACTCCTAGGTTCAACAAGTAGGTGTCAACTGCTAACGGCGCAATTAGCAATCAACGTGGACCTGCACACAGATACAAATAACTTTGCTCCCAACGAGTACAGAGAGGTTGTCAATCCCTCCGGCCTTGTAGTTCACAAAGGGTTAAAAGCAATGATAGTAGTGATAGATTGTTTTTGCAATAGTAAGTAAATAGCGAAAAGTAAATAGTGGATGTGATCAATGATGGTAATATGGACCGGAGTCTCATGATGTTCACTAGTGATGTCTCTCTCCCAAAAGACGATAAAACAGCTATGTGAGGTAAACAAACTACAGCTGGGCAATTGACAGGACCACGAACGCAAACCAATGCTGACTACATTGCAAGAAAGGTTGAGGTTCAAAGCATGGGCGGTACGCCAAAGTAAGTAGACCGAAATCCATCAATATCTACTACTAATCATCCACCTTGAGATATCTATCCAGAACATCTCGCTGGTATTAAGTTGCGAGTCCCACCCATAGTGTAAACTCAATGCAACAGACAACTGCATTAAAAGAACTTTGCGTAAAGTAAACAATCCTTGCACCCGCGGGCACAAGCACCATTGTTTTCCCCCTTGTGGCAACAGCACATCCCCTAGACTCATGTTTCTGTCACTCAAGCTAGTCATCGAGGGGCATGAACCCACAATCGAGCATAACGTTCCCTCTTGGAGTCACTACCTACTACTCGGCCAAAGCAGTAAATAACAACGGAGAACATGCAAGAATTACTTATGAACAAAAATATAAAAGAGGTGAATCAAATATATTACTCAAGATCAATCTGAACATAATCTCATAATCCATCGGATCCCAGCAAACTCAACATAGCAATAGCATAAGGATTACATAGGTGCCTCGATCATGTAGGGCAGCTCACGAGGACTAATTAGTGAAGCACAAGAACGGGAGGAGAACATCACATAGCTACTGGTCATGGACTCATGGTCCAAGGGAGACTACTCACGAGTCATCCGGGAGGCGTCCATGGTGGTGGAGAAGCTCCCGGTGATGATCCTCCCCTCCGGCAGGGTGCCGGGAAGAGTTCTCCTGGTGCTCCCGATCTTGGAAGCGGCGGCGGCGGCGGAACAGAGATGGGATCGCGAAAAGAGTTCCTGTTCTGAGGGTTTCGGAGGGTCCTTTAAATATATGCCAAAGTAGGGCATCGGGGGAGCCTCGGGGGGCCCAGGCGCCCCCCCGGCTCGGCCCAGGGGGGGGGGGCGCCCACAGGGCGCCTGGAGCCCTGGTGGCCCCCCCAGGCTGCCCTTCGGACGCAGTGTTGTTTCCGGATCGCTGACTTTTTATATAATTTTTCTGAATTTTTCTGGCAGTTCTCAAAACGTGAAAACCTGAAATACAAAAACAGCCGAAAACAGAAACTGGCACTGGGGTGCACTGGATTAGTAAGTTAGTCCAAATATGATCAAAAGTGTATGGAAGTGTATGAATATCATAGCAATATCACCCAAAAGTGGCATGGAGCAAGCAGAAATTATAGATACGTTTTGGACGTATCAACTTCCCCTTGAATGATCCCCCATCGATGTTGGAGTGATGCCACATTGCGGTTGGTCACACTAGGATGCGGCTCCACATATTCCTTTTGTTCGTGATACACCTTCCAAATCTTCTTCCAATACTTGTTTCCCTTTTGCTCAGTGCCGCATATTAGATCCATTGTTGTGGACAACCAATCTTTGACCAACAAGATGTCCTAAAAAGTTGAGAATGGCAGACCTCTTGCCTTCGTCGTCTTTCCCTTCTTCTTCTTCTTCTCACTGGGATTGGGATCAAACGTTATCCCTGTTGGATGTATGCCCTATATGCAATCATGTATGATGATGTTTCCTATGTGTTTATGAATAAACATAGTCATTGGGCATTATCAATGATGTGTATCAGCAAGTATGAGGCTCATTTGTCAAACTATGCATTGTATGATAACAGTCCTAAAAGGTCCCTAGTCAAAAGAGCTGTGTGGACACTCAACTGGCTAGAATAGCATATGACACGGTTGATGGCTCGGTATCACTGACCATGGAGCATTGGATGGTATCCGGATAATATGGAGTCAGTCCAGATAAGGTCCAAGTTGGATAGACCCACATTGAGACGCAGCGAGATATTCTCATCTATTTCTCTCTAGTACAATGTATATGCCATGCCCTAGACATGAGGTCCTCGCATGTTCTCCATCAAATGCTACACCGTAACTAGGTAGTCATAAATGTAGCTTTCGGGTGAGTCACAAGACATGCTGCGAGACATGTTTGACAAAGATGGGATTTGCCCCTCCTATGCAGAGAGATATTCTCTGGGACCTCTTGAGCGATCACATTCGGAAAGCATGGACATGCGACTTGGGATAAGTGTTAACCCTGTTCGGAAATCTGTATCACAGTTTTGAGAAGAGAGGTCGAGCTACCACAAGGGTGACATGTACTCGCCTTGAGTTCGACAACATATATCGTGAGGCAAAAGGAATTGCATATGACACATTGTCGAGGTTCGTTAAGCGACTTTACACACACATAGGATTTGGCACATTCCGCTAGGAACCGCTACCAGCAATCGACACAGGTTGTGTCCATGTGTATGTAAACCTACAGGGTCACACACTTAAGGGGCATCATCCCATTTGGAGAGGAACCGAGTGGCAAATAGGTGTGGACTCCTAGTGGGATCAAGTGCTGAGCCCACCTCGGAGGTCTATATAAAGAGGAGTGGGCGCATCACTTAGGGTTAACCTTTTTCCTCCCTGGACAGTAGCCGCCGCCACTCCTGACACATCATGTCGTGCAACCAGACCTACCAGTCCGCCCCCGATGCTGCTCCCCATACATGTGGATACCTTGGAGGCATCGCGCATTCTATGCTACGATGAACCATTCAAGGGATCCACGAGGAGCCGTTCGCGGGTCTTTTCTCTTCGCGGGATATCGGCTACATTGGTGATCAACGAGGAGGAGACGACTCCGGAGATGCATTGCCCCAACTATGCTTCCACTGCATGGCTGATACGTCCAAAATGCATCACTATTTTGTATCATAATTCATATTTATTCATTGATATATTTCACGTTATGATGATGTTCTTATGTTGTTTTGGTCTATTTTACACAGTTTGCAACTTTCCGGTGCCGGAACAGCAGACGCAGGATTCAGCAGGAAAAAGTGGATACTGAGTTGCTGAAGAAGAACACCTCCAAATTACCTGAAAATTGACGGGAGGTATTTTTCAGACAAATAACGAAGACACGCAAAAGGGGAGTCGGAGGGGGGCCATAGGGTGCCCAGGCGGCCTGGGGGGGGCGCGCCCCCTGGCCGCGCCGGGGGGGGGGGCGCCTGGAGCCCCTGGCCCACCTTTGGTCGCCCCCTTTTGCATATATGTTCTCCGTCCCACGAAAACCCTAGACACGAGACTTTTTACGGAGTTCCGCCGCCGCTTCGAGGCGGAAACCTACAGAGAAGAAAAGGGCATCTCCGGTGGGCAGATTCCGCCGGGGAGATCACCTCCCGGAAGGGGAGATCGTCGCCATCGTCATCACCATCGTCACGGGCATCATCGAGATCATCATCAACATCATCCCCAACACCAGCACCATCTCCATCTTCATCCAAATCTCATCTTACCATCGCAACTCGTGTTATAACTCGTACTACCTATCCTCTCTACTCCATTGGTGTTGATTACTACTTTGTGGTGAATGCTATTGAGTTTTGTTGGAGAAATATTATTATGTCCAGATTGTTTATCACATATTTATCCCCACTGATCATGATCTCTTTTATGTCTTGTGAGTAGTTACCTTAGTTCTTGAGGACATGGGGGAAAGTCTTGTTGTTAGTAGTCATATGCTGTTGAAGTAATATGTGTTGTTTGATACTTAAGTTGTGTTGTCATTCTACTAGTGGTGTTGCGTGAGTCGAACACCCAACACTTCGCCTTATTAAGGACCTAGGAGAATACATTGTGTATAAAGAATGCTTATGGTGGGTTGCCGGAGTGACAGAAACCTGAACCCCAGTTCGCACGCTTTTGCATAAGGGAATAATGGATCCTCGATCGTATTGCTATGGTTAGGCTTTTGCCTTAAATTCTATCTTGTATTTGCGGATGCTTGCAAGGTGTTTAATCATAAGAGTGCATTCATCTTAGTCTAGAGAGTGCACTAGCATAGATCCACCCACTCAACACTTATCAACACATAACATAGTATCGATATGGAATATGGCGAAAGCACATGACTACCTCTCCCGTGTGTCCTCAAGAACGCTTTAGTCTTTATAAGTTCAGTTGCTAGGCCTCCCCTTTGCTAAGAAAGGATTGGGCCACTTGTTACTCTCAGTACCTTTTACATTACTTGCCTTTACATTCCTGTTGCTTATATCGAGAAAACCCCTAAAAGTTATCTTTCAGTGCTTGCAGTAATTTCTTGCTCAGAATTGCTTACCAATACCTTCTGCTCCTCGTTGGGTTCGACACTCTTACTTATCGAAAACGCTACAACAGATTCCTTACGGTTGAGGGTCATCAAGTAACGTTTTCTGGCGCTGTTGCCGGGGAGCGTAGCTCTATTGATAAAGTGAAACTGGTAAGAAAGTCTTTTTATAATTCTGTTTTTATTTTTGCTATTGCTGCTCTTTGTCCTTATGGATAACCCTATTATTGGAGCGTTGCTTGCGGGAAGACGCCCCACACCTGTGGTGGTTGATCCTCCCCCTACTGAAATTGTGCCTTATAAAATACCAGCTGACATTATCAATTATGTTTTGGCTAATCGTTATGCAGGAGACAGACATCCCGGTGAACACTTGCTATATTTGTCATGACTATGTTCATTATTTAAGCTTGCAGGTGTATCGAGGGAGTTTGTCATGAGGAAATTGTTTGTTGTATCACTTATAGATAAAGCTTCAGATTGGTATGGGCTTCTCGATAACTCACACTTGCTGGACTGGCAGGAGCTTATGTCTCTCTTTTATACTAAGTTTTATCCTCTTCATGAAATTCATCGAGACAGGAATTATATATATAACTTTAGGTCTCGTGACGGAGAAAGCATTGCTCAAGCTTGGGGGAGATTGAAGTCTCTAATGCTCAAGTGCCCAATTCATAAGCTTCCCAAGGAAATTATACTTACAAATTTTTATGCCAGGCTTTCTCGTCAGGATAAGGAGATGCTGGATGCCTCCTCTAGTGGGGTATTTCAGAAGAAGAGTGTTGAAGAAAGGTGGGATCTCCTTGAAAGAATCCAGAGGAATACCGAAGATTGGGAAATTGATAAAGGTATTGAACCCGCTATAAATTATGAACATGATTATATTGAGAGCTATGTGGAAACTGATTACTTCAATACTTTTTGCTCTAAGATTGGTCTTGATTCCCATCTAGTGATTGATTTATGTAAGAATTTTGCCTCTCACGTTGATTCTTTTAAAAAGAATAGAGACCAGCACCATGCACCTTTTAAAGAACCACCTATTGATATTTATGTTGCCGAGCCTATTTTGCCTGCAGTCATATATGAAAAGCCTCCTTTTCCCACGAGGATAAAGGAACACTCTCTTGTGACAGGCATAATAAATAAAAGTGAGAGAAGAGTTGATGAACCTGAGGACCAGATCAGGGTCGATCCTCAAGTTGCATTGATTAAAGACCTTGCTACTGATGTTGTTTTGGATTCCAATATAACTTTTTGTGCTGTTTCCACTAACCTTGTCACAGCCAAGAACAAAGGCCCAATTTCAGGTACTCCTGTGGTATCTGTTAAAATAGGAGATCACAATTATTATGGGCTATGCGATTTGGGATCGAGTGCAAGTGCTATTCCTTATTCACTCTATGAAGAAATCATCGGTGAGATTTCCCCTTGTGAACTTGAAGAAGTTGATGTTACTATTCATCTTGCAAATAGATCAACTATCTCTCCCATCGGAATTGTGAGGGACGTTGAAGTCCTATGTGGAAAGGTAAAATACCCTACCGACTTTCTGGTACTTGGTTCAGCCAGGGACAATTTTTGTCCCATCATTTTTGGTAGACCTTTTCTTAGAACTTGTGGAGCTATAATAGATTGCAAGAAAGGTAAAGTTTCTGTTGAATTCGATGGCAAGCCATATGAATTTAATTTTTCTAAGTTCTCTAAGCAGCCTCATGGTACTGATTTACCTAGTGATGATAAGATTATTGAAAGTATTGCCTCTATTGCTATTCCCCCTGATGACCCTTTGCAGCAATACATGGAGGACCACGAGAATGATTTGCATATGCAGGAAAGAAATGAACTAGATGAAATATTCTTGAGGCAACCTGCTATCCTAAAGCACAACCTTCCGGTTGAACCTTTGGGAATTTTATCAAAACCAAAAGAAGACCCGGTGTTCGATCTTAAACCTCTTCCCGATACGCTCAAGTATGCTTATTTAGATGAAAAGAAAGTATATCCTGTTATTATCAATTCTAACCTTTCAGGATATGAAGAAGAGCGATTATTGGAAGTACTTCGTAAACACCGAGGCGCAATTGGCTATACCCTTGATGACCTTAAGGGGATTAGTCCATCTATCTGTCAACATACTATCAACCTTGAGCCTGATGCTAAACCAGTTGTTGATCATCAACGACGGTTGAACCCGAAGATGATGGATGTCGTGAGAACTGAGATTCTCAAGCTTCTAGCCGCAGGTATTATCTACCCTATAGCTGACAGTAAGTGGGTAAGTCCGGTACATTATGTTCCTAAGAAAGGAGGTACAACTGTGGTTCCTAATGATAAAAATGAACTAATACCTCAGAGAATTATTATTGGATATAGAATGTGTATTGATTACAGGAAGTTGAACAAGGCAACCAGGAAGGATCACTACCCGTTGCCGTTCATCGACCAAATGCTTGAAAGGTTATCCAAAAATACCCACTTTTGTTATCTCGATGGTTATTCTGGTTTCTCTCAAATTCATGTTAACACTGTCGATCAAGAGAAGACCACTTTTACTTGTCCTTTTGGTACTTATGCTTACAGACGTATGCCTTTTGGTTTATGTAATGCCCCTGCTACTTTTCAAAGGTGTATGTCTGCTATCTTTCATGGTTTCTGCGGGGATATTATGGAAGTCTTCATGGACGATTTCTCCGTCTATGGAACTTCATTTGACCATTGTCTTCACAACCTTAATAAAGTTTTGCAGAGATGCGAGGAGACAAATTTGGTTCTCAACTGGGAGAAGTGCCACTTTATGGTTAATGAAGGAATTGTTCTCTGTCACAAGATTTCCGAAAGGGGAATTGAAGTGGACAAAGCCAAGATCGAAGCTATTGAGAGGATGCCCTATCCAAGGGACATCAAAGGTATTCGCAGTTTTCTTGGTCATGCGGGTTTTTATAGAAGATTTATTAAAGACTTTTCTAAAACCTCGAGACCCCTCACTAATCTTCTCCAGAAGGATGTTCCTTTTGCGTTTGATGAAAATTGTAAGGAAGCTTTTGAAGTCCTTAAGAAAGCTTTAATAACTGCTCCTATAGTACAACCACCTGACTGGAATTTACCTTTTGAGATTATGTGTGATGCAAGTGATTTTGCTGTTGGAGCTGTTCTAGGACAAAGAGTTGATAAGAAATTGAATGTTATACATTATGCTAGTAAAACCCTTGATAGTGCTCACAGAAATTATGCTACTACTGAGAAGGAATTCTTAGCTGTAGTTTTTGCTTGTGATAAGTTTAGGCAGTATATTGTTGATTCCAAAGTTATTATTCATACTGATCATGCTGCCATTAAATATCTTATGACAAAGAAGGATGCCAAGCCAAGGCTTATCAGATGGGTACTCCTTCTCCAAGAATTTGATTTGCAGATTGTTGATAGGAAAGGGGAAGACAATCCAGTGGCGGACAATCTTTCAAGAATGGAAGATATACCGCATGACCCCATCCCAGTTAACGATAGTTTTCCAGACGAGCAACTTGCCGTTGTAAAAGTACAACCTCTTTCCGATCCTTGGTATGCAGATTATGCTAATTCTATTGTTGCAAAGTATTTGCCTCCAGGTCTAACATTTCAGCAAAGGAAGAAGTTCTTTCATGATTTGAGGCACTACTTAAGGGATGACCCACATCTTTTCAAAGAAGGCCCCGACGGGATCGTGAGAAGATGCATTCCGGAACATGAGCAGAAGGACATTCTCCGACGATGTCATGATAGTCCCTATGGAGGACATCATGCTGGTGAGAGGACTGCACATAAGGTTCTTCAATCAGGTTTTTATTGGCCTACTCTCTTTAAAGATGCTAGAAATTATGTTTTAGCTTGTGATAAATGTCAGAGAGTTGGTAACATTAGTAGAAGGAATGAGATGCCTATGAATTACTCACTAGTGATTGAACCTTTCGATTGTTGGGGTTTTGATTTTATGGGTCCTTTTCCTTCTTCGCACAAGTACACTCACATTTTAGTAGCTGTTGATTATGTGACCAAGTGGGTTGAAGCAATCCCCACTGAAAGTGCTGATCACAAAACATCTTTGAAAATGCTTAAAGATGTAATTTTTCCTAGGTTTGGTGTACCAAGGTATCTCATGACCGATGGAGGATCACACTTCACGCATGGAGCTTTTAGAAAAGCTCTGGCTAAATACGATGTTAATCATAGAATTGCTTCACCGTATCATCCTCAAACTAGTGGGCAAGTTGAGCTCACCAATAGAGAGATTAAGTTGATCTTGCAGAAAACAGTAAACAGAAATAGGAAGGATTGGTCAAATAAATTAGGAGATGCTTTGTGGGCATATAGAACTGCTTACAAAAACCCCATGGGCATGTCCCCCTATAAGATGGTATATGGCAAGGCTTGCCATTTGCCATTAGAGCTAGAGCACAAAGCTTTCTGGGCTATTAGAGAGCTTAACGCTGACCCAAAACTAGCTGGTGAGAAGCGTCTCATGAACTTGACTTCTCTAGATGAATGGAGAAGTGAAGCTTACGAGAGCGCTAAAATGTTCAAGGAAAAGGTAAAAAGGTGGCATGATAGGAAGATTCTGAAACGTGAATTTAATGTTGGTGATAAAGTTTTGTTGTTTAGATCCCGTTTCAGGTTTTCTCCAGGTAAACTACTTTCCAGGTGGGAAGGACCATTTCATATTGAAGAAGTTTATCGGTCTGGTGCAATTAAGATTAATAATTTTGAAGGCACCAAACCTCAAGTTGTGAATGGGCAAAGACTTAAACATTACATAGCAGGAGACCCTGTCGATGTTGATGTGAATATAATATACACAACAACCCACGAAGAACATGTTGCAGCCCTGTTTCAGACGCCAGCAGAAGCAGAATAAAGAAAAGGTATGTAGTACGGTAAGAAAACACCGCAAACCAACATAAAAGTTCCGTATTACGAGTTTTTGTAAAATTAGTACAATTCCGAGTCGAAGTGGAGCCGGAGACGACCACCAGGGAGTCCAGGCGCCCCCCTGGCGCGCCCCCCTGGGCCGCGCTGGCAGGCCGCCTGGACACCCTGGAGCCCGTCTCCGACCCCGCTTTGGTCCGTTACCTTCCTTTCTGTGCATAATTTTTTCCTATATATTTGCCCGAGTTGTTCCGGCAACGTATCTTGCGATTTCGCGTGTTTTCTCTTCGATCTGTTTCTGCCAGGAAATCTTTCAGCTAAATTTAGGTGCCATGGCTTCTCCAAGTTCCCCCAAGGACACGTTCGTCGTCAACGTCATCAACCCTTACCTCGCCGAGGTGAAGAAGCACCCTCAGGTTGTTCAGATGAAGGAAGGCGTCCTTCATCAAGAAGATCTGAAGGGACCTATCAAGGAGGGGAGCGTCCAGGCCAGGCTGGAAGAAGTGGAGCAAGAAGTCTTCAAGTACAAGAAGATGACCGAGCGTGGTGTCGAAGCTAACTTTGACATCACCAACGAGCTGAAGAACTACTTCCTGAAGGAGATGAAGGAGATGTGGGAAAGAATCGCCGCATCTGAAGACAGAATTATAGAGCTACAAGGGCAAATTAATGATCTACATAACCAAAACTGTGAGTATGAACTAAGGTTTCTACGCATGGGTTTGGGTGCTGAATGCAGGATCCAGGAGACGAGCTTCTCATATGAGACTGGAGAACCCCTTTCATGGAAGAGTTTCGCCAAGAACTACTTGATCAACGCCAACAAGGATGATGAGTGAAATCTCCGTGGTAATGGCATTCCCTTGGCTTGTTCCAAGCTTGGGGGAGTGCCCGGTATCATTATCTTTACTTTTTGTCTTTTAGAAGTCAAGTAGAGTCGTATCATGTCTAGGGAGGTTATTATATGAGATTGGTGTGTGCATTGAGGTCTATCGCCCCTTTGGTGAAGAAGTGTATCCGAGAGTGTGGAGTCGTCTATGATGGAATATTAATGAGAAGTTTATCGGCTCTTTTTGCTGCACTCGGTATTCTCTTCACGCAATCGACCTTATATGATGATTCTTATGGGGAGTATTGACCTTATGTCAGGTATGGCTATGAAACTTTATTTAATCTTGGCAAACATAGCTTTGGTCATAACAACAAGCATGATTTTCTTAAAGTATCAACATAGCCAAAACCTTTATGTTATTATGCTTGAAGTTTTATGTTGACAAGGAAGACAACTTGATGTGTTATGCTTATTTCAACGTTCATGCTTTATATTGCTTTGCATCTTAGTCATCATCAATTGTCTGCTCTCTCAAAACCTTTGCTAGCCTAACTCTGTACTAAGCGGAATTCTGCTTGTGCATCCATACCCTTAAGCCAATACCTTCCATATGAGTCCACCATACCTACCTACTCATGGTACTCCACTACCACCTCCTAAAAGTATATAATTTATGTGTTATCCTTAAATGTTCAAAATCTTTTATTTTGTGCCTCTGGTTTAGCTCATGAGGAAGTAATAGCTAATTCATATTCCTGTTGAGTTGGACAAGCTTCACCCCGGGATTGCATGTATAATGTGCAAACACATAACACGAAAAGGAACTGGCATTGAGTGCGCCCGGCTTAAGAACAATATAAACAAACAACCCTCCTTCACGCTTTGTTCATGAGAAATCAGAAAACTTTGGCAGTGATAAACAAAGGAGAATAAGAGGATGTTATCGTCCTCATACGGGAGCCGTTCCTCGAAACTTGTCCAGTTCAAGAAGCAATTGAGTTATCTATTAGCATTCGTTGACGAATCATGCACCTCTCAAAACTTGTTTTCATTCTGTTTGATTTGAGGATAGCACATGAGTTTTCCCTACTACCCTAGAGCAGGGCCTATCTTTTAATTTTAAGATGAGTCAGTTATTCCTACTTCCCTCTATTTCCCAAAGAGAGCAGACGTTTGATGTTGATAAGGATTCATTCATATAAAGCTGCATTAAGATTTGTCATATCATATCCTTGTTGACATTATCATCTGATAAGTAAGTTGTTTGTCATATCCAGCTAAGGCAAATATCTTCCTTTGTGTTAACACTTTCACCTCTTGTTTATTAACATGTTATTCCAAAAAGCTTCAATTAATTCCATCAAAATATAAGAGCAAAAGTTAAAATTATTTGTTGTTCTTTGACCAAAGGACATGTTTGCCATGATATAATGAGTTTCCATTGGTCCTACTTTCGAATATAAGTGTTAACACTCTTTCATAAGAGCCTTATGAGTTGAAGATTGCTGCTGAGGATATTTGAGTTGGTGAAGAGACTATGATGCTTCTTGTCCGTATTCTATTTATCGACACTTCACTCTCTAAACTTGTGGACAGGTTTACCGAGTTCATATTCGCTTGGGGACAAGCGAGGTCTAAGCTTGGGGGTGTTGATACGTCCAAAATGCATCACTATTTTGTATCATAATTCATCTTTATTCATTGATATATTTCACGTTATGATGATGTTCTTATGTTGTTTTGGTCTATTTTACACAGTTTGCAACTTTCCGGTGCCGGAACAGCAGACGCAGGATTCAGCAGGAAAAAGTGGATACTGAGTTGCTGAAGAAGAACACCTCCAAATTACCTGAAAATTGACGGGAGGTATTTTTCAGACGAATAACGAAGACACGCAAAAGGGGAGTCAGAGGGGGGCCACAGGGTGCCCAGGCGGCCTGGGGGCGCGCCCCCCCTGGCCGCACCGGGGGGGGGGGGGCCTGGAGCCCCTGGCCCACCTCTGGTCGCCCCCTGTTGCATATATGTTCTCCGTCCCCTGAAAACCCTAGACACGGGACTTTTTACGGAGTTCCGCCGCCGCTTCGAGGCGGAAACCTACAGAGAAGAAAAGGGCATCTCCGGTGGGCAGATTCCGCCGGGGAGATCACCTCCCGGAAGGGGAGGTCGTCGCCATCGTCATCACCATCGTCACGGGCATCATCGAGATCATCATCAACATCATCCCCAACACCAGCACCATCTCCATCTTCATCCAAATCTCATCTTACCATCGCAACTCATGTTGTAACTCGTACTACCTATCCTCTCTACTCCATTGGTGTTGATTACTACTTTGTGGTGAATGCTATTGAGTTTTGTTGGAGAAATATTATTATGTCCAGATTGTTTATCACATATTTATCCCCACTGATCATGATCTCTTTTATGTCTTGTGAGTAGTTACCTTAGTTCTTGAGGACATGGGGGAAAGTCTTGTTGTTAGTAGTCATATGCTGTTGAAGTAATATGTGTTGTTTGATACTTAAGTTGTGTTGTCATTCTACTAGTGGTGTTGCGTGAGTCGAACACCCAACACTTCGCCTTATTAAGGACCTAGGAGAATACATTGTGTATAAAGAATGCTTATGGTGGGTTGCCGGAGTGACAGAAACCTGAACCCCAGTTCGCACACTTTTGCATAAGGGAATAATGGATCCTCGATCGTATTGCTATGGTTAGGCTTTTGCCTTAAATTCTATCTTGTATTTGCGGATGCTTGCAAGGTGTTTAATCATAAGAGTGCATTCATCTTAGTCTAGAGAGTGCACTAGCATAGATCCACCCACTCAACACTTATCAACACATAACATAGTATCGATACGGAATATGGCGAAAGCACATGACTACCTCTCCCGTGTGTCCTCAAGAACGCTTTAGTCTTTATAAGTTCAGTTGCTAGGCCTCTCCTTTGCTAAGAAAGGATTGGGCCACTTGTTACTCTCAGTACCTTTTACATTACTTGCCTTTACATTCCTGTTGCTTATATCGAGAAAACCCCTAAAAGTTATTTTCAGTGCTTGCAGTAATTTCTTGCTCAGAATCGCTTATCAATACCTTCTGCTCCTCGTTGGGTTCGACACTCTTACTTATCAAAAACGCTGCAACAGATCCCTTACGGTTGAGGGTCATCAATGGCACAATGGTCTAGTGGTAAATATCTGTGATCCATCTCCCATAGCATGTTCCTGGTTGTTATGCGCGTAGGGATTTTTCATATTATAGTCGATGCACCAATTGTAACCCAACATTGGTATTAGAGCCTTTGGTATAGGATTTAGATTTAGATCAGATGCATATTTGATATGTGGAGGTGATACGTTGGATAATTTTTGATTGTTCCATGCTATTATATATTCTGTTTTGGATGTTTAATGGGCTTTATTATACAATTTTATATTATTTTTGGGACTAACCTACTAACCCAAGGTCCAGTGCAAATTGCTGTTTTTTGCCTATTTCAGTGTTTCGCAGAAAAGGAATATCAAACAGAGTCCAAACGGAGTGAAACCTTTGGGAGAGTTATTTTTGGAATGATATCTTCATGAGTGACTTGGAGTACAAGTCAGAGAAGAAACGAGGTGCCCATGAGGGGGCAGGGCGCGCCCAGGCGGGTAGGTGCGCCCCCACCCTCGGGGGCCCCACGTTGCTCCACCGACGTACTTTTTCCTCCTATATATACCCATATACCCTGAAAACATCGGGGAGCATGAAGAAATCCTAATTCCACCACCGTAACCTTTTGTTCCCGAGAGATCCCATCTTGGGGCCTGTTCTGGAGCTCCGCCGGAGGGGGCATCGATCACGAAGAGCTTCTACATCAACACCATAGCCTCTCCAAGGAGTTGTGAGTAGTTTAGCACAGACCTTCGGGTCCATAGTTATTAGCTAGATGGCTTCTTCTCTCTCTTTGGATCTCAATACAAAGTTCTCATCGATCTTCGAGGAGATCTATTCGATGTAATCTTTTTGCGGTGTGTTTGTCGAGATCCGCTGAATTGTGGGTTTATGATCAATATTATCTATGAACAATATTGGATTCTTTTCTGAAATCTTTTATGTATGATTATAATATCCTTGCAAGTCTCTTTGAATTATTGGTTTAATTTGGCCTACTAGATCTATAGTTCTTGCAATGGGAGAAGTGCTTGGCTGTGGGTTCAATCTTGCAGTGTCCTTTCCCAATGACAGTAGGGGCAGCAAGGCATGCATAGTATTGTTGCCATCGAGGATAAAAAGATGGGGTTTATATCATATTGCTTGAGTTTATCTCTCTACATCATGTTATCTTGTTTAAGGTGTTACTTTGTTCTTATGAACTTAATACTCTAGATGCATGCTGGATAGCGGTCGATGTGTGGAGTAATAGTAGTAGATGCAGAATCGTTTCGGTCTACTTGTCATGGACGTGATGCCTATATACAATGATCATGCCTAGATATTCTCATAACTATGCGCTTTTCTATCAATTGCTCGACAGTAATATGTTCACCCACCG
>LR738715.1:245350033-245386802 GCA_902687465.1 Secale cereale | reverse complement strand
ACTTTTATGGAAATCACTTTAGGAGAAGCTACCAAACTCCTAGATAATATTATGGTTAACTACTCTCAATGGCACACCGAAAGATCTACTAGTAAAAAAAGTGCATGCTATTGAAGAGATTAGTGTTTTGAGTGGAAAGATGGATGCACTTATGAAATTATTTGCTACTAAGAGTGCTTCTTCTGATCCTAATGATATGCCTTTATCCACGTTGATTTAAAATAATAATGAATCTTTGGATGTGAATTTTGTTGGTAGGAATAATTTTGGTAACATTGCTTATAGAGGAAACTTTAATCCTAGGCCTTTTCCTAGTAATTCCTCTAATAATTATGGTAATTCCTACAATAACTCTTATGGAAATGTTGGTAAGATGCCCTTTGAATTTGAGACTAGTGTTAAAGAGTTTATGAATTCGCAAAAGAATTTCAATGCTTTGCTTGAAGAAAAATTGCTTAAGATTGATGAGTTGGCTAGAAACATGGATAGAATTACTCTTAACGTTGATTCTTTGAAACTTAGATCTATTCCACCTAAGCATGATATCAATGAGTCTCTCAAAGCCATGAGAATTTCCATTGATGAGTGCAAAGAAAGTACCGCTAGGATGCGTGCTAAAAGAGATTGATTTATGAAAGCGTGTTCTTCTAGTTATCATGAGAATAAAGATGAAGATCTAAAAGTTATTGATGTGTCTCCTATTAAATCCTTGTTTAGTATGAATCTTGATAAAGATGGGACTGGAGATGAGTCTACTTTAGTTAAAAGACGTCCCAATGATTCGGAGTTTTTAGATCTTGATGCTAAAATTGTTAAAAGTGGGATTGAAGAGCTCAAAACTTTGCATAGAGATGAACCCACTATATTGGATTTCAAGGGATTTAATTATGATAATTGCTATTTAATAGATTGTATTTCCTTGTTGCAATCCGTGCTAAATTCTCCACATGCTTATAGTCAAAGTAAGGCTTTTACCAAACACATAGTTGATGCTTTAATGCAGTCTTATGAAGAAAAACTTGAATTTGAAGTTTCTATCCCTAGAAAGCTTTATGATGAGTGGGAGCCTACTATAAAAATTAAAATTAAATATCATGAATGCTTTGCTTTGTGTGATTTGGGTGCAAGTGTCTCCACAATTCCAAAAACCTTGTGTGATATGTTAGGATTCCATGAACTTGATGATTGTTCTTTAAATTTGCATCTTGCGGATTCTACCATTAAGAAACCTATGGTAAGGATTAATGATGTTCTTATTGTTGCCCATAGGAATTATGTGCCCGTAGATTTCATTGTTCTTGATATAGATTGCAATCCTTCATGTCCTATTATTCTTGGTAGACCTTTCCTTAGAACGATTGGTGCAATTATTGATATGAAGGAAGGAAATATTAGATTCCAATTTCCATTAAGGAAAGGCATGGAACACTTTCCTAGAAAGAAAATCAAAGTACCTTAGGAATCTATTATGAGAGCCACTTATGGATTGCCTACCAAAGATGGCAATACCTACATCTATTCCTGTATTGTGCCTAGCTAGGGGCATTAAACGATAGCACTTGTTGGGAGGCAACCCAATTTTATTTTCTTTGTTTTTGCTTCTGTTTAGGAATAAATATTGCATATATCTTCTGTTTAGATGTGGTTTTGTGTTTTAGTTAGTGTGTGTGTGCCAAGTAGAACCTTTGGGAAGACTTGTGTGAAGTTTATGTGATCATGCTGTAAAAAACAGAAACTGTAGCGCTCACGAGATTGGCTGTCATTTTTTACTGGAGAGTGCTTTGTAGTTGATTCTTTTTGCAGATGATTAATAGATAAACTCCTCATGTCCCCCAATTTATTTCAATTTTTTTAGAGTTACAGAAGTATTCGAAAGTTACAGATTACTACAAACTGTTCTGTCAGATTCCGTTTTTCGTGTGTTGTTTGCTTATTTTGATGAATCTATGAGTAGTATCGGGGGGGTATGATTCATGGAGAAGTTGGAATACAGTAGGTTTAACACCAATATAAACAAACAATGAGTTCATTATAGTACCTTTGAGTGGTGGTTTGTTTTCTTATACTAACGGAGCTCACGAGATTTTTGGCTAAGTTTTGTGTTGTGAAGTTTTCAAGTTTTGAGTATGGATTTGATGGACTATGAAACAAAGAGTGGCAAGAGCCTAAGCTTGGGGATTACCAAGGCACCCCAAGGTAAAATTCAAGGACAACCAAAAGCCTAAGCTTGGGGATGCCCGAGGAAGGCATCCCCTCTTTCGTCTTCGTCTATCGGTAACTTTACTAGAGACTTTATTTTTATTCACCACATGATATGTGTTTTGCTTGGAGCGTCATGTATGACTTGAGTCTTTGCCTTTTACTTTGCCACAACCATCCTTGCTGGACACACCTTTTGACAGAGATACAAATAAATTGGAATTTATTAGAATACTCTATGTGCTTCACTTATATCTTTTGAGCTAGATAGTTTTGCTCTAGTGCTTCACATATATCTTTTAGAGCACGGTGGTGGTTTTATTTTGTAGAAATTATTGATCTCTCATGCTTCACTTATACCTATTTGAGAGTCTTTTAGAACAGCATGGTGATGTGCTTTGGTTATAAAACTAGTCCTAATATGATAGGCATCCAAGATGAGTATAGTAAAAACTTTCATATAAAGTGTGTTGAATACTATGAGAAGTTTGATACTTGATGATTGTTTTGAGATATGAGGATGGTGATATTAGAGTCATGCTAGTAGAGTAGTCATGAGTTTGAGAAATACTTGTGTTGAGGTTTGCAAGTCCCATAGCATGCACGTATGGTAATCGTTGTGTGACAAATTTGAAGCATGAAGTATTTCATTGAGTGTCATCCTTTGTGTGGAGGTCGGGATCACGCGATGGTGAACTCCAACCAACCCTTCCCCTAGGAGCATGTGTGTAGTACTTTGTTTGATGACTTGTAGATTTTTTCAATAAGTATGTGAGTTCTTTATGACTAATGTTGAGTCCATGGATTATTGCTAGGTGGCTTCTCACCCCTCGTTGGTTACCCCAAGTGGAAGGTTTAAGATGCAGTGCAGCAGAAGTTTTCCCTTGGTAATACCAAGGATCGATTTCCCAGAGACTCCCAGTTTCAACAAGAAGGTGTCAACTGCTAACGGCGCCGGATATTAGCAATCAACGTGGACCTGCACACAGATACAAATAACTTTGCTCCCAACGAGTACAGAGAGGTTGTCAATCCCTCCGGCCTTGTAGTTTACAAAGGATCAAACACAAGTGATAATAGTGATAGGTATAATTGCAATAGTAAGTAAATAGCGGAAAAGTAAATAGCGGATGTGATCAATGATGGTAATATGGACCGGAGTCTCATGATGTTCACTAGTGATGTCTCTCTCCCAAAAGACGATAAAACAGCTATGTGAGGTAAACGAATTACAACTGGGCAATTGACAGGACCATGTGCGCAAACCAATGCTGACTACATTGCAAGAAAGGTTGAGGTTCAAAGCATGGGCGGTACGCCAAAGTAAGTAGACCGAAATCCATCAATATCTACTACTAATCATCCACCTTGAGATATCTATCCAGAACATCTCGCTGGTATTAAGTTGCGAGCCCCACCCATAGTGTAAACTCAATGCAACAGACAACTGCATTAAAAGAACTTTGCGTAAAGTAAACAGTCCTTGCACCCGCGGGCACAAGCACCGTTGTTTTCCCCCTTGTGGCAACAGCACATCCCCTAGACTCATGTTTCTGTCACTCAAACTAGTCATCGAGGGGCATGAACCCACAATCGAGCATAACGTTCCCTCTTGGAGTCACTACCTACTACTTGGCCAAAGCAATAAATAACAACGGAGAACATGCAAGAATTACTTACGAACATAAACATAAAAGAGGTGAATCAAATATATTACTCAAACACAATCTGAACATAATCTCATAATCCATCGGATCCCAGCAAACTCATCATAGCAACAGCATAAGGATTACATATGTGCCTCGATCATGTAGGGCAGCTCACGAGGACTAATTAGTGAAGCACAAGAACGGGAGGAGAACATCACATAGCTACTGGTCATGGACCCATGGTCCAAGGGAGGCTACTCACAACTCATCCGGGAGGCGTCCATGGTGGTGGAGAAGCTCCCGGTGGTGATCCTCCCCTCCGGCAGGGTGCCGGGAAGGGTTCTCCTGGTGCTCCCAATCTTGGAAGCGGCGGCGGCGGCGGAACAGAGATGAGATCGTGAAAAAGAGTTCCTGTTTCGAGGGTTTCGGGAGACGCTTTAAATATATGCCAAAGGGGGGCATCGGAGGAGCCTCGGGGGGCCCAGGCGCCCCACCCCCCCCCCCGCGCACGGCCCAGGGGGGGCGCGCCGCCAGGGTGCCTGGAGCCCTGGTGGGCCCCCCGGCTGTCCTTCGGGCGCACGGTAGTTTCTGGAACGCTGATTTTTTATATAATTTTTCTGGATTTTTCCTCGCAGTTCTCGTAATGTGAAAACCTAAAATACAAAAACAGCCGAAAACAGAAACTGGCACTGGGGTGCACTGAGTTAATAGGTTAGTCCAAATATGATCAAAAGTGTATGGAAGTGTATAAATATCATAGCAATATCACCCAAAAGAGGCATGGAGCAAGCAGAAATTATAGGTACGTTTTGGACGTATCAACATCCCCAAGCTTAATTCCTGCTCGTCCTCGAGTAGGTAAATGATAACAAGAATAATTTCTGTGGTGACATGCTATTAACCATATAGGACTTTTTCATAGTCATATGACAAAAGCTTACTGAGACAATGGATCTATAGTAATTAAGTTGCCTCATGAGAAAATCAAAAAGGACTGAAAGTTTTACAATATGATACTGAAACATCAAATAGATTTGCAATGAACATGATGTGCAAATATGATAAAGTGATATCTAGCTTGCCCCCTTTAGTGAAGCAAAACATAAATGCAGGGGCACCTCCAAGGTTTAAGTGATGACTAGATACAATGATTTCAGAATAAACGATATCACAATCATGCAAAAGACAATGCTACTTTGGGACAATGCACATTACACTCAGAATGGCAATCATGCTCTCAGTAGTTGGTGCTTTTAAAAGAAGGTGGAGACTCAACATAAAAGTAAAAGAATGGCCCTTCGCAGAGGGAAGCAGGGATTACTCATGTGCTAGAGCTTTTTATTTTGAAAACATAGAAACAATTTTGTCAACGGTAGTAGTACTTCATATGTGTTATGCATAAGACATCATATAAGTTGCAAGCCTCATGCATCGAATACCAATAGTGCTCGCACCTTGTCCTAATTAGCTCGGATTTCCATGGATTGTCATTGCATTACATATGTTTCAACCAAGTGTCACAAAGGGGTACCTCTATGTCACCTGTACAAAGGTCCAAGGAGATAGATCGCATTTGATTTCTTGTTTTTGATAGATCTCAACTTGAGGACATCCATACCGGGACAACATAGAAAATAGATAATGGCTCCTCTTTAATGCTTAAGCATATTCTCATAAGAGATTGAGGATTAATGTCGAAGCTAAAACTTCCACCATGATACATGGCTTTGGTTGGCGGCCCAATGTTCTTCTCTAACAATATGCATACTCAAACCATTCAACCCATGGCAAATCACCCTTACTTTAGACAAGACGAACATGCATAGAAACTCACATGATATTCAACAAAAGTGTAACAGTTGATGGCGTCCCCAGAAACATGGTTACCGCTCTGCAAGCAACTTATAGGAAAATAAGATACATAAGCAACATATTCTTTACCACAATAGTTTTTAAGCTACTTTCCCATGAGCTATGTATTGCAAAAACTGAAGGTTTTAAAGGTAGCACATGTAAATTTACTTGGAGTGGCGGTGAAATACCACATATAGGTAGGTATGGTGGACTCATATGGCATAACTGGTTTAAAAGGATGTGGATGCACAAGCAGCCAGTCCGCTTAGTACAGGTGGAGGTTAGCAAAAGACTGGGAGCGACCAACTAAGAGAGCAATGACGGTCATAATCATGCAGAGCGACAAAGCAACATTGAATCAGGCATGGAAGTTATATCGCTGCTCAGAAATAAAAGATCATCAAGGCTTGACAGACTTTCTTCACAGTCTTAAATATGCGTGAGCATACGCCAAGTCAATCAAAATAAATTCTTGAGGGAAGATATTACTAAACCATACCACATCATTGGCAAACAAATCATGTTGGTACTCCAATAACACATTGGGAATCCCCCAGCTATTTGAGACTAACCACAAGAAAACCTGAACTACTAAGCGCCATTATGCACGTAGCATCTTTATCATAGACATATTAACCAATGCAAGGGAAGCAAACTCTCTTAATAAGATAAGCATGATAATTAAAGAGAGTTCAAGCAACCAACTAAACACAAGCTCTTTAAAAAGATAAGCATGAATAATAAGAGCAGAGCATGATAGTAGCTATTAAAAGACAAAGAACACACACAGAAAAGATAGTCATGAAAATTCTATGTTATGTTCTAGGTAGAAGTGGAGCGTGTTTCTCTCCCACATAAAGAACGCTGAGTTCCGACTCGTTATGAAAAACTAAAAAGGAAACTAAAAGCAAGACGCTCCAAGCATAGCACATAACACATGAAGTGATTAAAATATAGTGGAACAAAAGACGAACTGATAATGTTGATGGAGAAGGGGATGCACGGGGGCATCCCCAAGCTTAGACGCTTGAGTCTCCTTGAATATTTCTTGGGGGTGCTGATGGGCCTCGAACCCCTCGTTGGTTACCCCAAGTGGAAGGTGTAAGATGCAGTAAGTAGAAGTTTTTTCCCCTAGAAAAGATGCCAAGGATCGATTCCCCAGAGACTCTTAGGTTCAACAAGTAGGTGTCAATTGCTACGGCGCCAGATTAGTAGCAACCAACGTGGACCTGCACACAGATACAAATAACTTTGTTCCCAACGAGTACAGAGAGGTTGTCAATCTCTCCGGCCTTGTAGTTCACAAAGGATTAAAAGGAATGATAGTAGTGATAGATAGTTTTTGCAATAGTAGGTAAATAACGAAAAGTAAATAGCGGATGTGATCAATGATGGTAAGATGGACCAGAGTCTCATGATGTTCACTAGTGATGTCTCTCTCCCAAAAGACGATAAAACAACTATGTGAGGTAAACAAATTACAGTTGGGCAATTGACAGGACCACGAACGCAAACCAATGCTGACTACATTGCAAGAAAGGTTGAGGTTCAAAGCATGGGCGGTATGCCAAAGTAAGTAGACCGAAATCCATCAATATCTACTACTAATCATCCACCTTAAGATATCTATCCAGAACATCTCGCTGGTATTAAGTTGCGAGTCCCACCCATAGTGTAAACTCAATGCAACAGACAACTGCATTAAAAGAACTTTGCGTAAAGTAAACAATCCTTGCACCCGCGGGCACAAGCACCGTTGTTTTCCCCCTTGTGGCAACAGCACATCCCCTAGACTCATGTTTCTGTCACTCAAGCTAGTCATCGAGGGGCATGAACCCACAATCAAGCATAACGTTCCCTCTTGGAGTCACTACCTACTACTCGGCCAAAGCAATAAGTAACAACGGAGAACATGCAAGAATTACTTATGAACTAAAATATAAATGAGGTGAATCAAATATATTACTCAAGATCAATCTGAACATAATCTCATAATCCATCGGATCCCAGCAAACTCAACATAGCAACAGCATAAGGATTACATAGGTGCCTCGATCATGTAGGGCAGCTCACGAGGACTAATTACTGAAGCACAAGAACGGGAGGAGAACATCACATAGCTACTGGTCATGGACTCATGGTCCAAGGGAGACTACTCACGAGTCATCCGGGAGGCGTCCATGGTGGTGGAGAAGCTCCCGGTGGTGATCCTTCCCTCCGGCAGGGTGCCGGGAAGAGTTCTCCTAGTGCTCCCGATCTTGGAAGCGGCGGCGGCAGCGGAACAGAGATGGGTTCGCGAAAAGAGTTCTCTTCTGAGGGTTTCGGAGGGTCCTTTAAATATATGCCAGAGTAGGGCATCGGGGGAGCCTCGGGGGCCCAGGCGCCCCCCCGGCGCGGCCAAGGGGGGGGGGGCGCCCACAGGGCGCCTGGAGCCCCTGTGCCCCCCAGGCTGCCCTTCGGACGCAGTGTTGTTTCCGGAACGCTGATTTTTTATATAATTTTTCTGGATTTTTCTGGGCAGTTCTCGAAACGTGAAAACCTGAAATACAAAAACAGCCGAAAACAGAAACTGGCACTGGGGTGCACTGGATTAGTAAGTTAGTCCAAATATGATAAAAAGTGTATGGAAGTGTATGAATATCATAGCAATATCACCCAAAAGTGGCATGGAGCAAGCAGAAATTATAGATACGTTTTGGACGTATCAACATCCCCAAGCTTAATTCCTGCTCGTCCTCGAGTAGGTAAATGATAACAAGAATAATTTCTGTGGTGACATGCTATTAACCATATAGGACTTTCTCATAGTCATATGACAAAAGCTTACTGAGACAATGATTCTAAAGTAATTAAGTTGCCTCAAGAGAAAATCACAAATGACTGAAACTTTTACAATATGAAACTGAAACATCAAAAAGATTTGCAATGAACATGATGTGCAAATATGATAAAGTGATATCTAGCTTGCCCCCTTTAGTGATGCAAAACATAAATGCAAGGGCACCTTCAAGGTTTAAGTGATGACTAGATACAATCATTTCAGAATAAACGATATCACAATCATGCAAAAGACAATGCTACTTTGGGACAATGCACATTACACTCAGAATGACAATCATGCTCTCAGTAGTTGGTGCTTCAACATAAAGGTAAAAGAAAGGTTAAGTGCTAAAGCTTTTTATTTTGAAAACATGGAAGCAATTGTGTCAACGGTAGTAGTACTTCATATGTGTCATGCATAAAACATCCTATAAGTTGCAAGCCTCATGCATCGAATACTAATAGTGCTCGCTCCTTGTCCTAATTAGCTCGGATCCCCGTGGGTTATCATTGCATTACATATGTTTTAACCAAGTGTCACAAAGGGGTTCCTCTATGCCACCTGTACAAAGGTCCAAGGAAATAAATCGCATTTGATTTCTCGTTTTTGATAGATCTCAACTTGAGGACATCCATACCGGGACAACATAGAAAATAGATGATGGACTCCTCTTTAATGCATAAGCATATTCTCATAAGAGTTTGAGGATTAAGGTCCAAGCTAAAACTTCCACCATGATGCATGGCTTTGGTTGGCGGCCCAATGTTCTTCTCTAACAATATGCATAGTTAATTCAACCCACGGTAAATCACCCTTACTTCAGACAAGACGAACATGCATAGCAACTCACATGATATTCAACAAAAGTGTGACAGTTGATGGCGTCCCCAGAAACATGGTTACCGCTCAGCAAGCAACTTATAAGAAATAAGATACATAAGCAACATATTCTTTACCACAATAGTTTTTAGGCTACTTTCCCATGAGCTATGTATTGCATGGTTAGTTTGCTTAGTGCAGGTGGAGGTTAGCAAAAGACTGGGAGCGACCAACTAAGAGAGCAATGACGGTCATAATCATGCAGAGCGACAAAGCAATATTGAATCAGGCATGATAGTTATATCGCTACTTAGAAACAAAAGATCATCAAGGCTTGACAGACTTTCTTTACAGTCTTGAATATGCGTGAGTGTCGGGGGAAACTGTCCGCCACGAACACCTATGGGACCGGAGCCCCTTGTCTGTGCGGTAAGAGGGCGGAGGGAGCACGAAGAGCAGATCGTAGCGAGCACGCGGGCAGTTTACCCAGGTTCGGGCCGCGACGGACGCGTAAAACCCTACTCCTGCTTAGCTTGTATTGAGTTGGAGAGCTCGGGAGCTTGAAGAACCAGCTACACCGAGCGTATGAGCGATCTAGGTTCCGAACCCTTTCTACGTTGTGCATGGGCCTCCTTTTATAGTGCAAGGGGTCACCGACAGGTGTCAACGTAGGAGAAAGGGGTAAAAATGTAAAAGAGGTGGTAGTTGTAACAATGCGGAATAGTGGAGCTACAGTGCGTGAACAGTGGTCGCTACCTACTTTGACAGTGGGGGACAAGGGCATTTAATGCCCGTCGCCGTCGACCCCAAAAGCGCCCGCCCTTGCGTCTCCGTCCGCCACGGCGATGGCTTCACCACCGTGGAGTGCCACCGTGTCCCCCAGGCTGCACAGCCATCCGCCACGCGTCCCTGGGAAGGCCCCAGGGCGACGCGTGGGCCGATGAGCTGGAGCGCGGGCACACAGCGCAACTCTCCCGGCAAGCACCTTGCCGGGGCTTCGACCTTGCCGGGCCCGGGAGCTTGCCGGGCTCTGAAGCTTGTCGCTCCCCGGGCCCTTGCCGGGGCGCATATAGCGCCGAGGCATGTCTTCTATGATGTAATCTTCTAGTCTTCCTGGCAAGCTCCTCTTGCCAGGGCCTTGCGTGAGTGAGGTAACTTTGAGCCTGGAACGGCCTTCCCGGCAAGCTCCGCTTGCCGGGGTCTCGATCTTCTATCTTGTATACTTTGTTTTTGAATGGTTTGACATGGAGCAGGAAGGTCTCCGGCGAGCACGTGGTAAACCCTGCCGCGGGAAGCTGCAACTGCCCGTGCACAAGTTGGGGTACTGAGGTACCCCTACCTTAGTACACCGACAGGAGCCCCCGGGCCTGGGCCACACACGGTGCCGAGCGCTGTTGGGCCAGGCCCAAAACAGTGCACGGGCACACGCGGCCCACAGCGCGCCGAATCCACTTCCGCATCCGCCGCATCCCCCCGTAACGGCACGCGTCGATTGCGGCGTCGTGGGATGGGACGTGCCCACGTTCTTTTAATGGAAAGAGCGAAACGCCCCCCACTTCCCCATAAAAGCAGAGGAAGTAGGAGCGGTTCCCCTCCTACGCTTTCATTGCATCCTCTTCCATCTCCAGAGATCCCCTTTTTCGCTCCGCCTCCACACCTCCGCCGCCGCCGTCCGCATCCCCGGCGCCGCCGGGCTCTTCGTCCCCTTCCTCCGCCGCCTCCGCCATGGCCCCGAAGACCGAGAAGGCGAAGGCGGAGAAGACCAAGAAGGAGAAGTCGGAGCAAGCGGCGAGGCTTGCCTTGTATCGGAAGCGGAACCTCGTCTTCCCGCCGAGGCTCAGCGCGCGGGAGCTCTGGAACAAGTATTACTTGTTCTGGTCCAAGGGCACCAAAGTGCACCCCCGCACCCGAGCTTATCCGGCCGCCGCCAAGGACAACTACCCCGGCGGGTACTATTTCTTCGCAGCCTTCTTCCACTGCGGTCTTTGCCCTCCTTTTTCTGAGTTCTTCTGTGACATAATGCACACCTACGGCCTCCATCTTCTTGACTTCACCCCCAACGCCATCCTCACAATGGCGGTTTTCGCACACATGTGCGAAAACTATATAGGAATACACCCAAACGTAGCGCTGTTTAGGCACTTCTTCACCCCTAGAGCAGAGGCCGGCGCCCCCCTCTCCGGAGGAATATCTTGGGTTTTTCGTCTGAACAAGAAGGAGTCCTACTTGCCGGGGGAGCTCCGCGGCAAGTGGGAGGAGTGGCGTGCTGAATGGTGTTGGATCGTCGAGGACGAGCCGCAGTCCTTCACCGCGCCGCGCACAACGCCCATCGTGCGCGGCAGGGACTGGAGCGAGCTGGATTCGGACGACGGCAAGCTCAACGTCGCCCTCATTAGGATTCTCCGTCTCCGGACAGCTAGGTTGTCTGTTGCAGAAGTAGGCACAGACTTCCTCCGCCGCCGCATCGCCCCTCTCCAAGACAGGAAAAGGCCGGCCTGGGAGTACGGCAACTCGGCGGATATCATGAGGTTGCGACCCGGGCTCAACTTTAACTTCACGTCGCTGGAGCTGAAGGGGATGGTCCGGGAGCTGTTTAAGCACGACCCGGCACACCCGGAATGGTTCAGGGGGCCCCGGGGAGTGGTGCCCCTTTGTAACAGCACGGCCTGCGATCCTCTTCGCGCCATGATGCCCGCGTGTGATTCGCACGGCGTGGACCGCACATGGATTCCGCCCAAGCCATCAGACATCCTCAGCTTCTTCGACAACCTTGTGGAGGTGGCGAAGAATAAGAATGAGACCCGGGAGCTGACACGGGACACCACCGACCAGGAGATAGCGTACATCGCATCTCGGGTTGAAGAGGCCGCCGCAGCCGCAGTGGCAGGAGAGTTCGGCTACACGCCCGAGGAGGCAGATGCTGCGGAAGTGTCCTGCCAAGCGGAGGAGGCGGAGATCCGCAGGCTACTGCAGCTGCCTCCCGACGAGCTCGCCGGGGTCCCATCCCTGAGGCACTCCGGGATCATCGGAATCCAGACGGAGGCCGCGGCGAGAGGCAACGCCGCCGGAGGGAACAGGGGCGCCGCAGGGAGCGGAGGCGCCGGAAGGAGCGGAGGCGCCGGAGGGAAAGAGGCCGCGGCGCAGGACGCCGGGCCCAGCAAGCCCGCCGGGGAGGAGGAGGAGGAGGACGCCGAGGCCGCCGAGGACTCCGGCGGGTCTACGGAGCTCTACGCCGACGACATCTCCTCGTCGTCGGAGACCTCCCCGCCCCGGGCAAGCCCTAGGCGGTCTCCACTGAAGCGTCTCCGCAAGACGGCGACGGGGGCGAGGGCGCAGGCGCCCCGGCAACAACCAGCTCGCCGGGCAGCGCGAGCTCCCCGGGGGAGCCAAGCCGCGCCGGGGGCGACCGGCGCACCAGCCACGGCGGAGGCGGCCCGCACGCAGGCCACGGCAGAGGCGCCTCGCAAGTCGGCGCCGAGCGGACAGGAGTCTTCACGGAGCGGAGCGGCGGCTCCGCCCGCTCCCCGGGCCCCGGCTACCACAGGGGCTGGGTCTTCGCAGCCCCCAGCCCCAGGGACCGCCAAGCGCCCGAGGGAGTCTTCGCCTCCCGCTCCTCGCGCAGACGCGCCCCAGGTGGAGTTTGACTTCTCCGCCTTGAGCGACGACGACGAGGAGGAACAGGAGTAAGCATTTGAGATCTTACATCTTCTCAAGTTTCGTCTTGATTATTGTTGATGCTAATCTTGTTTTTTTTTTGCTTTGATTTCAGGACCTTGGCGGAGCGAGTGGCAAAGAAAGCCAAGGTGCCCGTGGTCGAGGTCGCGGACGACTCGCCCGCCGCGGCGACTGGGGACGTGCCGGAGCCAAGCTTGCCGGACCCGAGTGCTGCTCCGAGGAGCAGCCCCCAGCGTAAGTCTGGGTTCTGTTCTTCCATTTGTCGGGTGTGCTTGAGTATTTGTCCTTGTGCTAATATCTTGACGCTTCTGTCCTGACTTGTGCAGAGGTGGAGCCACAGCCGCAGGAGCGTCCGGAGGTCGCTCCCGAGGAGCCGCAGGCCCCGCCGTCCCCGCCAAGGCCGAACTCCCCGGCAAGGGAGAGCGCTCCGCCAAGGGCGGGTACTCCGCCAAGGGCGAGTACCCCGCCAAGGGCGAGCAGCCCGGCGAGGGCGGCCACCCCACCAAGGCAGAGCTCCCCGGCGAGGGAGCCCGCCGCTGACGACGTCCGCCAAGGTAGGTTCTGTAACTTTGTCTTTTCGGAGTCGTCTCTTTTTGGATATTTGCTTGAACTTCTTTTGCTTCTAGATCCTCCTCCCCCCGAGCAGATGGAGACGGAGGTCATCATCATCGAGGAGGAGGGCGCGCAGGGCGGCGGCGGCGACGCCCCTGTCGCCGAGGACACGGCGGGAGCCGCCGAGCCGGCTGCGCAGGAGATCGCTCCGGCTGCAGACGCAGCGGCCGGGGAGGGGGACGGCGACCGCACCGCCGGCCCGGAGGCGGCGGGAGCATCAAGTGCTGCGCCGGCCGCCGACCCCTCCGCCGGAAAGGAGCAGGCCGGCTACTATCTTGAAGCCCCCAACGGCGTATTTATCCAAGTGCCGTGGGGTTCTTCGTCGCGAGCCCCCGCGGAGGGCGAGGCCTTTGATGGAGAGGTCCTCGCCTCCGCGGGCTTGAAGATCATCGAGGCGCCCGGCGGAAGCGACGGGCCCGAGGAGGAGAAGCTGCTTCACCAGCTCCTGGCCCTTTACCGGGCCAGGCAGGCGAAGCTTGCTTCTCGGGAGGCCCTCGCCGCCAAGGCCGCCGCGGAGATGGAGAAGCGCGCGGCGGAGCTCAGCGCCGCCAACCAGGCTGCCCTCCGCGAGGTAGCGGAGGAGCGCGAGCGACTCGCCGGGGAGTATCAAGAGTGGCTGCTGGAGAAGGCCGAGGCCGAGGAGCAGCAGCGGCTCGCCGGGGTGGAGCTGTCCCGGCGAGAAGGAGAGCTCGCCCAGCGGAAGGTCAACCTCGACTCACACGAGGAAGACCTTGCCGCTCGGGAGCAGGCCCTTGGCGGGGAGCTGAAGGAGGCGAGAGCTGCCGCGGCTACCGCGGAGACCGCCAAGGAGGAGCTTGCCGCCAAGGTCGCGCAGCTGGAGGAGTCGCTGAAGGCGAGCATGGAGAAGGTCGCCGCGCTCAACACGGAGCGCGAGAAGGACGCCCACACCAACTCAGAACTCCAGGTGCGTCTTTCTGAGAAGGGCGACGAGCTGAAGGCCGCCAAGGACTCCATCGAGGATCTGGAGCTGAAGGTCTCCACGCTGAAGGACTCGCTTGACGCCGTCCGGGATCGGGAGACCAAGCTGAAGGAGGAGCTCCGCAAGGAGCGAACCTTGGTGGACAGCGCCAACAAAGCGGCCGAGAACTTCCGCCGTACCGTTGAGGTATGGACCGAGGACTTGGTATCTTCCGCGTCCAACATCGACCAGGAGCTGCTGGCGCTGAAAGTTGAGCATCTCATCTACTCTCCAGATCCGAACCTCCCCCACAGCGCCAAACTCAGCCTCTTCTTCAGAGGGATTGCGCCGGCTCTTGCAGGTCTTCGGAAGAAGATCCCCGCGCAACTGGCCGAGGAGTCGCGCCTGCTCTGCACGGGAACCTTGGAGCGCGTGCTGACGAAGATTGTATACCGCAATCCCGGCATAAACCTCACCAACGTTCTCCGCAGCTTGCCGGCCGACGCAAACATGGAGGTGCTGAAGGAGCAGGTCGCCCACATCATCGCCAAGGTGAACAAGATCTCCAGGATTGAGGGCGACCACGTTGACTAGGCTTCCTTTATCTTTATCTCTTTTTGTTGCTGCGTAGGGAGTTATGAACTCATTAATCATTGCGACAAGTTATCCTTTGTAAGATATTTATCTCATTTTGATCAATCAGTGCAATGTTATCTTCCTTGTCCTGATCTTTTACTTTGTATGCTTTTCTCCCTACGCTCCCGGGAAGCCTGCCGGCGAGGGGCCCTTGCCGCGAGCGCTGAGTGCTGGACTCTGAGCAGCCTGCTGGCCAAGGCCTCACCGGCAAGCAACCTTGCCGCAGCTAGTCGCAACGCACTTAGCTTGCTGAGTGAACTCGAAAACGAAACAAGTGCGCGACACTTGTCGCAGCTCACTTAAGTCGTTGAGTGTACTCGAAAACAAGACAAGGGTGCGGCTAGCTACGGGTAGGTTCCTCCGCGCACAGGTTTTCCATACAAAGTGTGATTGTTCAAGGAAGACAACTAAAATTTAAAAATTTGAACTGGTCAAATTCTAATAACTTAGCTTTCATATATTGCTTGCTTCTTGGTAAGGCTTCTCTTTCTTGAACAGCACTTGGTTCCTCCTCCATCTCCTTCCCCCCCGGCAAACTTGTGTGCGAGGAACGTTCCTTCTGCTTAAGAGGCAAGGAAAAAGAAGAGGGAAACAAGTATATGGCCTTTCGGCGCGCTAATGCTTACCGGATATGTATGTTGCACAAGATGCCAAATAACTCATGCAAATAGCAAAGAAAAGCATGTAAAAGGCAAAAAGTGCAAAACACAAAATCTTTACTGATGCACGGGGTCTGCGCCCGGCTTTGTACAAAGGGTTACATGCAACAGCGGCAAAGCTTGTACAAAAGGTGGTTGCCGGAGCGGATCACGGCAACCGCGCCTTATGGGTGAAACTTGCGAAGATGCTCTATGTTCCAGGAGTTGCTCACCGGTAAGCCTTCTTCGGTCTCAAGGCGGACAGCGCCGGGCCTCGTGACTTGTCTCACCCGATAAGGGCCTTCCCACTTTGGCGTCAACTTGTTGGAATTCTTGGCGGACTGAACACGCCGAAGAACAAGGTCGCCTTCCTCGAGACTCCTGGCCTTAACCTTGCGGCTATGATAGCGGCGCAAGGCTTGCTGGTATCGAGCAGCTCGTACAGCAGCCTGGAGACGTTCCTCCTCGAGGAGCAATGCGTCATCTTGCCGCAGTTCCTCTTGCTCGAGCTCATCATAAGCGAGCACTCGAGGAGATCCGTATACGAGTTCCGTGGGGAGAACTGCCTCTGCTCCATAGACTAGAGCAAAGGGTGTCTGCCCGGTGGCTCGATTTGGTGTCGTTCTGATTGACCAAAGAGCCGCCGGTAGCTCCTCTATCCAATTTCTTCCGCACTTGCGTAGCCTGTCAAAGGTCCTTGTCTTGAGTCCGCGCAGCACTTCAGCATTGGCCCTCTCCGCTTGACCGTTGCTCCTCGGGTGAGCAACAGAAGCGAAACAGACCTTGGTTCCAAGGTCTTGGACGTACTGCACGAAGGTGCGACTAGTGAATTGTGTACCGTTGTCGGTGATGATCCTGTTAGGGATCCCGAAACGGCAAACAATCGACCTGAAGAACCTGACCGCTGACTGTGCTGTCACCTTTCTCACTGGCTCCACTTCTGGCCACTTTGTGAACTTGTCGATTGCAACGTACAAGTACTCAAAGCCCCCGACGGCTCGGGGGAAAGGGCCGAGGATATCGAGCCCCCAGACCGAGAAGGGCCAGGACAAAGGAATTGTTTGGAGAGCTTGAGCTGGCTGATGAATTTGCTTTGCATTGAACTGGCACGCTTCACACTTGGTTACTAGTGCAGTCGCATCTTGGAGGGCTTCTTGTCAAAAGAACCCTTGCCGGAAAGCCTTCCCGGCAAGCGCCCTCGCGCCAATGTGGTGGCCGCATATGCCTCCGTGTATTTCTGCCAACAGCTTCTGTCCATCTTCCCTGGAGATGCACTTCAGTCTGACACCATTGAGTCTTCTTCTGTACAGCTCGTTATCTACGAACTGGTACATACTTGACTGCCTGGTTATCTTCTCTATTTCCTCTAGGTCGTCGGGAAGTTCTCCAGTTTGTAGAAAACGGACGATTTGCTGCGCCCATGCCGGAGCTTGGGGCTCAACGGCAAGGGCTAAAGGCATGAGGGCCGCTGCGGGGACCTCGGCTTCTACGGCAAGAACCTCTGGCTCTGCCGGAGCTGAAGGTCCCCCGGCAAGCTCGCCGGGGCGAGGCTTGTCGGGAACGCTTGCTTCAACTGTACAGACCCGAGGATCTGCAGGAGCAAACTGTTCCTCAGCATTCTGGTTGTTGATCTTGGAGACCTTGGCGGCGGTTTCAGGAAGATCTGCCGGCAAGTAGTCGCCGGAGACCAATTTTCTCTTCTTGGATTGCCCAATTGATGGTGTAACGGATGGTTGAGTCAGCTTGAGCAAGAAGGTCCCTGGTTCCACAGGTAACTTCATCGAAGCACACTTTGAAAGGCCATCTGCTATCTCATTCTGAGCTCTCGGGACATGCTCCATTTGCAGACCTTCAAAGTGCTCCTCAAGCTTCCTCACTTTATCTACATAAGCTTCCATCAAAGGGCTCTGATAACTCTTGTTGACTTGCCGGACCACCAACTGAGAATCTCCCCGCACAATCAGCTTCCTGATCCCAAGTTCGGCCGCAATCCTGAGGCCGGCAAGCAAGCCTTCATATTCAGCAGTGTTGTTTGTCGCTTGCTCTCTTGGGAAGTGCATCTGGATAACATACTTGAGGTGCTCTCCGGTGGGCGCGATGAGTACCACGCCAGCACCGGCGCCTTGCAGCGAGAAGGCACCGTCAAAATACATTACCCATTCACTTGTCGCTTCTTGTACGGGTGCACTTGTTTCTTGGACTTCTTCATCGGGCGTTGGGGTCCACTCAGCTATGAATTCTGCCAAAGCTCGGCTCTGTATGGTTGAAGTACTTTCAAACTTGAGTCCAAAGCTCGACAGCTCCAGTGCCCACTCAACGATCCTGCCTGTTGCTTCTGGGTTGTGCAATATCCTCTTCAGCGGAAAGCGAGTGACCACTGTTATCTCATGTGCCTGGAAGTAATGGCGCAGCTTCCTCGAGGCCATGAGGAGGCCGAAAAGCAACTTTTGCACACCAGAGTATCTTGATCTAGCCCCCTGAAGAAGGGAACTTACAAAATACACTGGGCGCTGCACCATTTTCTTCCGCACTTCCTCCTGTTCTTGCGCGGCGTTGTCCTTGTCGGGGCCAGAGCTTGTCGGAGCAGCCCCCTGCTTGTCGCTGGATTCGCTTGCCGGTGGTGCAGATTCCTCGTCAGGCTCCCTCTCCGTCACTAACGCAGCACTAACCACCTGGTTGGTTGCCGCTAGGTACAGCAGCAACTTTTCCTGTGGTCTAGGTGCGACAAGTATTGGAGTGGAGGATAGGTACCGTTTCAAATCTTGCAGCGCTGCCTCCGCTTCTGGAGTCCACTTCATGGGACCTGCCTTCTTCAAGATTTTGAAGAAAGGCTGGGCGCGTTCTGCAGATTTCGAAATGAACCTGCTGAGGGCAGCCACACAACCTGCAAGCCTTCTAACATCCTTGACGCGCTTCGGGGCCTCGATCTGCTCGATGGCTTTAATCTTGTCGGGGTTAGCATCAATCCCCCTCTGCGATACAAAGAACCCGAGAAGCTTGCCGGAGGGGACTCCAAAGACGCACTTCTCGGGGTTCAACTTGAGCTGTATTCTGCGCAGGTTCTGAAATGTTTCTTCCAAATCTTGAACTAGGGTTTCCTTGCTCTTACTCTTCACCACGATGTCATCCATGTAAGCTTCTACATTTCTGTGGATCTGTGGCTCGAAAGCAGTGTGCACTACCCTTGCAAATGTTGATCCTGCATTCTTCAGTCCAAATGGCATGCGTATGAAGCAATAAGTGCCACATGGAGTGATAAATGCAGTCTTCTCCTCATCCTCTTTGGCCATAAAGATCTGGTGGTAGCCTGAATATGCATCAAGAAAAGAGAGTAGCTCACATCCGGTAGTGGAGTCAACGATCTGGTCAATGCGTGGCAAGGGGAATGGATCCTTGAGACATGCTTTGTTCACATCGGTGAAGTCTATACACAGTCTCCACTTCCCGTTGGCCTTGCGCACGACGACTGGGTTTGCCAACCACGTCGGATGGATCACACCTCTAACTAGGCCTGCTGCCTCTAGCTTCTTGATCTCTTCGTTGATGAATTCTTGGCGCTCCACGGCTTGCTTTCTAACCTTCTGCTTGATGGGCCGCGCATGAGGACAGACAGCAAGCTTGTGCTCAATTACCTTCCTGGGAACACCGGGGATGTCAGATGGTTGCCAGGCAAACACATCGACATTCGCCCGCAGGAAGGCAACGAGCGCGCTTTCCTATTTGCTGTCAAGTGTGGCACTGATGGTGAAGGTACCACCAGTGCCGTCCTCCTTGGCGGACACCTTCTTGGTTGCCGGAGGAGCGGCCATCCCTTTCTTACACTTGCCGGTGGAGCTCGATGGGACGTCCTCGATGGCAGCGCAGCACTCCGAAGAGGTGCGGTTGTCGGAGTGGGCCCCAGAGCACTTGCCGGACTTGGTCTTCGTCTTCTTCCCCCCGGGAGCTTCAACGGCAAGTATATCCTTTTCTGCCGCAGCTGCCGCATCCCGGTAGATCTTGTCGGCGCAGACAAGCGCATCTTTCTTGTCGCCGTGGACGGTGATGACGCTTATCGGCCCCGGCATCTTGAGTACGTTGTAAGCATAGTGGGAAGCTGCCATGAACTTGGCGAGGGCAGGACGGCCGAGTATTCCATTGTATGGCAATGGAATATCAGCGACGTCGAATGTGATGCGCTCAGTTATGAAGTTGAGCTCCCCGCCAAAAGTCACCGGCAGAGTGATCTTCCCCTTGGGCTTGCTCCTTCCCGGGTTGATTCCTTGGAAAGAACCGGTCTCTTCGAGCTCGCCATCTGGGATTTGGAGTTTGTTGATCACAGCAGAGGAGATCAAGTTCAGCCCGGCCCCGCCGTCAACCAACATTTTGGTGACCTTGAGGTTGCGGATGGTGGGTGAGACCAGCATCGGCAAGCACCCGACCGCCGTGGTGCGGTCAGGGTGATCCTCAAGATCGAAAATGATGGGCGTGCTGGACCATTTGAGGAGCCTGCGCGACTCCACGGGCGGCTCTGCTGCATTCACCTCGCGCACCCACTGCTTGAGCTGGCGGTGGGAGGTGTGCAGAGAGGCGCCACCGTCGACGCACAGGACCTCCGTGGCCTTCTGGAACTCCTGCTCGCTGTTATCTTCATCCTCCATGTCTTCGTCGTCGTCCTCTTCATCCTTGTCGCGGCCCCGGGGAGGTCGGTCACCTTGCCGCTGCTTGGCCTTGCCGCGGCGTCCTCCCCGGCCATTGAACGGCCGCTTCTTGCTTGGCTCTCCTCTGCCACCTTGGGCTTTCTCCTTGTCGCGCCTCTCGTACTCAGCTTTTTGCTGCTCGACGAGGTACTCGACGCGCTTGCAGTTGGAGAGGTCGTGACCCTTGGTGCGGTGGATCTTACAGTATTGCTTGTCGGAGCCGTCCTGCTTGTCGGCTGCCGCTACAGGGGCAGGCTCCTTGCCGGAGCCGCCAGCCTGCGTTTGCTTGGCGGGAGCCTCCTTGCCGGACTTCTCGACGGCAAGCAGTTCCTTCTTGTTTTTCCTCCTGTTGTTCCGCCGCCGGCCCTTCTTTGCCGGGGCGGCGTCGTCGCTGTCGCTTCCTCCTGCGCCAGCATCCTCCCCGGGGAGCCTCCTCCCTTCTTCTGCGCGTGCGCACTTGTCAGCCAGAGCGTAGAGCTCGCTGACATCCCGAATCTTGGTCATCGCCATTTCTTCACGCATGCGGCGGTTACGCACGTTCTGGTGGAACGCGTTGATAACCGCGGCAGGGTGGACGTCGGGGATGTTGTGCTGTACACGGCTGAAGCGTTGGATGTACTTGCGCAGGGGTTCTCCTTCCTTCTGGGCCAGAATGTGGAGATCGCTCTCCTGGCCGTGGGGTTTGTGGCTGCCGGTGAAGGCGCCAACAAATTGGTGGCAAAGATCCGCCCAAGAAGAAATGGAGCCTTCCGGCAAGTGCATAAGCCACGAACGAACGTTCGGCTTAAGCACGAGCGGGAAGTAATTTGCCAAAATCTTCTCGTCGCGCCCCCCGGCAGCCTGCACTGCAATGGTGTAAACGCCGAGGAACTCCGAGGGATGCGTCTTGCCGTCGTACTTCTCCGGTACGTCGGGCTTGAAATTCTTCATGCTGGGCCACTGGACGCGCCGCAGCTCACGGGTGAACGCAGGGCAGCCTGCCGCGTACGGCAAGTCGCCTGGTTCACCGGGCGCGCGCGCGTCGACAGCGTTCCCAGCCCTCTGGTCTGATTGTCGCCGAGCTTCTCGGCGGCGCTCGATCGTTGTGCAAGCGTCTTCTTGTCGCCGGTCGTCCAGGGCTTGGCGCTGGTCCCGACGAGCCCGCGGATCCGACGACGCCGTGGAGCCGTCGTCGGCGTTGTTCCGGCGGGGCGGCGTCTTCTGCTTCTGCGGCGGGGAGTGCACGGTGGTTGCACCCCCGGCAGTCTTGTCGCCGTCGGCCTTCGTCTTCTCAGCTTGCCGCGGCCGCGAGGTCGCCGGCTGCTGTGGAGAGTCGTTGTTGGCGAAGGCTATCAGGCTCTGGATGGTTGCCCTCCAGTCTTCGGCTTTGTCTGCAGCTGGAGGGAAATCGAGGAGCAGTTGCGCCCTCGCGAGCGCTTCTGCTGGAGTGGAGGCGAACGGGGGCGAACGGTGCGAGGAGCGGGATATGCTCGGACTCCTAACGGCGTTAGAAGGAGCAGGGTCCCGCCCCGGCGCCTTCGCTTTGCTTGTGCCCGGACGTTGGCCCGGGGCATCCCGCGAACCTCCGGTTTGCCCTTGGCCCAGCAAGCGGATACCACCTCCCGTGGTATGGCGCGGCTGGGTTGTCGTATGCTGAGATGGACGCGGTGCGTCCACGGAGACCGAGTCTCGGTCGTCCGTCTTGTCCTTGGATTTGGTGGCGCCGCGAGTGTCCTCGCCGGCGACCACCCATCCGACGGCGTCTCCCCCGCCCACCGTTGGTTCCGGTGGCGGCGGATGAGACGCAGACGGGCCTCCGACCTCCGAAGCCTTCTTCTTCGGGGCCATGGTGCTGTTGCTGATGAAGTTGCTGATAAAACTGGAGAGGTCGATGAAGAATGCGCCCGCGTGAGCGCCGGATCAGGTTCGCACAACCTCGACGCCCCCTACCTGGCGCGCCAAAGATGTCGGGGGAAACTGTCCGCCACGAACACCTATGGGACCGGAGCCCCTTGTCTGTGCGGTAAGAGGGCGGAGGGAGCACGAAGAGCAGATCGTAGCGAGCACGCGGGCAGTTTACCCAGGTTCGGGCCGCGACGGACGCGTAAAACCCTACTCCTGCTTAGCTTGTATTGAGTTGGAGAGCTCGGGAGCTTGAAGAACCAGCTACACCGAGCGTATGAGCGATCTAGGTTCCGAACCCTTTCTACGTTGTGCATGGGCCTCCTTTTATAGTGCAAGGGGTCACCGACAGGTGTCAACGTAGGAGAAAGGGGTAAAAATGTAAAAGAGGTGGTAGTTGTAACAGTGCGGAATAGTGGAGCTACAGTGCGTGAACAGTGGTCGCTACCTACTTTGACAGTGGGGGACAAGGGCATTTAATGCCCGTCGCCGTCGACCCCAAAAGCGCCCGCCCTTGCGTCTCCGTCCGCCACGGCGATGGCTTCACCACCGTGGAGTGCCACCGTGTCCCCCAGGCTGCACAGCCATCCGCCACGCGTCCCTGGGAAGGCCCCAGGGCGACGCGTGGGCCGATGAGCTGGAGCGCGGGCACACAGCGCAACTCTCCCGGCAAGCACCTTGCCGGGGCTTCGACCTTGCCGGGCCCGGGAGCTTGCCGGGCTCTGAAGCTTGTCGCTCCCCGGGCCCTTGCCGGGGCGCATATAGCGCCGAGGCATGTCTTCTATGATGTAATCTTCTAGTCTTCCTAGCAAGCTCCTCTTGCCAGGGCCTTGCGTGAGTGAGGTAACTTTGAGCCTGGAACGGCCTTCCCGGCAAGCTCCGCTTGCCGGAGTCTCGATCTTCTATCTTGTATACTTTGTTTTTGAATGGTTTGACATGGAGCAGGAAGGTCTCCGGCGAGCACGTGGTAAACCCTGCCGCGGGAAGCTGCAACTGCCCGTGCACAAGTTGGGGTACTGAGGTACCCCTACCTTAGTACACCGACAGTGAGCATACGCCAAGTCAATCAAAATAAATTCTCGAAGGAAGATATTACTAAACCATACCACATCATAGGCAAACAAACCAAGTTGGTACTCCAATAACACATTGGGAACCCCCCCAGCTATTTGAGATTAACCATAAGAAAACCTGAACTACTAAGCACCATCATGCAAGTAGCATCTTTATCATAGACACATTAACCCATGCAACGTAAGCAAACTCTCTTAATAAGGTGAGCATGGTAAATAGAGAGAGTTCAAGCAACCAACTAAATAAAAGCTCTTGAAAAGATAAGCATGAATACTAAGAGCAGAGTATGATAGTAGCTATTAAAAGACAAAGAACACACGCAGCATAGATAGACATGAAAATTATATGTTATGTTCTAGGTAGAGGTGGAGCGTGTTTCTCTCCCACATAAAGGAATGCTGGGTTCCGACTCGTTATGAAAAACTAAAAAGAAAACTAAAAGCAAGACGCTCCAAGCATAGCACATAACACATGAAGTGATAAAAATATAGCGAAACGAAAGACGAACTGATAGTGTTGATGGAGAAGGGGATGCACGGGGGCATCCCCAAGCTTAGACGCTTGAGTCTCCTTGAATATTTCTTGGGGGAGCACGGGGGCATCCCCAAGCTTGAGCGCTTGACACTCCTGAATCTTTTTATCCTCTTCCCTCGCACACTTGAAAACTCCCTTCATACACAACTCATCATAATCTGATTAGCGAGGTTAGTACCCTTAATAAAATAATTATACCTTGCTGGAAATAAGGATATTCTTGAAGTTCTACTGTTTCTCAAGATTGGCAAAAGGTTTTTGCAAAGAAAACGCAAGTTCTTAATTTGCAAAGTGAAGGTAAGGCAAAACAGGACAGAATCTGTGAAAAACAGAACAGCAGGCAGTAATTGATCTGTTCGGGATACTTCTGCAACTCAAATAAAAAAACTCAGAACTGACGCACGAAAGAAAATTATATAGAGAACGCTGTCGAAAAAATTCAGACCAAAAAGATGATCTGGTGATTTTATACGAATTTTTCTATCCAAGGACAGAATCTGTTTCCTGGACAGCACCTCACAACTTTTGAACTTTCTAGCAATCGGAGGCTATACTTGGCACAAATATGAAGAGCAAAGATACAATGATGATGCTACAGCAGTAAACAACATCAAGACACAACAAAAGCAAAAATTTTATTCATGTGGGCTGCCTCCCAAAAGCGCTTTCTTTTATGCCTTTAAGCTAGGCATAATGCAAAAATGATACTCTCATAGGAATAAGAGTTGAAGAACAAAAGAGAGCATTAAGAAGCACATATAAATCATATTTAAGTCTACCCCTCTTCCTATGCATTGGAATCTTGTAAAGAAATAAATTATTGAAGCATAAAGCAATAAGCATAGGAAGACAAAACAAGTGCAGCTTCAAAACCTTCAACATAAAGAGAGGGAACATGATATTATTAAGATATTTAGAACCACGTCTCCCTCTCTCATTATAGATTTCAGTGGCATCATGGATGAACTCAACAATATAAGCATCACACAAAGCATTGTTACCATGATCCACACGCAAAAAGGTACTCTTACTCTCCACATAAGCATCATGAAGAGGATAAAACTTATTATAAAAGAGAGACATAAGCTCTTGCCAATCAAGCAAGTGCGAGTTATCGAGAAGCTTATACCAATCTGAAGCTTTATCTATAAGTGATACGGCGAATAATTTCTTCATGACAAACTCCCTTGATACACCTGCAAGCTTAAATAATGAACATAGTTGTGACAGATATAGCAAGTGTTCACCGGGATGTCTGTCTCCTGCATAACGATTAGCCAAGATATAATTGATAATACCAGATGGTATTTTATAGGGCACAATTTCAGTAGGGGGAGGAGCAACCACCACAGGTGCGGGGCGTCTTCCCGCAAGCAACGATCCAATAGCAAGGTTGTCCATAAGCATAACTAGTGAAATACATGAAGAAAACTGAAAGGTAAACTAACAAGACTAACAAGCAAAGGTAAAAGATAACATGCAACTCCCCTATCCTGAAGAGTGGAGTCCCCGGCAACGGCGCCAAAAAATACTCCTTGATGGGCCTCGAACCCCTCGTTGGTTACCCCAAGTGGAAGGTGTAAGATGCAGTAAGTAGAAGTGTTTTCCCCTAGCAAAGATGCCAAGAATCGATTCCCCAGAGACTCCTAGGTTCAACAAGTAGGTGTCAATTGCTACGGCGCCAGATTAGTAGCAACCAACGTGGACTTGCACACAGATACAAATAACTTTGCTCCCAACGAGTACAGAGAGGTTGTTAATCTCTCCGGCCTTGTAGTTCACAAAGGATTAAAAGCAATGATAGTAGTGATAGATAGTTTTTGCAATAGTAGGTAAATAACGAAAAGTAAATAGCGGATGTGATCAATGATGGTAAGATGGTCCGGAGTCTCATGATGTTCACTAGTGATGTCTCTCTCCCAAAAGACGATAAAACAGCTATTTGAGGTAAACAAATTACAGCTGGGCAATTGACAGGACCACGAACGCAAACCAATGCTGACTACATTGCAAGAAAGGTTGAGGTTCAAAGCATGGGCGGTATGCCAAAGTAAGTAGACCGAAATCCATCAATATCTACTACTAATCATCCACCTTGAGATATCTATCCAGAACATCTCGCTGGTATTAAGTTACGAGTCCCACCCATAGTGTAAACTCAATGCAACAGACAACTGCATTAAAAGAACTTTGTGTAAAGTAAACAATCCTTGCACCCGCGGGCACAAGCACCGTTGTTTTCCCCCTTGTGGCAACATCACATCCCCTAGACTCATGTTTCTGTCACTCAAGCTAGTCATCGAGGGCATGAACCCACAATCAAGCATAACGTTCCCTCTTGGAGTCACTACCTACTACTCGGCCAAAGCAATAAGTAACAACGGAGAACATGCAAGAATTACTTATGAACTAAAATATAAAAGAGGTGAATCAGATATATTACTCAAGATCAATCTGAACATAATCTCATAATCCATCGGATCCCAACAAACTCAACATAGCAACAACATAAGGATTACATAGGTGCCTCGATCATGTAGGGCAGCTCACGAGGACTAATTAGTGAAGCACAAGAACGGGAGGAGAACATCACATAGCTACTGGTCATGGACTCATGGTCCAAGGGAGACTACTCACGAGTCATCCGGGAGGCGTCCATGGTGGTGGAGAAGCTCCCGGTGGTGATCCTCCCCTCCGGCAGGGTGCCGGGAAGAGTTCACCTGGTGCTCCCGATCTTGGAAGCGGCGGTGGCGGCGGAACAGATATGGGATCGCGAAAAGAGTTCTCTTCTGAGGGTTTCGGAGGGTCCTTTAAATATATGCCAAAGTAGGGCATCGGGGGATCCTCGGGGGGCCCAGGCGCCCCCCCGGCGCGGCCCGGGGGGGGGGGCGCCCACAGGGCGCCTGGAGCCCCTATGCCCCCCAGGCTGCCCTTCGGACGCAGTGTTGTTTCCGGAACGCTGATTTTTTATATAATTTTTCTGGATTTTTCTGGGCAGTTCTCGAAACGTGAAAACCTGAAATACAAAAACAGCCGAAAACAGAAACTGGCACTGGGGTGCACTGGATTAGTAAGTTAGTCCAAATATGATAAAAAAGTGTATGAAAGTGTAAGAATATCATAGCAATATCACCCAAAAGTGGCATGGAGCAAGCAGAAATTATAGATACGTTTTGGACGTATCAGGTGCACGGGGGCATCCCCAAGCTTGAGCGCTTGACACTCCTGAATCTTTTTATCATCTTCCCTCGCACACTTGAAAACTCCCTTCGTACATAACTCATCATAATCTGATTAGCGAGGTTAGTACCCATAATAAAATAATTGTACCTTGCTGGAAATAAAGATATTCTTGAAGGTCTACTGTTTCTCAAGATTGCCAAAAGGTTTTTGCAAAGAAAAAGCAAGCTCTTGGTTTGCAAAATGAAGGAAAGGCAAAACATGACAGAATCTGTGAAAAACAGAACAGCAGGTAGTAATTGATTTGTTCGGGGCACTTCTGCAACTCTAATAAAAAAACTCAGAACAAAAACACGAAAGACAATTATATAGAGAACGCTGTCGAAAAAATTCAGACCAAAAAGATGATCGGGTGATTTTATACGAATTTTTCTATCCAAGGACAGAATCTGTTTCCTGAACAGCACCTCACAACTTTTGAACTTTCTAGCAATCAGAGGCTATACTTGGCACAAAATTGAAAAGCAAAGATACAGTGATGCTGCTACAGTAGTAAACAACATCAAGACACAACAAAAGCAAAGTAAAAATTTTATTCATTGGGCTGCCTCCCAAAAGCGCTTTCTTTTATGCCTTTAAGCTAGGCATAATGCATATAGATCAAGTTTTATCAAGAGTAAAAGAATAGCTAGCCCGTACAACGGACTCAAAAGGTAACTTGATCTTCTTTCGAGGGAAGTGTTCCATCCCTTTCTTGAGAGGAAACTGAAATTTTATATTACCCTCTTTCATGTCAATGATAGCACCAACGGTGCGCAAAAAAGGACGTCCCAAAATAATTGGACAAGAAGGATCACATTCAATATCCATAATAGTGAAATCAACGGGAACATAATTGTCATTGACAATGATAAGAACATCGTCGATCCTCCCCAAAGGTTTCTTTATGGAAGAATCAACGAGACGAACACCAAAAGAACAAGAATCAAAAGGTTTCAATTTAAGCATCTCATATATTCCTTTGGGCATAACAGAGGTACTAGCTCCAACATCACATAATGCGTAGCAAGAGAAGTACTTCAATTTAAATTTTATCATAGGATCCCAACCATCTTCTAGCTTTCTAGGTATGGAGGCTTCTACTCTAAGTTTCTCCTCCCTAGCTTTGATAAGAGCATTAGTGATATGCTCTGTGAAGGCAAGGTTAATCGTGCTAGTGCGGGGGTCTCTAGACATCTTGTGAAGGAAATCAATAACTTCGGTAAGAGTGCAACTATCAAAATCAAGGTCACTAGCATCAAGTAAAGTGGTAGTGGTGTCCTTTAGGTTCACTTGTTTGGTAGTTTCTATAGTCATAGCATCACCATTAATAGGTCCAATGGGACCAGGAGTACATTGGGTGCTAAGAGTTTGGATATCCTCAACAACTTGGATAGTAGCAACAGTGTGGTGGGTAGGAAGGCTCTTAATTCTATCTTCTTCCTCCCTTTCTCTAGCCCATCTCTCTTTAAGTTTAGCCATCATCCTAATATTTTCATTAATTTGCACTTGAATAGCATTAATAGGAGTGACCTTCCTCTCCTCAAGAGGAGAAGTTCTAATTTTAAGCAATTCTACCTCATTGGCTAAATTGTCTACCTTTGAAGAGAGATCACCTAGTTTGTTTAGTTTTTCTTCTACACTATTATTAAAAGCTTTTTGGGTAGTGATGAAATCTTTAAGCATAATCTCTAGTTCAGTAGTGGAGTTCCTGGTGCTAGGATAAGCATTGTTGTTCCCATAAGAATTAGAGGGGAACGGTCTAGGATTGCTACCAAAATTAATCCTATAAGCATTGTTGTTAAAATTGTTTCTAGAGATAAAGTTCACATCTACTTGTTCTTGAGCAATCAAAGAATTTAAAGGAACATCACGAGGATCAACAGAGGATTGCTTCGAAAGTAGAGACATGATCAAGTCAACTTTTTCATTAAGGGAGGAAATTTCCTCGACAGAGTTTACCTTCCTACCTGTTGGAGCGCGTTCGGTGTGCCATTGGGAATAGTTGGTCATCATCTCATCGAGAAGTTTTGTGGCAGCACCAAGTGTAGTTGACATAAAGGTTCCTCCCGCGGCCTTATCTAACAAGTTCCACGAGGTAAAGTTCAAGCCTGCATAAAAAGTTTGGATAACCATCCAAGTAGTGAAACCATGAGTAGGGCAGCTCTTGATAAGAGATTTCATACGTTCCCAAGCTTGGTCAACGTGTTCATTATCCAATTGTTTAAAATTCATTATGTTACTTCTCAGTTGGATAATTTTAGCAAGTGGATAGTATTTTCCGATAAAAGCATCTTTGCACTTGTCCCATGAATCTATGCTATTTCTAGGCAAAGACTGAAACCAAATTTTAGCTCCTCCTATCAAGGAGAAAGGAAAAAGCTTAAGCTTAACAATATTACCATCTATTTCTTGGTACTTTTGCATATCACAAAGTTCAACAAAGTTGTTCAAGTGTAAAGCAGCATCATCTCCAGCACCGGAGAATTGATCTTTCATAACTAGATTCAGTAAAGCAGGTTTAATTTCATATGAAGGTGCTGAAGTGGCAGGTGTAGTGATAGGTGTGCTGATAAAGTCATCAATGTTGTGACTAGTGAAGTCACACAACTTGGTGTTCTCGGTGGAACCCATAGTAGCAAGCAAGCAAGATAACTATTTTTGTGATTTTCGATAAAAGATACTAAAGCAAAAACTGAAAGGTAAACTAACAAGACTAAAAAGCAAAGGTAAAAGATAGCGTGCAACTCCCCTATCCTGAAGAGTGGAGTCCCCGGCAATGGCGCCAGAAATTGCTTTGCTAGGTGGCTTCTCACCCCTCGTTGGTTACCCCAAGTGGAAGGTTTGAGATGCAGTGTAGCAGAAGTTTTCCCTTGGTAATACCAAGGATCGATTTCCCAGAGACTCCCAGTTTCAACAAGAAGGTGTCAACTGCTAGCGGCGCCGGATATTAGCAATCAACGTGGACCTGCACACAGATACAAATAACTTTGCTCCCAACGAGTACAGAGAGGTTGTCAATCCCTCCGGCCTTGTAGTTTACAAAGGATCAAACGCAAGTGATAATAGTGATAGGTATAATTGCAATAGTAAGTAAATAGCGGAAAAGTAAATAGCGGATGTGATCAATGATGGTAATATGGACCGGAGTCTCATGATGTTCACTAGTGATGTCTCTCTCCCAAAAGACGATAAAACAGCTATGCGAGGTAAACGAATTACAGCTGGGCAATTGACAGGACCATGTGCGCAAACCAATGCTGACTACATTGCAAGAAAGGTTGAGGTTCAAAGCATGGGCGGTACGCCAAAGTAAGTAGACCGAAATCCATCAATATCTACTACTAATCATCCACCTTGAGATATCTATCCAGAACATCTCGCTGGTATTAAGTTGCGAGCCCCACCCATAGTGTAAACTCAATGCAACAGACAACTGCATTAAAAGAACTTTGCGTAAAGTAAACAGTCCTTGCACCCGCGGGCACAAGCACCGTTGTTTTCCCCCTTGTGGCAACAACACATCCCCTAGACTCATGTTTCTGTCACTCAAACTAGTCATCGAGGGGCATGAACCCACAATCAAGCATAACGTTCCCTCTTGGAGTCACTACCTACTACTTGGCCAAAGCAATAAATAACAACGGAGAACATGCAAGAATTACTTACGAACATAAACATAAAAGAGGTGAATCAAATATATTACTCAAACACAATCTGAACATAATCTCATAATCCATCGGATCCCAGCAAACTCATCATAGCAACAACATAAGGATTACATAGGTGCCTCGATCATGTAGGGCAGCTCACGAGGACTAATTAGTGAAGCACAAGAATGGGAGGAGAACATCACATAGCTACTGGTCATGGACCCATGGTCCAAGGGAGACTACTCACAACTCATCCGGGAGGCGTCCATGGTGGTGGAGAAGCTCCCGGTGGTGATCCTCCCCTCCGACAGGGTGCCGGGAAGGGTTCTCCTGGTGCTCCCGATCTTGGAAGCGGCGGCGGCGGCGGAACAGAGATGAGATCGTGAAAAAGAGTTCCTGTTTCGAGGGTTTCGAGAGACGCTTTAAATATATGCCAAAGGGGGGCATCGGAGGAGCCTCGGGGGGCCCAGGCGCCCCCCCGGCGCGGCCCAGGTGGGGGGCGCCGCCAGGGCACCTGGAGCCCTGGTGCCCCCCCCCCGGCTGTCCTTCGGGCGCACGGTAGTTTTTGGAACGCTGATTTTTTATATAATTTTTTTGGATTTTTCCTGGCAGTTGTCGTAATGTGAAAACCTGAAATACAAAAATAGCCGAAAACAGAAACTGGCACTAGGGTGCACTGAGTTAATAGGTTAGTCCAAATATGATCAAAAGTGTATGGAAGTGTATAAATATCATAGCAATATCACCCAAAAAGGCATGGAGCAAGCAGAAATTATAGATATGTTTTGGACATATCAATTATACACACTCTCACCCTTCCACCATTGCTAGCCTCTCTTGTACTGCGCAACTCTCGCCGGTACCATACACCCACCATATACTTCCTCAAAACAGCCACCATACCTACCTATCATGTCATTTCCATAGCCATTCCAAGATATATTGCCATGCAACTTTCCACCGTTCCGTTTGCTATGACACGCTTCATCATTGTCATATTGCCATGCATGATCATGTAGTTGACATCGTATTCCTGGCTAGGCCACCATGCATAATTCTTCATACACGTCACTCTTGATTCATTGCACATCCTGGTACACCGCCGGAGGCATTCATATAGAGGCATACTTTGTTCTAGTATCGAGTTGTAAATCAATATAAGTGTGATGATCATCATTATTAGAGCATTGTCCCAAAGAAAAAAAAAGAAAAAAAAAGAAGGAAAGGCCAAAAAAAGGCCCAAAAAAGAAAAAAAGAAAAAAAGAAAAAGAAAAGAAAAGGGACAATGCTACTATCTTTTTCCACACTTGTGCTTCAAAGTAGCACCATGATCTTCATGATAGAGAGTCTCTTGTTTTGTCACTTTCATATACTAGTGGAAATTTTCATTATAGAACTCTGCTTGTATATTCCAACGATGGGCTTCCTCAAATGCCCTAGGTCTTCGTGAGCAAGCAAGTTGGATGCACACCCACTTAGTTTCTTTTGTTGAGCTTTCATACATTTATAGCTCTAGTGCATCCGTTGCATGGCAATCCCTACTCACTCACATTGATATCTATTGATGGGCATCTCCATAGCCCATTGATATGCCTAGTTGATGTGAGACCAGCTTCCTCTTTGTCTTCTCCACAACCACCACTCTATTCCACATAGTGCTATGTCCATGGCTCGCGCTCATGTATTGCGTGAAAGTTGAAAAGATTTGACAAAATTTAAGTATGAAACAAGTGCTTGGCTGAAACCGGGGTTGTGCATGATTTGAGTATTTTGTGTGACGAAGATGGAGCATAGCCTAACTATATGATTTTGTAGGGATGAACTTTCTTTGGCCATGTTATTTTGAGAAGACGTGATTGCATTGTTAGTATGCTTGAAGTATTATTATTCTTATGTCAATATAGACTTTTGTCTTGAATCTTTCAGATCTGAACATTCATGCCACAATAAACAGAACTACATTCATAATTATGTTGGTTAGCATTCCACATAATTTTTTTGTTTTTATCAATTACCTACTCGAGGATGAGCAGGAATTAAGCTTAGAGATGCTTGATACGTCTCCAACGTATCTATAATTTTTATTGTTCCATGCTATTATATATTCTGTTTTGGATGTTTAATGGGATTTATTATACACTTTTATATTATTTTTGGGACTAACCTACTAACCCAAGGCCCAGCGCAAATTGCTGTTTTTTGCCTATTTCAGTGTTTCGCCGAAAAGGAATATCAAACGGAGTCCAAACGGAATGAAACCTTCGGGAGAGTTATTTTTGGAACGATATCTTCACGAGAGACTTGGAGTACAAGCCAGAGAAGAAAAGAGGTTCCCACGAGGGGGCAGGGCGCGCCCAGGGGGGTTAGGCGCGCCTCCCACCCTCGTGGGCCCCACGTTGCTACACCGACGTACTTTTTCCTCCTATATATACCCATATACCCTGAAAACATCGGGGAGCATGAAGAAACCCTAATTCCACCGCCGTAACCTTCTGTTCCCATGAGATCCCATCTTGGGGCCTGTTCCGGAGCTCCGCCGGAGGGGGCATCGATCACGGAGGGCCTCTACATCAACACCATAGCCTCTCCGATGAGTTGTGAGTAGTTTACCACATACCTTCGGGGCCATAGTTATTAGTTAGATGGATTCTTCTCTCTCTTTGGATCTCAATACAAAGTTCTTCTTGATCTTCGAGGAGATCTATTCGATGTAATCTTTTTGCCGTGTGTTTGTCGAGATCTAATGAATGGTGGGTTTAGGATCAAGATTATCTATCAACAATTTTGGATTCTTCTCTGAAATCTTTTATGTATGATTATAATATCCTTGCAAGTCTCGTCGAATTATTGGTTTGGTTTGGCCTACTAGATCTATAGTTCTTGCAATGAGAGAAGTGCTTGGCTTTGGGTTCAATCTTGCGGTGTCCTTACCCAGTGATAGTAGGGGCAGCAAGGCACATATAGTATTGTTGCCATCGAGGATAAAAAGATGTAGTTTATATCATATTGCTTGAGTTTATCTCTCTACATCATGTCATCTTGCTTAAGGCGTTACTCTGTTCTTATGAACTTAATACTCTAGATGCATGCTGGATAGCGGTCGATGTGTGGAGTAATAGTAGTAGATGCAGAATCGTTTCGGTCTACTTGTCACGGACGTGATGCCTATATACAATGATCATGCCTAGATATTCTCATAACTATGCGCTTTTCTATCAATTGCTCGACAGTAATTTGTCCACCCACCGTAGAATTCTGCTATCATGAGAGAAGCCACTAGTAAAACCTATGGCCCGCGGGTCTATCTTTATCATATTAATTTCCTTTCAACTAGCCAATTTCTATTGCCGTTGCTTATTTTCTTTATTTACTTTCCCTTCTTATACCAAAAATAACAAAAATATTATCCTATCATATCTATCAGATCTCACTCTCGTAAGTGATCGTGAAGGGATTGACAACCCCTTATCGCGTTGGCTGCGAGGTTCTTATTTGTTTGTGCAGGTGCGAGGGACTTGCGCGTGGTCTCCTACTGGATTGATACCTTGGTTCTCAAAAACTGAGGTAAATACTTACGCTACTGTGCTGCATCACCCTTTCCTCTTCGAGGGAATACAACACAAGCTCGAGAAGTAGCAGGAGGCAGCAGGTGAGATCTGGTGTCATTTATGAGATGGTCCATGTGCACGGTTGTTGAGATCAACTACACATGGGGATCGATGTGACTATGTTTTATGACAATCGGAATCGATGAGGTCGTGATACAACATACCCCTACCTGTTGGTTTCCGCCATCGGGGTTAACCGTGGAACGTAAATCCAAATCGTAATTGCGATGATCCATGAGATTGGTCAGATCAGAAAATTCGGCGTGATCGCAATACAAGTTCGATTTCTAATTTCCAAAAACGTCCGACGTTACCCGCACCAGCGAATGGTGCCGCCCCTTTGAACCCCGCCCGCTAACCGGCTAGTGGAACCGTCATGTGCATAGCACCGGAGAGTTCGTAGACGATCACTCAAACCGGTAGGATTCAATTCACTGTATAACTTTGTTTTACAGGTTTGATGCCAATAGTATGACTCATGTGTATGTGATGCATGTGTGTCAATTATACATGGCCTGTTTGTCATGATTTATCAGCTGGCAGGAGCCAAAGCACTATCATTATGGTGTATAATGACATGCATGTCGACTTGCAATTCTCTGCCAAATTCATTACTAGTTGTAGTAGTTGAAGGACAAAGATCAAGCTTTTGGCTTGGCATCCTGGTGTGGTGACCAAGATGGAGTTCCTGGTTAGTCATTGGAGTCAGAGCCGACCTGGAAGAACATCCATGAAGGAGCCACACTATTTCACAATATATGTTTATTTGTGATTGTTATGCTTCTTAGTTTCTATGCATGTTAAATGGTTGAAAGATCCCTCGTTAATATCAAGCACGTTCGCCATTCCTGATGTTGCACCTTCACACGTCAAGTACGTCTAGTAGTGGGATCGTAAACTTGGGGTGCTACTAGGTGTCCTTGAAGCAGTGGGTTCGTGTCGGACACGGACATGCACTGCATTAGGTTAACTTGACAAGGCTATCAAAACAGTTTTGAGCCTTGTGGCAAGGAGGGTTGTGTGCCAAGGGTATAATATACCTACCCGACCGACAAGAGTCGTATAGAGATACGATTGGTGAGGAGTTACTTATTAGATAGTCAGTCGGCTAGCAGTGATGCAAAAGCTCACTAGTCACATGCGCTAGTTGGATCATGAATCATTGAGAGTTTGCGGAGGGATGTCAACTTCAGTGGGAGTATTTCTATTTAAGGCTTGAATTACTCTACATAAACACATTGCTTAGTGTTTGCGGGCTCTGGCCCAGATGAAGTGCCCCAGCAACTACCCCTCAGGATTTACCACATATGAATATGGTTGATGTATTAAGCATGTTGTAGTAAACACGCCTAACCCATCTTAGCTATTACCCCTACCTTTTTGTAGACAATTGGGTCATTCTCTCCTCTAGCAGTACTTGCCTTGCGATGTTTAACCCTGTCAATTTCATTTTTATCAGTACCAGTTTCAATGGCTATACTAGGTTGTCTGCAGTTAAATGTGCCTTGTTTATTTCAATACTACACACTGTGTGATGTTCAAGTATGAACAGTCCGGCTCAATTTCACCAGTACCAACTACAAACTTACAATACATGACTTAGCATGTTGTTAAGTCTGTTTTAATTAATAGTTCTATCTATTTGTTTAATCCGCCCCTTTGCTATCGTGCTACTCTTCGCAGTCAATATATCACTACATATGTTGTCATTTTATTACCATTTGGTATTTGTGATGGATGTTAATCCTGTTGTAGTTAACATTGCCTTTTCATCTACGTACGCAGGGCCACAATGGGCGATGCTGTTGTTTGCCGTCGAGGTTAGCCACATCCCATGTCTTATACTCCCTGTATTCCCAAATATAAGTCTTTTTGGAGATTTCAATATAGACTACATATGGAGCAAAATGAGTGATTCTACATTCTAATCTAAACTATGTCTATATATATCTGTATGTAGTCTGTATTAAAATATTTACCTAATAATAAGAAAATTGGATTTCTGGTCGTCCGTCGTCGCTAGCAATTTTGCATAAAAGTCCCTCAGTTTATAAGAATTCAACCCACAGTCCAATTTTAAGTGAAAATCTGAGAAAACGCTTCGTTTTTGCAAAAAAAAACACCCTTGCATTAGTTAGAATTCAAGCCGCTCTTCATTTATGCATCTTATCCAGATGCGCATATGTCATGTGCCGCCGATAGCCATCTCCGGCCTCAGCCAGTCCTAGCCCTTATCGTCCGCCCGACATGGAGGCTCTCTTGTCGGTGGCGGAGACGGGTACCGCCGCGGCTGAGGATGAGA
>LR738715.1:245317386-245350023 GCA_902687465.1 Secale cereale | reverse complement strand
CTAAACTATGTCTATATATATCTGTATGTAGTCTGTATTAAAATATTTACCTAATAATAAGAAAATTGGATTTCTGGTCGTCCGTCGTCGCTAGCAATTTTGCATAAAAGTCCCTCAGTTTATAAGAATTCAACCCACAGTCCAATTTTAAGTGAAAATCTGAGAAAACGCTTCGTTTTTGCAAAAAAAAAACACCCTTGCATTAGTTAGAATTCAAGCCGCTCTTCATTTATGCATCTTATCCAGATGCGCATATGTCATGTGCCGCCGATAGCCATCTCCGGCCTCAGCCAGTCCTAGCCCTTATCGTCCGCCCGACATGGAGGCTCTCTTGTCGGTGGCGGAGACGGGTACCGCCGCGGCTGAGGATGAGAAGGCGGTCGTCGTTCCTCGCCGGGAGGATGGCGGCTCCCTGGAGAAACCAAGAGAGAGAAGCAAGGATGAACCACGAGCAGAGGAAGCAGCGAGATTCCTAGCCCGATTTGAGGCGGCTGCTAGCGCGGGAGGATGGAAGCTCCCTGGAGAAACCGAGACAGTAGGGAGGAAGAGGTGTGAGTAGAGGAAGCAGCGGGGGATGAGCGGTGCGGGATCGGCCAAACCTGGCGGGGGGGGGGCATGCATAGGATAGGTGGCCGCGGCTGGACGAGGCGCTGGCCTCCTCGCGGTTAACGCGAGCCGTGAGCAGCGAAATAAGTGAGGATGAGTGGCGCGGGATCAGTCGGACCTGGTTGCGGGGCCATGGCGCATAGGTGGTGGAGGCTGTGGGCGTCTGAATCGGATCGAAGGCGAGGCTGCTGGCCGGATCCGGTGTGGCTGCTGGTCGGAGGCGAGGCTGCTGGCCCAATCTGGAGAAGTGGCCGGGCGGGCGGCCAGATCAGGCGAGAACAGAGAAGCTCCAAGGCGCCATCCATGGCGTTCTTTGGTTCATCACCTACAAGGGGGGGGGAGATTGCTGCTTGGCTCTTGCCAGCCACCTCGGCCGCGCAATCGAGGAGTAGCGGGGTGACGCCAAGCCGTTTCTGGGCACTCTGGATAGAGAAGGGAGAGAAGAGCGTCGGGTAGAATGGAGAAGATGAGGAGTAATGTGCAGTGGGTGTTGCTAGATGCCGTGTGGATAAGGGGCACATGGTGGGCAATGGGTGTTGTGTTAGATGTTGTGCTGGACCGACCGAAGCTGCTAGATCATGCACCGATTACAATTTGTTTTCAGGATGAGCACCTACTTGGTGTTGTTTGTTTGTTAGTTAGTTTAATATACAATCATGCCTACCACATTATCTAATATACTCCCTTTATTTTCACATATAAGTATTTTTTTAGAGATTCTAATATGCACTAAATACTGAGCAAAATGTGTGAATCTACACTCTAAAATACGTCTATATTCATCTGTATGTGGTCTATATTCAAATATCTAAAAAGACTATTTAGAAACAGATGGAGTAATAATTAAAAGTGTGTGATGTATTGAAAATAAATTCTTTAGGGAGAAGATATTTACTTATTGAGCGCTCGTGGGTACTTGCTGAACATGAAGATATTCCTCAACTGTAGGTGTCATCGATGTCTTGGTGAGATTGGGAGAAGAGAGGGATGGATGAGGAGTAGAGAGAGTGCGACAACGGTGCATCTTGCCAGCGTCATGTTTCGCCCCGCACGGTAGCTAGGAGGGGAGAGCACTCACTTCCGTTGTATCATCTATCCCGTAGCTCTTTGTACCCTAATCCTGATCCCCATCGAGGCCCATTGATAATGTCTAGGGAAGTGGACACGTTGGCGTGGAGGGTGTGCTCGTACTACTGGCAACAACATGTCAATAAAAGAGCACCAACCATCGTAAACTCTTTACTTTTTGGTCATCATATTTTTGGTGTGGGAATGTATAAATATAAATGTTAATAGCGATTGAAAGATTGCAAATGATTCACAATCACTTGCGCATTGAAGGATTGATAAATGTTTAGATTTATGTAATTACATTAACGCAGGGTTGTTGAATATCAACAAATTATTACACGTAATCCAATTTCTTTAGAGCGGGTCGAATGAGTGGGTTTTATTAGCAGAAGAGAAGAATATTACATGCTTTTGGAATACAACGGGATCTTTGTAAAGTGGATCCTCATGAGTCTTTGCAATTGAAAATCATATTACTCGCCTTGACAAGTAAACTCTTGAATACCACATGAACTCTTGGATTTATTTTATACCTGTTGCAACGCACGGGCTTTTTTGCTAGTATCTAAAAAGACTTGTATTTAGGAATGGGGGGAGTAGTATTTTACATCATTTGAGCAACTATATTTTAGCTTCTATCATTTATTGGTTGCATGTAGGTACATATATCAGCGGTACTGATTCACGCTTCAACCCCTTTTGCGTATGGGGCAATGAGATATTCACGAACAAGCGTCAAGTAAGGAAACTAAGAAAGATTGATAGGCGAAAGAGACGGGAGATGGCAATTAAAATCTTTATTTATACTTTGTCCAAGACAACAATGAACTTAGGATGGTAAGTAATTTGTTGCCTTTTCCCCATGCCCACAACGAGTTACTCTATTAGACATGAATATTTGAAAGTTTTCTATTTTCAGTGGTTTCCGAAACAATTTATTGATGATTTCCTTGTAAACTACATGACCGGAGTGGGGCAACTAAGGTTAAAGTGTATAATTCATAATACCATGTTAATGGTCTAGAAGTCTTCCTAAAGGCGGTGAAGGATGGCGGGCGATCGCCACAAGGGCTTGGACAAAAGTTGTGCGCACCTTTGGCATGCAGGAGGGCACATTATGGGCATTCTACTTCTTCAACACCATGGGCAGCCAAAATGATTTACACTTCTCTCTTCACCTTTACCTCCTACAAATATTGTGGTTCATCATAGTTAATTGTTGCCTAATCCTGTATTTACTGAACATGTTGTACTGAGAATTTGATTTATGGATTGGTTGTTGAACCATTGTGCTGAGAATTTGAATTCCATGTTTCATAATTCAAAATTCAAAATTTCCAATTTGAATAAAAATTTACAGGGGAAAATAAAACTAAACAAAAGGTAATAAAATAATGTACACACGGTTAGAAAGAAAACAACGTGTGCGATGGAGAAATATAGAACATATGGTTCATTGATGGGAAACATTTGTGATGCTCAACGGATGAATACACAGTTTCATCTCTACACGTGTGGGATTTCCAGCAGTACCACACACAGTTCCGTTTATATACATGTGCAATTCGTGGTAATACGGCAAACGTTTCAAAAATGTATGCGTGTGTAATATCAGACAAAAAGAACACGGTGCATATATGGAGTCCATGTGTGATAGGAATACGTATCACAGACAGTTATGAAATGGACACATTGATGATAATAGAGGTACCGCACATATTATATATTTTTTAACCATGTGCGATAAAATACCTATCGCAAACACATCAGTAGATTAACTTTTTGTGATATCCACGTTTTCCACATAAGTATAACTGCGTAATTGTTTTCGATGTCTCTCAGATCAGAAACGTAACATAGATGCCTAACGTGTGGAATAGCCCATGACTTGTCATACGTTTATTCTATGGAAATCGTCAGTAGCCGCTCGCATATCCCCGATGGTTTCTGGGTTGTGTGGGAAGGATGCCGCTATCGCACACACATGCAAGGCTGTGGTTTAAAACTCCACTGCAGAAAGGGGTAAAAACCATTTGTATAGCACGTAACTGTACCGGTGCTACCCTCATAGATGTAATGGCCACGACGATCAACCAAAGAGTCCAACCACTTCAGCAATGCCAACACCTATTGTGCATGTACAATAGAACCGAAGATGCCTCCCGATCGATTCAGGAGAGCTTCAATGACCAGATGGCCTTTGGGACCGCACTGGCCGGTATTTACTAGGGGTCGGCCAAGGATTTTGCAACGTGGCAGTTCCAGGCGGGCTGTCTTACTACAACCCTGCCGATATAGTAAGTTTTCTTGGACTTCCTCACCTATCCGAGTCATTTCATGGTCAATTCTTCTGACTGATCCTTTACCAAATCCGGGTAGAGATGGATGCGTTGGGTTGAGACTTTAAGAAGCCCCGCGCCTAAACCAGAGACACATTGTCGGGAAGAGGCCCCGTTTTCCATGGAAGAAGCAAGCGAACGATAAACACACGGCAAAAAGAAGGGCAAATAAAACGGCAAGGGTGAAGTGGGGGAGAGGAAAACAAGAGGCAAATAAATGTAATACGAAGGATAAGGGGTTGTGATAGGTACTTGGTATATGACTTTTGCGTAAGCCTCCCCGGCAACGGCGCCAGAAATTCTTCTTGCTACTTCTCGAGCTTGCGTTGTATTCCCTCGAAGAGGAAAGGGTGATGCAGCACAGTAGCGTAAGTATTTCCCTCAGTTTTTGAGAACCAAGGTATCAATCCAGTAGGAGACCATGCACGAGTCCCTCGCACCTGCACAAACAAATAAGAACTTCGCAGCCAACACGATAAGGGGTTGTCAATCCCTTTACGGTCACTTACGAAAGTGAGATCTGATAGATATGATAGTTTGATATTTTTGGTATTTTTGGATATAGGAACAGAAATTAAAAGCGGAAAAGTAAAGTAGATTGTAGATTGATATGTTGAGAATAGACCCGGGGGCCATAGTTTTCTCTAGTGGCTTCTCTCATGATAGCGGTACTCTACAGCGGGTAAACAAATTACTGTCAAGCAATTGATTGAAAAACGAATACTTATGAGACTATCTAGGCATGATCATTATATATAGGCATCACGTCCGAAACAAGTAGGCCGAAACGATTCTACACCTACTACTGTTACTCCACACATCGACCGCTATCCAGCATGCATCTAGAGTATTAAGTTCATAAGAACAGAGTAACGCCTTAAGCAAGATGACATGATGTTAAAGGAAAAACTCAAACATAGTGATATAAACCCCATCTTTTTTATCCTTGATGGCAACAATACAATACGTGCCTTGCTGCCCCTACTATCACTGGGAAAGGACACCGCGAGATTGAACCCAAAGCCAAGCACTTCTCCCATTGCAAGAACTATAGATCTAGTAGGCCAAACCAAACCAATAATTCGAAGAGACTTGCAAGGATATTATAATCATACATAAAGAGTTCAGAAATGAACCAAATATTTCTCATAGATAATCTTGATCATAAACCCACAATTCATCGGATCTCGACAAACACACCGCAAAAAGAGATTACATCGAATGGATCTCCTCGAAGACCGAGGAGAACTTGGTATTGAGATCCAAAGAGAGAGAAGAAGCCATCTAGATACTAGCTATGGACCCGAAGGTCTATGGTAAACTACTCACAACTCGTGGTGAGGCAATCATGATGATGTAGAAGCACTCTGTGGAAGATCCCCCCCTCTGGCGGAGCTCCGAAACAGGCCCCAAGATGGGATATCACGGGAACAGAAGGTTGCAGGGGTGGAACTAGGGTTTTCTCTGTTATTCTGATGGTTTCGGTGTACGTAGATATATATAGGAAGAAGGAGGGCACCGGGGGCCAGACGTGGGGCCCACGAGGTAGGGGGCGTGCCTTGTAGGTGGGGGGCGCCCCCACCCCCGTGGATGCCATGTGTGCCTTACTCCGTGGTTCTCAAGTCTCCCGTGCGTATTTTGCTCCAAAAATATCTCTCATGAAGGTTTCATTCCGTTTGGACTCTGTTTGATATTCCTTTTCTGTAAAACCGTAAAATAGGCAAAAACAGCAATCTAGACTGGGCCTCTGGGTTAGTAGGTTAGTCCCAAAAATAATATAAAGTGTATAACAAAGCCCATTAAAACATCCAAAACATCGTAAATAATAGCATGGAACAATAAAAAATTATGGATATGTTGGAGATGTATTAGTGCTTCCTTAGTTCTCAGGTAATATCCTTGTTATTGTGCCCCCGAGAATAGCATCACCGGTTTGATTCTTCTGATACATTTGTAGATAGTCCGTTCCAGCGGAGCATACAAGGTCTGAGGGGACACCAGCTCCGAATAGCGGTGTGGACCCCATCGCACCTCGGGAGTTACTTCCAAAGAACTTGAGCCAGAGGATCTGGGAAACTGTTTGGCCACCCCATCCAAGGTCGAAAGTTCCATGAACCACGGATACGTCATTGTCGTATCTATAATTTTTTATTGTTCCATGGCAATATTATACAACTTTGATATATTTTTGGCAAAATTTTATATTATTTTTGGGACTAACATATTGATCCAGTGCCTAGTGTTAGTTCTTGTTTGTTGCAAGTTTTTTTGTTTCGCAGAATATCCATATCAAACGAAGTCCAAACATGATAAAAATTTACGGAGAATTATTTTGGAATCTATGTGATTTTTGGGAGTTGGAGTCAACGCAAATGGAGGCCCACGGCCTCCACTACTTACCAGGGCGTGGCCTCCCCCCTGGCGCACGATGGTGCCTAGTGGGCACCCCGTAAGTTGGTTGGGGCACCTCTTCGGGCGCAAGGAAGCTTATATTCGAAAAAATCATTTTAAAATTTCAGCGCAATCGGAGTTACGGGTCTCTAGATATTCAAGAAATGGTGAAAGGCCAGATCTGGGGGTTGCGATATAGAAGAGAAACAGAGAGACATATTCAATCTAGTAGGGGCTCTCGCCCCTCCGCCGCCATAGAGGTAATGGACCAGACAAGAAACCCTCCTCCCATGAAGGGAGGGGGACAAGGAATAAGAAGAAGAAGAAGAAGAAGAAGGAGGAGGAGGGGGCTCTATGCCCTCTCCCTCGGTGGCGCTTGAGTGCCACCGGGGCAAGGATCGTGACAACGATCTACATCAACAATCTTGCTACCGTCAAAACCAACTTTCTCCCCCTCTATGCAGCGGTGTAACCTCTCTATTCCCACTGAAATTCTCTAATGAAACATGGTGCTCAATAATATATATTATTATCCAATGATATGTGGTTATCCTATGATGTTTGAGTATATCTGTTTTGTCCTATGGGTTAATCGAAGATCGTGGTTGGTATAGATTGTATATTCTATTTTGGTGCTGTCATAAGGTGCCCTCCGTGTCGCGCAAACATGAGGGATCCTCGCTGTAGGGTGTTGCAATATGTTCATGATTCACTTATGGTGGGTGGCTAGAGTGACAGAAGCTTACACTCGAGTAAGGGGGTTGTTGTGTATGGGTGTAAAGAGGATTTGATACTTAGGCTATGGTTGGTTTTCCTTAATAATCTAGAGTTCCAATCATAAGTGCATATGATCCAAGTACGGAAAGTATGTTAGCTCATGCCTCTCCCTCTTATAAAATTGCAATAATGATTACTGGTATAGTTATTGATTGCCTAGGGACACATCTTTCTTTTGTGTTACAAAAAGCTTTCTACTACACTACTAAGTTTATTATCTTGTAATTTATTCTTAGTTTTATTCTGACAATGTACTTCTAGTTTTATTCTTGTTCTAGGTAAAGCAGAAGTTAAGTGTGCATAGAGTTGTATTGGTGGTCGATAGAACTTGAGGGAATATTTGTTCTAACTTTGGATCCTCATTGGGTTCGACACTCTTACTTATAGAAAAAGGCAACAAACGACCCCCTGCACTTGTGGGTTATCAAGACCTTTTTCTGGTGCCGTTGCCGGGGAGCAATAGCGTGGGGTGAATATTCTCGTGTGTGCTTGTTTGGTTTATCACTAAGTACATTTTATTTTCTGTTCAAAGTTGTTCTCTATCTTTAGTTATGGAAATGGAACACGAAATACCCAAAAAAACTTGTACTTGCTACTCGTGGAGATGGGGAACCTCCTAAAAACTTCGATGCTCTTTATGTGAAAATAATAAATACTACTTTGATAATCCCGAGAAAACCCCATTCAACTTGATAATGTGAGATATGTTGGATCTACGTGAATAATTTAGAGATTATCGCTTGACTCAAAAAGAGAAACTCGTATGGGTTCAAATTGAAATGTTGCATTGGTATGCTTGGAATTTATGCTAGAGATATGATTATACTTGTTGCTCTAGGATGAAGGCTAAACACATTCACTTTTCATGTGAATTTAATAATAAAGAAACCTTGGCTTCTTATGCTAATGGTAGATATGATTACTATGATGTGGAATGAATAGAACAATTTCTCGCTTTTAAGGGTGCTTATGAAACTGAATCTTTGTTTGAAAAGTTTGAAAATTATGACGATGCTATTTACATACCTAAAAATATTCCTATGAGAAATATGAATACAATTATGATATTGATAAATTTATTGAGAAAATCTCCGTTGTCCAAGAAGAGACTAATATTTTGCAGGTGGAAGAAGAAATTGGTGACATTGTGAGCTCATTGGATGAAAAAGACAAGGAGGAAAGTGAAGAACAAAAGGAGGAAGAGAGGATTGATTACCCGTATCCACCTTCTGATGAGAGTAACCCTTCAACTCATACATTGTTTAATTTCCCTTCGTGCTTACCGAAGGATGAATCCTATGATAATTGTTATGATCCCTTGGATTCATTTGAATTATCCATTTTTGATGAACTTGATGCTTGCTATGCTTGTGGCCAAGATGCCAATAGGAATTATGCTTATGGAGATGAACTTGCTATAGTTCCTTATGTTAAACATGATATTGTTGCTATTGCACCCACACATGATAGTGCTATTATCTTTTTGATTTCTCACAACTACACTATATTGGAGAAGTTTGCTCTTATTAAGGATTATATTGATGGCTTGCATTCTACCATTACACATGACCATTTTGATGAATATAATATGCATGTGCTTGGTGCTCCTACTTGCAGTTATTATGAGAGAGGAACAACCTCTCAACCTCTCTATATTTCCAACACAATAAAATTGCAAGAAACTATTTATACTATGCATTGGCCTTTACTTGATGTGCATGAATTGTTCTTTTATGTCATGCTAATGCATAGGAAGAGAGTTAGAATTCGTAATTGCAGGATATATGTTGCTTTGTGCTCATTATTAAAATACAAATAATTGTTAATCAAAATTGGCCTGGATATACCTTGGGATCCGGGTGAATCCATTACTTGAGCACTTTATGCCTCGCCTAATGTCTTTAAGTAAAACACCGCTAGGGAGACAACCCAGAAGTTTTAGAGAGTCATTTTATTGTCTTGTGTTCTTTTATAAAGTTAAAAAAAAAATATAGGGGAACATAAAAACTTTTTCAAAAAGAGAAGCGATTGGAAGGTTATGCATTGGAGAAGTGAGGGTCGACCTTGAACACTTGTGTTCATGCTCATAGAAACAATATAGAATTTTTCATGGAAGTTTCTCACAAAAAGAATTATCGTCTTGTACAAATCCATTGTATTATAAAAATAATGTGCCAAGATTTGCCATTAGGATAATTAGATTGTTTGTATGGTATGTGCGGTGCAAAAAAAACTTTGGTTGTAGTGCGTGTCGGGGGAAACTGTCCGCCACGAACACCTATGGGACCGGAGCCCCTTGTCTGTGCGGTACGAGGGCGGAGGGAGCACAAAGAGCCGATCGAAGCAGACGCGCGGGCAGTTTTACCTAGGTTCGGGCCGCACGGATGCGTAAAACCCTACTCCTGCTTGGTTGTGTTATTGAGTTGAGTGCTCGGGAGCTTGAAGAAGCAGCTACACCGTGCGTGAGAGTAATCTAGGTTTCGAACCCCCTCCACGTTGTGCATGGGCCTCCTTTTATAGTGCAAGGGGTCACCGACAGGTGTCAACGTAGGAGAAAGGGGTAAAAATGTAAAAGAGGTGGTAGTTGTAACAGTGCGGGAACAGTGGAGCTACAGTACAGAACAGTGGTCTATACCTACTTTAACAGTGGGGGACAAGGGCATTTAATGCCCGTCGCCGTCGACCCCAAAAGCTCCCGCCTTAGCGTCTCCGTCCGCCACGGCGACGGATTTATCGCCGTGGAGTGCCACCGTGTACCCCAGGCTGCACAGCCATCCGCCACGCGTCCCTGGATAGGCCCCAGGGCGACGCGTGGGCCGATGAGCTGGAGCGCGGGCACACAGCGCAGCCCTCCCGGTAAGCACCTTGCCGGGGCCTCGATCTTGCCGGGCCCGGGAACTTGCCGCTCCCCGGGCCCCTTGCCGGGGCGCGCATAGCGCCGAGGTGATGTCTTCTAGTCTTCCTGGCAAGCTCCTCTTGCCAGGGTCTTGTGTTGGTGAAACAGTCTTGAGCCTGGTACGGCCTTCCCGGCAAGCTCCTCTTGCCGGGGTCTCGATCTTCTGTCTTGTATACTTTGTTTTTGAATGGTTTAATAGGAGGCAGGAAGGTCTCCGGCGAGCACGCAGTAAACCTTGCCGCGGGAAGCTGCAATTGCCCGTGCACAAGTTGGGGTACTGGGGTACCCCTACCTTAGTACACCGACAGGAGCCCCCGGGCCTGGGCCACACACGGTGCCGAGCGCTGTTGGGCCAGGCCCAAAACAGTGCACGGGCACCCGCGGCCCGCGGCGCGCCGAATCCACTCCCATATCCGCCGCACCCCACGGTAACGGCACGCGTCGATTGCGGCGCCGTGGGATGGGACGTGCCCACGATCTCTTAATGGAAAGGGCGAAACGCCCCCCACTCCCCCATAAAAGCTGAGGTAGCGGGCGCGGTTCCCCTCCCTGTGCTCTCATTACGTCGTCTTCCACCTGCAAAAGATTCCTTCTTGCGCTCCGCCTCCACAGCTCCGCCGCCGCCGAGCTCTTCGTCCCCTTCCTTCCGCCGCGCCCGCCATGGCCCCAAAGGCCGACAAGGCGAAAGCGGAGAAATCCAAGAAGGAGAAGTCCGAGCAAGCAGCCAAGCTCATCGCTTACCGGAAGCGGCACGTCGTCTTCCCACCGAAGCTCGGCGTGCAAGAACTCTGGAACAAGTATTACTTGTTCTGGTCCAAGGGCACCGACGCGCATCCCCGCACCCGAGCATACCCGGCCGCCGCCAAGGACAACTATCCCGGCGGGTATCACTTCTTTGCTGCCTTTTTCCACTGTGGTCTCTGTCCTCCTTTTTCGAACTTCTTCTGTGATATCATGAATACGTATGGCTTCCATCTGCTTGATTTCACCCCCAACGCCATTCTCACCATGGCTGTTTTCGCACATATGTGCGAAAACTTCATAGGAGTCCACCCCAACGTAGCCCTCTTTAGACACTTTTTCACTCCTAGAGCCGAGGCCGATGCCCCCCTCTCCGGAGGAATTTCTTGGGTCTTCCGTATCAACAAGAAGGGGTCGTACTTGCCGGGGGAGCTCCGCGACAAGTGGGAAGAATGGCGAGCGGAGTGGTGCTGGATCGTAGAAGACCAGCCGCAAGCCTTCACTGCGCCGCGCACAACGCCTATCGTGCGCGGCAGAGATTGGAGTGATCTAGACTCCGACGACGTCAAGCTCGACATCGCCCTCGTCCGGATTCTTCGTCTTCGGCTGGCCCGGCTGTCAGTTGCCGAGGTGGGCGCAGATTTCCTCCGCCGGCGCATCGCCCCTCTCCAGGACCGGAAGAGGCCGGCCTGGGAATACGGCGGCCCGGCAGGATCCACGGAGTTATACGCCGACGACCTCTCCTCGTCGGAGAGCTCCCCGCCCCCGGCAAGCCCGAAGGAGTCCCCGGCAAAGCGCCTCCGCAAGGCGGCGACGGGGGAAAGGGCGCAGGCGCCCCGGCAACAGCCACCTCGGCGGGCGGCTCCCCGGGGGAGTCAAGCCGCGCCAAGGCCGTCCGGCGCACCAGCCGCAGCGGAGGCGGCCCGTGCGCGGACCACGACGGAGGCGCCCCGCAGGCCGGCAGCGAGCCGGCAGGGGTCTTCTCGGAGCGGAGCAACGGCTCCGCCCGCCCCCCGGGCGCCGGCAGCCACAGGGGCTGGGTCTTCGCAGCCCCCAGCCTCGGTGAGCACCAAGCGCGCGAGGGAGTCTTCGCCTCCCGCTCCTCACGTCGACGCGCCCACGGTGGAGTATGACTTCTCCGCCCTGAGCGAGGACGACGAGGAAGACCAGGAGTAAGGATCCGAGATTCTTCATCTTCTTGATTTTTGTCTCGAACTTTTGTTGATGCTGACTCTGTCTTCTGTTCTGATTTCAGGACCCTGGCCCATCGCGCAGCGAAGAAGGCCAAGGCGCCCGAGGCCGAGGTCGCGGAGGACTCGGCAGCGGCGGCAACAGAGGGCGCGCCGGAGCCGAGCCTGCCGGACTCTGGCACTGCTCCGATGAGCAGCCCCCAGCGCAGCCCGCAGCGCAGCCCCCAGCGTAAGTCTGGGGTCCTTTCTTTTCGCTTGTCGGGGTACGTCTGAGGCTTTTGATTTTATCTTCATGTTTTGACATCTCTTGCCTTGTTCCGTGCAGAGGAGGAGCCGCAGCGGGAAGAGCGCCCGGAGACCACCGCCGAGGAGCCGCAGGCACCGCCATCCCCGCCAAGGCAGGACTCTCCGGCAAGGGAGAGTGCTCCGTCAAGGGCGGGTACTCCGCCGAGGCAGAGTACCCCGCCCAGGACGAGCAGCCCGGCAAGGGCGGCCACCCCGCCAAGGCCAAGTCCCCCGGCGAGGGCGACTACTCCGACGAGGCCGAGCTCCCCGGCGAGGGAGCCCGCCGCTGAGGACGTCCGCCAAGGTAACCTTTGTAACTTGTCTTCATGGCTTGTCTCTTTTTTGGATATTTGCTCGGGTCTTGAATTTCTTTGTCTTCTTCTTCTTTCTAGATCTTCCTCCTCCTGTGCCCATGGAGACGGAGGTGATTATCCTCGAGGAGGAGGACGCGCAGGGCGGCGGCGGCGACGCTCCAGTCGTCGAGGAGGTGGGCGAGGCCGCCGAGCCGGCCGCGCAAGAGACTGCTCCGGCTGCGGGCGCAGCGGCCGGGGAGGGGGACGGTGGCCGCACCGCCGACCCGGAGGTGGCGGGAGCATCGGATGCTGCACCGGCCACCGGTCCCTCCGCCGGCGAGGAGCAAAGGTTCTATCTCGAGGCCCCCAATGGCGTCTTCATCCAGATGCCGTGGGGGTCTTCGTCGCGAGCTCCTGCGGAGGGCGAGGCGTTCGACGGAGAGGTCCTCGCCTCCGCAGGCCTGAAGATCGTCCAGGCGCCCGTTGGAGGTGAGGGGCCCGAGGAGGAGCGATTGCTTCATCAGCTCCTGGCCCTTTACCGGGCCAGGCAAGCAAAGCTCGCTTCCCGGGAGGCTCTTGCCGCCAAGGCCGCGGCAGAGATGGAGAAGCGTGCGGCGGAGCTCAGCGCCGCCAATCAGGCTGCCCTCCGCCAGGTGGCGGAGGAGCGTGAGCGTCTCGCCGGCGAGTACCAAGAGTGGGTACTTGAGAGGGCCGAAGCCGATGAACAGCAGCGTCTCGCCGGGGTGGAGATGTCCCGGCGAGAGGGAGAACTCGCGCAGCGGAAAGTTGAGCTGGACTCTCATGAAGAAGACCTTGCCGCTCGCGAGGCTGCCCTTGGCGGGGAGCTGAAGGAGGCGAAGGCCGCCGCGGTTGCCGCGGAGGACGCCAAGAAGGAGCTCGCCGCCAAGGTCGAACAACTGGAGAAAGCGATGAAGGTGAGCGCCGAGAAGGTTGCCGCGCTCATCCTGGAGCGCGAGAAGGATGCTCACACAAACTCAGAGCTCCAGGTGAGTTTATCCAAGAGGGGTGACGAGCTGAAGGCCGCCAAGGATTCCATTGAAGACTTGGAGCTGAAGGTCACCACCCTGAAGGAATCGCTTGATGCTGCCCGGGCCCAGGAGACCAAGTTGAAGGATGAGCTCCGCAAGGAGCGAACCTTGGTGGAGAGCGTCAACAAGGCCTCCGAGCTCTTCCGGCAGACTATCGAGGTGTGGACCGAAGAGCTGGTTTCTTCTGCGTCCAATATTGACCAGGAGTTGCTGGCATTGAAGGTCGAACATCTTATCTACTCGCCGGATCCAGATCTCCCGCACAGCGCCAAGCTCAGCCTCTTCTTCAGAGGCGTCGCTCCGGCTCTTGCAGGTCTCCGGAACCGCATCCCCGCGCAGCTGGCCGAGGAGTCGCGCCGGCTCTGCGCGGGAACTCTGGAGCGGGTGTTGACGAAGATCGTGTACCGCAACCCGGGGATCAACCTCACGAACGTTCTTCGCACCCTGCCGGCTGATGCAGACACGGAGGCCCTGAAGGAGCAGGTCGGCCACATCATCGCCAAGGTGGCAAAGCTTGGCAGGAAGGAAGGCGACCGCGTAGACTAGGGCTCCATTTATCTTTATCTTTTTGTTGCTGCATATTATGTTATGAACTCATTAGTCCATTGCGACAAGTTATCCTTGTAAGATATTTGCTTTACTTCAATCAATCAGTGCAATGTTATCTTCCTTGTTTCAATCCTTGACTTTGTATGTTTTTCACCCTTCGCTCCCGGGGAGCTTGTCGGCAAGGGGCCCTTGCCGCGAGCGCTGAGTGCTGGACTCTGAGCAGCCTGCTGGCCAAGGTCCTCGCCGGCAAGCAACCTTGCCGCAGCTGGTCGCAACGCACTTAGCTTGCTGAGCGTACTCGGAAACGAGGCAAGGGCGCGACACTTGTCGCAGCTCACTTAAACCGTTGAGTGGGCTCGAAAACAAGATAAGGGTGCGGCAAGCTACGGGTAGGTTCCTCCGCGCACAGGTTTTCCATACAAAGTGTGATCGTTCAAGGAAGACAACCAAAATTTAAAATTTGAACTGGTCAAATTCTAACAACTTATCTTTCATATGCTGCTTGCTCATGTTGCTTGCTTTTCGGTAAGGCTCTTCTTACTTGAACAACACTTAGTTCCTCCTCCGTCTCCTTCCCCCCCGGCAAACTTGTGCGCGAGGAACGTTCCTTCTGCTTAAGAGAAAAGGAAAAGGAGAGGGAAACAAGCATATTGCCTTTCGGCGTAATAGTGCTTACCGTATGTCTGAGTGTTGCATCAAATGCCAAATAGAACATGCAAATAGCAAAGAGAAGCATGCAAAAGGCAATCGATGCGAAAACACGAAAACTTTACTGATGCACGGGGTCTGCGCCCGGCTTTGTACAAAGGGTTACATGCAACAGCGGCAAGGCTTGTACAAAAGGTGGTTGCCGGAGCGGATCACGGCAACCGCGCCTTAGGGGTGAAACTTGCGAAGATGCTCTATGTTCCAGGAGTTGCTCACCGGTAAGCCTTCTTCTGTCTCGAGGCGGACAGCGCCGGGCCTCGTAACTTGTCTCACCCGATAAGGGCCTTCCCACTTCGGCGTCAACTTGTTGGAATTCTTGGCGGACTGAACACGCCGAAGAACAAGGTCGCCTTCCTCGAGACTCCTGGCCTTGACTTTGCGGCTATGGTAGCGGCGCAAAGCTTGCTGGTATCGAGCAGCTCGTACAGCAGCCTGGAGACGTCCCTCCTCAAGGAGCAACGCGTCATCTTGCCGCAGTTGCTCTTGCTCGAGCTCATCATAAGCGAGTACTCGAGGAGATCCGTATACGAGTTCCGTGGGGAGAACTGCCTCTGCTCCATAAACTAGAGCAAAAGGTGTCTGTCCGGTGGCTCGACTTGGTGTCGTTCTGATTGACCAAAGAGCCGCCGGGAGCTCCTCTATCCAATTCCTTCCGCACTTGCGCAGCCTGTCAAAGGTCCTTGTCTTGAGTCCGCGCAGCACTTCAGCATTTGCCCTCTCCGCTTGGCCGTTGCTCCTCGGGTGAGCAACGGAAGCGAAACAGACCTTGGCGCCAAGGTCTTGGACGTATTGCATGAAGGTGCGACTAGTGAATTGCGTACCGTTGTCGGTGATGATCCTGTTAGGGATCCCGAAACGGCAAACAATCGACCTGAAGAACCTGACTGCTGACTGTGCTGTCACCTTTCTCACTGGCTCCACTTCTGGCCACTTTGTGAACTTGTCGATTGCAACGTACAAGTACTCAAAGCCCCCGACAGCGCGAGGGAAAGGGCCGAGGATATCGAGCCCCCAGACCGAGAAGGGCCATGACAAAGGGATTGTTTGGAGAGCTTGAGCTGGCTGATGGATTTGCTTTGCATGGAACTGGCACGCTTCACACTTGGTTACTAGTGCAGTTGCATCTTGGAGGGCTTCTTGCCAAAAGAACCCTTGCCGGAAAGCTTTCCCGGCAAGTGCCCTTGCGCCAATGTGGTGGCCGCATATGCCTCCGTGTATTTCTGCCAACAGCTTCTGTCCATCTTCTCTGGAGATGCATTTCAACCTGACACCGTTGAGTCTTCTTCTGTATAGCTCGTTATCCACGAACTGATACATACTTGACTGCCTGGTTATCTTCTCTATCTCTTGAGGGTCGTCGGGAAGTTCTCCAGTTTGCAGAAAACGGACGATCTGCTGCGCCCATGCTGGAGCCTGAGGCTCGACGGCAAGGACTAAAGGCTCGAGGGCCGCTGCGGGAACCTCAGCTTCTACGGCAGAGACCTCTGATCCTGCCGGAGCTGACGGTCCCCCGGCAAGCTCGCCGGGGCGAGGCTTGTCGGGAACACTTGCTTAAACTGCACAAGCCCGAGGGCTTGCAGGAGCAAACTGTTCCTCAGCGTTGTTGTTGATCTTGGGAACTTTGGCGGCGGGTTCAGGAAGATCCGCCGGCAAGTAGTCGCCGGAGACCAACTTTCTCTTTTTGGACTGCCCAATTGATGGTGTAACTGATGGCTGAGTCAACTTGAGCAAAAAGGTCCCTGGTTCCACAGGTAACTTCATCGCGGCGCACTTCGAAAGGCCATCTGCGATTTCATTTTGGGCTCTCGGGACGTGCTCCATCTGCAGACCTTCAAAGTGCTCTTCAAGCTTTCTCACTTCATCGACATATGCTTCCATCAAAGGACTCTGATAGCTCTTGTTAACTTGTCGGACCACCAACTGAGAATCTCCCCGCACAATCAGCTTTCTGATCCCAAGTTCGGCCGCAATCCTGAGGCCGGCAAGCAAGCCTTCATATTCTGCAGTGTTGTTTGTCGCTTGCTCCCTGGGAAAGTGCATCTGGATAACATATTTGAGGTGCTCTCCGGTGGGCGCGATGAGTACCACGCCGGCACCGGCGCCTTGCAGCGAGAAGGCACCGTCAAAATACATTACCCATTCACTTGTCGCTTCTTGCACGGGTGCACTTGTTTCTTGAACTTCATCTTCTGGTGTTGGGGTCCACTCAGCAATGAATTCTGCCAAAGCCCGGCTCTGTATGGTTGAAGTACTTTCAAACTTGAGTCCAAAGCTTGACAGCTCCAGTGCCCACTCGACGATCCTGCCTGTTGCTTCTGGATTGTACAATATCCTCTTCAACGGAAAGCGAGTGACCACTGTTATCTCATGGGCTTGGAAGTAGTGGCGCAGCTTCCTCGAGGCCATGAGGAGGCCGAAAAGCAATTTTTGCACACCAGAGTACCTTGATCTAGCTCCCTGGAGAAGGGAACTTACAAAATACACTGGGCGCTGCACCATCTTCTTCCGCGCCTCTCCTTGTTCCTGCGCAGAGTCTTCCTTGTCGGGGCCAGAGCTTGTCGGGACGGTCCCCTGCTTGTCGCTAGATTCGCTTGCCGGTGATGCTGACTCCTCGTCGGACTCCCTCTCCGCTACTAACGCAGCACTAACCACCTGGTTGGTTGCCGCTAAGTATAGCAACAACTTTTCCTGTGGTTTAGGTGCGACAAGTATAGGAGTGGAGGACAGGTACCGTTTCAAATCCTGCAACGCCGCCTCCGCTTCCGGAGTCCACTTCATGGGACCTGCCTTCTTCAAGATTTTGAAGAAAGGTAGGGCGCGCTCTGCGGATTTTGAAATGAACCTACTGAGGGCAGCAACACAACCTGCAAGTCTTCTGACATCCTTGACGCGCTTCGGGGCCTCTATCTGCTCGATGGCTTTGATCTTGTCGGGGTTGGCTTCAATCCCCCTCTGTGATACAAAGAACCCGAGAAGCTTGCCGGAGGGGACTCCAAAGACGCACTTCTCGGGGTTCAGCTTGAGCTGTATCCTGCGCAAATTCTGAAACGTTTCTTCCAAGTCTTGAATCAGGGTTTCTTTGCTCTTGCTCTTCACCACGATGTCATCCATGTATGCTTCTACGTTTCTGTGGATCTGTGGCTCAAAAGCTGTGTACACTACCCTTGCAAAGGTTGAGCCTGCATTCTTCAATCCAAATGGCATGCGGATAAAGCAATAAGTGCCACATGGGGTGATAAATGCAGTCTTCTCTTCATCTTCCTTGGCCATGAAAATCTGGTGATAGCCTGAATATGCATCAAGAAAACAGAGTAGCTCACATCCGGCAGTGGAGTCAACGATCTGGTCAATGCGCGGCAAAGGGAAGGGATCCTTGGGACATGCTTTATTGACATCGGTGAAGTCTATACATAGTCTCCACTTCCCGTTGGCCTTGCGCACGACGACTGGGTTTGCCAGCCACGTCGGATGGATCACACCTCTAACTAGGCCTGCTGCCTCTAGTTTCTTGATCTCCTCATTAATGAACTCTTGGCGCTCCACGGCTTGCTTCCTCACTTTCTGCTTGATGGGCCGCGCACGAGGGCAGACAGCAAGCTTGTGCTCAATCACCTTCCTGGGAACACCGGGGATGTCAGATGGTTGCCAAGCAAACACATCGACATTCGCCCGCAGGAAGGCGACGAGCGCGCTTTCCTATTTGCTGTCAAGGGTGGCACTGATGGTGAAGGTACCACCAGTGCCATCCTCCTTTGCGGACACCTTCTTGGTTGCCGGAGGAGCAGCCATTCCTTTCTTGCTCTTGCCGGTGGAGCTCGATGGAACGTCCTCGACGGCAGCGCAGCACTCCGAAGAGGTGCGGTTGCCGGAGTGGGTCCCAGAGCACTTGCCGGACTTGGTCTTCGTCTTCTTCCCCCCGGGAGCTTCAGCGGCAAGAGTATCCTTCTCGACCGCAGCTGCCGCATCCCGGTAAATCTTGTCGGCGCAAATAAGCGCATCTTTCTTGTCGCTGTGGACAGTGATGACGCTTATCGGCCCCGGCATCTTCAGCACGTTGTAGGCATAGTGGGAAGCTGCCATGAACTTGGCGAGGGCGGGACGGCCGAGTATTCCATTGTAGGGCAATGGAATATCAGCAACGTCAAAGGTGATGCGCTCAGTCCTGAAGTTGAGCTCCCCGCCAAAGGTCACTGGCAGAGTAATCTTTCCCTTGGGCTTGCTCCTTCCCGGGTTGATTCCTTGGAATGAACCGGTCTCTTCGAGCTCGCCGTCTTGAATCTGGAGCTTCTTGATCACAGCAGAGGAGATCAAGTTCAGCCCGGCCCCGCCGTCAACCAACATTTTGGTGACCTTGAGGTTGCGGATGGTGGGAGAAACCAGCATCGGCAAGCACCCGACCGCCGTGGTGCGGTCAGGGTGATCCTCAAGGTCAAAAACGATGGGCGTGCTGGACCATTTGAGGAGCCTGCGCGACTCCACGGGCGGCTCCGCTGCATTCACCTCACGCACCCACTGTTTCAGCTGGCGGTGGGAGGTGTGCAGGGAGGCGCCACCGTCGACGCACAGGACTTCCGTGGCCTTCTGGAACTCCTGCTCGCTGTTCTCGTCGTCCTCCATGTCTTCATCGTCGTCTTCGTCGTTATCGCGGCCCCGGGGAGGTCGATCTCCTTGCCGCTGCTTGGCCTTGCCGCGGCGTCCTCCCCGGCCGTTGAACGGCCGCTTCTTGCTGGGCTCTTCCCCGCCACCTTGGGCCTTCTCCTTGTCGCGCCTCTCGTACTCAGCTTTTTGCTGCTCGACGAGGTACTCGACGCGCTTGCAGTTGGAGAGATCGTGACCCTTGGTGCGGTGAATCTTACAGTATTGCTTGTCGGAGCTACCCGGCTTGTCGGCCGCCGCCGCAGGGGCAGGCTCCTTGCCGGAGCCGCCAGCCTGCGCTTGCTTGGCGGAGGCCTCCTTGCCGGACTTCTCGACGGCAAGCACTTCCTTCTTGCCCTTCTTTCTGTTGTTCCGCCGCCGGCTCTTCTTTGCCGGGGCGGCGTCGTCGCTGTCGCTTCCCCCTGCGCCAGCATCCTCCCCGGGGAGCTTCCTCCCCTCTTCCGCGCGGGCGCACTTGTCAGCAAGAGCGTAGAGCTCGCTGACGTCCCTAATCTTGGTCATCGCCATCTCCTCACGCATGCGGCGGTTACGCACGTTCTGATGGAACGCGCTGATAACCGCGGCAGGGTGAACGTCAGGGATGTTGTGCTGTACCCGGCTGAAGCGTTGGATATACTTGCGCAGGGGTTCGCCTTCCTTCTGGGCCAAGATGTGGAGATCGCTCTCCTGGCCATGGGGTTTGTGGCCGCCGGTGAAGGCGCCAACAAACTGATGGCAGAGGTCGGCCCAAGAAGAGATAGAGCCTTCCGGCAAGTGCATGAGCCACGAACGGACGTTCGGCTTCAGCACGAGCGGGAAGTAGTTGGCTAGGATCTTCTCGTCGCGCCCCCCGGCAGCTTGCACTGCGATAGTGTAGACGCTGAGAAACTCCGAGGGGTGCGTCTTGCCGTCGTACTTCTCCGGTACGTCGGGCTTAAAGTTCTTCATACTGGGCCACTGGACGCGCCGCAGCTCGCGGGTGAACGCAGGGCATCCTGCCGCGTACGGCAAGTCGCCTGGTTCGAGCGTCGACAGTGTTCCCAGCTCTCTTGTCGGATTGCCGCCGAGCTTCTCGGCGGCGCTCGATCGTGGTTCGAGCGTCTTCATCTCGCCGGTCGTCGAGGACCTGGCGCTGGTCCCGACGGGCCCGCGGGTCCGACGAGGCTGTGGAGCCGTCGTCGGGGTTGTTCCGGCGGGGCGGCGTCTTCTGCTTCTGCGGCGGGGAGTGCACGCTTGTCGCACCCCCGGCAGTCTTGTCGCCGATAGCCTTCGTCTTCTCTGCCTGCCGTGGCCGTGAGGTCGACGGCTGCTGCGGAGAGTCGTTGTTGGCGAAGTCTATCAGGCTCCGGATAGTGGCCCTCCATTCTTCGGCCTTGTCGGCCGCTGGAGGAAAATCGAGGAGCAGCTGCGCCCTTGCGAGCGCTTCTGCCGGAGTAGTGGGGAACGTGGGCGAGCGGTGCGAGGAGCGGGATACGCTCGGACTTCTAACGACGTTAGAAGGAGCGGGGTCCCGCGCCGGCGCCTTCGCTTTGCTTGTGCCCGGACGGGGGTCCGGGGCGTCCCGCGAACCTCCAGTTTGGCCTTGTCCCAGCAAGCGGATACCACCTCCCGTGGTATGGCGCTGCGGGGTCGTCGTGTGCTGTGATGGACGCGGCGCGTCCACGGAGACCGAGGTCCGGTCGTCCGTCTTGTTCTTGGATCTGGTGGCACCGTGAGTGTCCTCGCCGGCAACCACCCTTCCGACGGCGTCTCCCCCGCCCACCGTTGGCTCTGGTGGCGGCGGGTGAGACGCAGACGGGCCTCCGACCTCCGAAGGCTTCTTCTTCGGGGCCATGGAGTTGTCGCTGATGAAGTTGTTGATGAAGCTGGAGAAGTTGATGAAGAATGCGCCCGCGCGAACGCCGGATCAGGTTCGCACAACCTCGACGCCCCCTACCTGGCGCGCCAAAGATGTCGGGGGAAACTGTCCGCCACGAACACCTATGGGACCGGAGCCCCTTGTCTGTGCGGTACGAGGGCGGAGGGAGCACAAAGAGCCGATCGAAGCAGACGCGCGGGCAGTTTTACCCAGGTTCGGGCCGCACGGATGCGTAAAACCCTACTCCTGCTTGGTTGTGTTATTGAGTTGAGTGCTCGGGAGCTTGAAGAAGCAGCTACACCGTGCGTGAGAGTAATCTAGGTTTCGAACCCCCTCCACGTTGTGCATGGGCCTCCTTTTATAGTGCAAGGGGTCACCGACAGGTGTCAACGTAGGAGAAAGGGGTAAAAATGTAAAAGAGGTGGTAGTTGTAACAGTGCGGGAACAGTGGAGCTACAGTACAGAACAGTGGTCTATACCTACTTTAACAGTGGGGGACAAGGGCATTTAATGCCCGTCGCCGTCGACCCCAAAAGCTCCCGCCTTAGCGTCTCCGTCCGCCACGGCGACGGATTTATCGCCGTGGAGTGCCACCGTGTACCCCAGGCTGCACAGCCATCCGCCACGCGTCCCTGGATAGGCCCCAGGGCGACGCGTGGGCCGATGAGCTGGAGCGCGGGCACACAGCGCAGCCCTCCCGGTAAGCACCTTGCCGGGGCCTCGATCTTGCCGGGCCCGGGAACTTGCCGCTCCCCGGGCCCCTTGCCGGGGCGCGCATAGCGCCGAGGTGATGTCTTCTAGTCTTCCTGGCAAGCTCCTCTTGCCAGGGTCTTGTGTTGGTGAAACAGTCTTGAGCCTGGTACGGCCTTCCCGGCAAGCTCCTCTTGCCGGGGTCTCGATCTTCTGTCTTGTATACTTTGTTTTTGAATGGTTTAATAGGAGGCAGGAAGGTCTCCGGCGAGCACGCAGTAAACCTTGCCGCGGGAAGCTGCAATTGCCCGTGCACAAGTTGGGGTACTGGGGTACCCCTACCTTAGTACACCGACAGTGCGTGAATTTACATTTCTTACTGGAACTTCAAAAGTTTCTAAAATTGATAAACAATACTTCTATACAATATTTTTATTTTTTGCTAATTTTTTAGAATTATTAGAGTTACAGAAGTTTGGTAAATGTTCAGATTACTACAGACTGTTCTATTTTTGATAGATTTTGTTTTTTATGTATTGTTTTGCTTATTTTGGTAAAACTATGGATTGTATCGGAGGGTATAAGACATGTAGAAGTTAGGATACATTAGATATAATGTAAAAATAAAATATGAATGGGTTTGCAAGAGTACTTAAAGTAGTGATTTGCATTATTATACTAAGGATCTCGATATGAGGAGAAATAGTAGAGGAAAGAGTTCAAGCTTGGGGATTACCAAGGCAACCCAAGTAAATATTGAAGGATACTCAAGCGTCTAAGCTTGGGGATGCCCCGGAAGGCATTCTATCTTTCTTCAACAAGTACCAATATGTTTTGGTTTTTGTTCTGTTCACATGATATGCGTAAATTCTTGGAGCATCTTTTGTGTCTATGTTTTTCTTTTTGTTTTATGCACCATGCTGGTATGAGATAGTCCTTGGTTTATTTATAGAATGATCATTGCACTTCGCTTAAATCTTTTGAGTATGGCTTTATAGAATGCTTCATGTGCTTCACTTATATCATTTGAAGTTTGGATTGCATGTTAATCTACATCTAAAAAACCGTTATTTGTAGAATGCTCTTTTGCTTCACTTATATTTGTTAGAGAATGATATTTTTTAGAAATAATTAAACTCTCTTGCGTCACTTATATCTACTAGCAAAAATGCTCGAGCGTTGCAACGGGAGATAAAAAGGAGCACACGCTAGTGCTGGTCAAGCACGACACCGTGCTTTGGCTCCTCAGTCTATCATGCTTGCTCGCGCCACTGCTAGTTCTGGACTCATGGTCTGATGCTGCCGCCTACTGTATTGCCGGCTACCGCTGGTTTGCCGAGCCCCTGCCGTCAGATGCGCATCGCCCACTCTCGTCTGTCGACCTTCCCCATGTGTGCTCCGACACAAGCTTCACGCCTATCAGGAGGAGTCGTCGCATCACTCCTAGTCATCACCACCATGGTCCGTTGTCGCCGCCAACCACACGCTTGGCTTGGCATGCCGCGAGCATCGTGTACTATCACCATCGCGTCGCACGAGCCACGCCCAATGTTCATCATCGGGTCGCAGACCCGCACCATCATGCCATCATGCCACCACGAGCCGTAGTGTTGCAGCGTGCCTTGGCTGCAACACTATGTTGTCGGCTGTTGCTGGTGTGCCGAGCCCCTATGTCGGGAGATGCGCGTCACTCACTCTGGTCCACTGCCCTTGATCATGTGTGTACTGTCACGAGCTTCATGCCTAACAGCAGGAGTCGCCGCACCGCTCCTAGTCGTCGCTATCATGCCCTGCTAGCAACCGCACCCCGAGCGCTCACACGCCTTGGCCCGGCTAGCTAAGAGCATCATGTGCTACCACCATGAGCCGTATTGTTCCATACGTACATCAACTGCACCGGATGCACGACCTGATCCACCCAGACCAGCTAGAGACACTACAAGCGTCCCTCTGCCGAGTGTCAGAATTTTAGTTGGGCTCGAGCTGAGCTTAAGAGACGAGTTTGACTGCCTTGACGTATAGTGCCTAACGTTGATAAATTATTCTCTTTGACGGAAAGAAGAAAAACCAATAGTTTTTCCTCGCTTGTGAGTGGCATTGGTGGGTAATTTTCATCAACTCTAGACAAACTTTTAATCTCAGCCGTCGGGTTTTATACTTAAAACCAAATCAACGGATATAAAACGGCGACGGATGGAGAACTATGAAAGTCTCCGTCTTTTATTATTAGGTATAGATTTAGAGAGTCAACAGGAAATGGTCATTCACATGGTTAGTCATAAAATCTTACATAAAACTTGTCGATCACTGAATATTAAATGTTTGATTCCTTGCAATAGTTTTGCGATATAGATATGATAATACGTGGGGGCACTAGTGAATGATACTGTTTAGTCGGAATATTGGTGTTAAGGTTTGCGATTCCCAAAGCATGCACGTATGGTTTCTCGTTTTGCCAGGAAGTTGGAGCACAATTTATCCTTGATTGTCTATCTTTGCACGAAGGTCGAGGGCACACGATGGTTAACTCCTACCAACCTCCCTCCTAGGAGCATGCGTAGTAGTACATTGCTTTGAGGGCTAATAAAATTTTGCAATAAGTATGTGAGTTCTTTATGACTAATGCGAGTCCATGGATTATACACACTCTTACCTTTCCGTAATTTGCTAGCCTCTACGGTACCGTGCATTGCCCTTTCTCACCTCAAGATGTGGTGCAAACTTTGCTAGTGCATCCAAACCTCGTGATATGATATGCTTTATCACACATAAGAGTCCTTATATCTTCCTCAAAATAGACACCATACCTACCTACTATGGGATTTCCATAGCCATTCCGAGATATATTGCCATGCAACTTCCATCATTATATAATGACTTGAGCATTCATTGTTATATTTCTTTGCATGATCGTAAGATAGCTAGCATGATACTTTCATGGATTGTCCATTTTTTGATATCTTTGCTATGCTAGATCATTGCACATCCTAGTACACCGCCAGAGGCATTCATAGAGACTCATATTATTCTAGGTATCGAGTTGTAATTTTGAGTTGTAAGTAAATAGAAGTGTGATGATCATTATTATTCATTATTAGAGCATGTCCCAGTGAGGAAAGGATGATGGAGATTATGATTCCCCCCACAAGTCGGGATGAGACTCCGGACAAAAATGCAAAAAAGAAAAGAAAAAGTGAGGTCAAAAAGAGCCCAAAGAAAAAAAGGAAAAATGTGAGAAAAGAGAGAAGGGGCATTGCTACTATCCTTTACCACACTTGTGCTACATATTAGCACCATTTTTTCATATAGAGAGTCTCCTATGGTTTTATTCATATAGTAGTGGGAATTTTTCATTATAGAACTTGACTTGTATATTCCGATGATGGGCTTCCTAAAATGCCCGAGGTCTTCGAGCAAGAAATCCCTACTCCTCGCATTGACATCAATTGAGGGGCATCTCCATAGCCCGTTGATTAGCCGTGTCAATGTGAGACTGTCTTCCTTTTTGTCTTCTCTATATTAATGTCTACCACCACATTCTATTCCCCCCATAGTGCTATATCCATGGCTTGCGCTCATGTATTGCGTGAGAGTTGGAAATGTCGAAGCACATTAAAAAGTATGAACCAATTGCTTGGATGACACCGGGGTAGTGCATGATTTATACATTGTGTAAAGAAGATGGAGCATGGCAAGACTATATGATTTTGTAGGGATAGCGTTCTTTAGCCTTGATATTCTGGAAGACATCATTGTTTGTTGGGATGCCTGAGTATTAATGTCTTCATGTCAAATTATAGATTATTCCTTTGAATCACTCATGTCTTAATATTCATGTCATGATTAGATTATATGATCAAGATTATGCTAGGTAGCATTCCACATCAAAAATTACCTTTTTATCATTTACCTTCTCGAGGAAGAGAAGGAATTAAGCTTGGGGTTGATGATACGTCTTCATCGTATCTATAATTTTTTATTGTTCCATGCCAATATTATACAACTTTCATATACTTTTGGCAACATTTTATATTACTTTTGGGACTAACATATTGATACAGTGCCCAGTGCGAGTTCCTGTTTCTTGCATGTTTTTTGTTTCGCAGAATATCCATATCAAACAAAGTCAAATCACGATAAAAATTTAATGATAATTATTTTTGAATATATGTGATTTTTTGGGGGGTGGAATCAATGTAAATGGCGGCCCACGGCGTCCACTACTTAGCATGACGTGACCTCCCCCCAGGTGCGCAGTGGTGCCTAGTGGGCGCCCCATAAGTCGGTTGGGGCTCTTTTTCGGGCGCAATGAAGCTTCTATCCAGAAAAAAAATCTTGTTAAAATTTCAGCGCAATCGGAGTTACGGATCTCCAGATACTTAGGAAGCGTTGAAAGGCCAGAACCGGGGGTCCGAAATAGAAGAGAAACAGAGAGACATATCCAATCTAGGAGGGGCTCTCGCCCCTCCGCCTGCATGGGGGTCAAAGACCAGAGGGGAAACCCTCCTCCCATCCAGGGAGGAGGCCAAGGAAGAAGAAGAAGAAGAAGAAGAAGAAGAAGAAGAAGAAGAAGAAGAAGAAGAAGAAGAAGAAAAAGAAGAAGAAGAAGAAGAAGAAGAAGAAGAACGAGGCTCTCTCCCCCTCTCCCCCGGTGGCGTTGGAGTGCCACCGGGGCAAGGATTGTGACGGCGATCTACATCAACAATCGTGCTACCGTTAACACCAACTTTCTCTCCCTCTATGCAGTGGTGTAACCTCTCTATTCCTGCTGTAATTCTCTACTTAAACATGGTGCTCAACACTATATATTATTATCCAATGATATGTGGTTATCCTATGATGTTTAAGTAGATATGTTTTGTCCTATGGGTTAATCGACAATCATGGTTGGTATGAGTTGTATATTTTATTTTGGTGTTGTCCTACGGTGCCCTTCGCATCGCGCAAACATGAGGGATCCTTACTGTAGGGTGTTGCAATATGTTCATGATTCGCTTATGGTGAGTGGCTAGAGTGGCAGAAGCTTACACCCGAGTATGGGGGGGGGGGTTGCCTATGGGAGTAAAGACGACTTTATACTTATGGCTATGGTTGGGTTTTACCTTAACGATCTTTAGTAGTTGTGTATGCTTGCTAGAGTTCCAATCATAAGTGCATATGATCCAATTACGGAAAGTATGTTAGCTCATGCCTCTTCCTCATATAAAATTGCAATAATGATTACTGGTCTAGTTATCGATTGCCTAGTTACAAATCTTTCTCTAGTCTTACAAAAAGCTTTCTAGTACACTACTAAGTTTATTATCTTGTGGTTTATTCTTAGTTTATTTCTCACAAAGTACTTCTAGTTTTATTCTTGTTCTATGTAAAGCGGACGTTAAGTCTGCGTAGAATTGTATCGGTGGTCGATAGAACTTGAGGGAATATTTATTCTACCTTTGTGGGTTATTAACCATCGACGACGGAAGGCCTCTCTAAGGAATTCCACCTTCACTAGTTTTTAGGAGTTTAACGCTATTAGTTCGGTGGACGCATGCCTCGGGGCGGCCCGTTCCGTCTTTGAGAAGGCAGTGGTTGTTCTATCACTGGGTTTGCAGGTTAAGCCCCACCCAAGTCTATGTTGTTTTCGAAGATCTCTTGTCCTTGTTGTAATGTGTTTGCTGAAAGGCAAACCAAACTGCCGAACACGGCAGTAGCCCCTAAGTCTTAATATGGGTAATGGTAATAAAAATGATGTCTTTGACAGGGTGCTTGGGAGAAGAATAATCAAATCTTGGAGATAGTTCCTTGGACGGAAGGGAAGTTGAGTGCTTCTCTATCCGAGGTTGTGTCGGTGTCAAAACTGGCAGATCTCGGGTAGGGGGTCCCTAGCTGTGGATCTAGGATCAATGGGGAACAAGGGATGATAAACACAGTGTTTACCCAAGTTCAGGCTCTCTCGAAGAGGTAATACCCTACATCCTGCTTGATTTTATTGGATGTATAATATGGTTACAGAGTATATCTACCTTGAGATCAGATGAGCTAAACCCTGAGTTGATGATGTGATGAATGTAGCTCTAACCCTAAAGACTAAAACTCTCGATTTATATAGGCACCCGTAGGGTTAGGGTTACATGCTACCGGTTATAAGGAAGGGAAGATCTTGCCTAATCTTGGCTTGGAGGACACAAGACAAATATGAAGATTCTTTATCTGGCCATGGATCCATACTCGGGCTTGGCTCCTTAGTAGCGCATCAATCCGGCCCAAACACAATAGGCCGGCAGCCCGAGGACCCCTTAATTCAGGACTCCCTCAGTATCCCCCGAACTTGCCTCCAACGCCAAGGCTTGTGTCTAGCATCCGAACACCTCGTGGTCTTCGACTTGCAAGGCGAGTTCTTCACTGTGTCATGTGCATGCTCGGAGTCGAATGGTGTTCAGAATCTGAAACGTCCATTTACTTAGTCCAGAAGGTAAAAACCGTTCAAGTGTGAATAGTGCCCTTGACTGACAACTTTTTCTCTTTTAACAAAAGGTCACAACCGGTCATAACGCCGAGTGGCTGGCCGTTCTTAATGCACAGCTCAAGGCCGGCCCCTTATTGGCACATCTCATCAAGGTGGAGATCATGCTCCATTTTTTGGGGGATACGATAAATGATTTTGATTCCCAATCCGCACATAATATTGCAAGAGTATCGAGAAGTGGAGAAGCCCACGATGTGAAAAGAGGAACCCCTTGGCTCTGCCACGGCCTATAAAGAGGGGACCGCTACGTTTGGCATCTTATGCCTTCTTCCACCTCCCGTTGTTGCTTACGGAGTTCATTAGAGCTCCAGCACCCTATCTCTCCGCTCCATGGAGAATCGCACCCTACCCTCCCCGGCCATGGCCGGATCCGATGCAAACGGCAAGTGGGACGCCTCCATCATCACCAACAAGGACATCTTGGAGATGAAGCGGGCCGGCTACTTGTCAGCCGACATCGTTCATCGGGCCCCTGAAGAGGCCAGATCATCCCCACGCCCAAGCCGAGAGAGAGGATTGTTTTCCTCACCCATTTCATCCGGGGGCTTGGATTTCCTCTACACCCCTTGGTGAGGGGGTTGATGTTCTTCTACATGATAGATTTCCATGATCTAGCCCCCAACTCGCTCCTCCACATCTAGGCCTTTATTATCGTCTGTGAGGCCCTCCTCCAAGTCCAACCACACTTTGGCCTGTGGCCGAAGGTGTTCAACGTCAAGCCCAAGGTGGTCGGCGGTGCCTAGGCGGAGTATGGCGGGGCCATGATCAGCAGGCTGATGCTGGTCCAGTGGTCGAAGGGCAGGTTCATCGACACTGTGAAGGTGTGGCAAAAAGAGTGGTTCTATATCACCGAACCAAGGGTGCTACCTGGACGGAGGCTCCCGTATTTAGATCCGGACCCCCGGCAAGATTTGCCTCGTGGACTACAAAAAGTCAAGACTGGGGATCCGTTGCCAATGTAAAGGCGCTATAGAAGCACGTCATCAACGCGATGGAGACTGGCGCCAAGCAGACCCACATGGTTCAAATTATGCTCCACCGCTGACTCCTCCCTTGCCAGGAAAGGCCAAAGCCGATGTGGGCGTACGAGCCCGAAGACCCGGCCACCGTGCAGTGCCTCTTCGGCACAACCCACAACAAGGTGTGGGGCCTGTTGTTCAAGCCTCAAGAGGAGTGGCCGCCGAGGATGAGGACATCGGCCTCGACGCCGCAAACCACCCGAGGGAGGTAAGTGGTCCTTCGCCCGACGTGTATTCAGATAATCATACCACGCACGATCTGATCTAAGCCCCTCTTTGTAGGGCTCGCTCGGAAAGGCTGAGAAGATCAGTTGTTCGACGCCATGCTACCTCTTGAGCTTGCGTTGTATTCCCTCGAAGAGGAAAGGGAGATGCAGCACAATAGCATAAGTATTTCCCTCAGTTTTTGAGAACCAAGGTATCAATCCAGTAGGAGACCACGCGTGAGTCCCTCGCACCTACACAAACAAATAAGAACTTCCCAGCCAATGCGATAAGGGGTTGTCAATCCCTTTACGCTCACTTACGGAAATGAGATCTGATAGAGATGATAGTTTATATTTTTGGTATTTTTAGTTTATAAGAACAACAAATAAAAGCGATAAAAGTAAAGTAGATGTAGATTGATATGTTGAGAATAGACCCCGGGGCCATAGTTTTCTCTAGTGGCTTCTCTCATGATAGCGATATTCTACGGCGGGTAAACAAATTACTGTCGAGCAATTGATAGAAAAGCGACTAATTATGAGACTATCTAGGCATGATAATTGTATATAGGTATCACGTCCGAGACAAATAGACCGAAACGATTCTGCATCAACTACTATTAGTCCACACATCGACCACTATCCAGCATGCATCTAGTGTATTGAGTTCATAAGAACAGAGTAACGCCTTAAGCAAGATGACATGATGTAGAGGGATAAACTCAAGCAATATGATATAAACCCCATCTTTTTATCCTCGATGGCAACAATAAAGTACGTGCCTTGCTGCCCCTACTGTCACTGGGAAAGGACACCGCAAGATTGAACCCAAAGCCAAGCACTTCTCCCATTGCAAGAACTATAGATCTAGTAGGCCAAACCAAACCAATAATTTGAAGAGACTTGCAAGGATATTATGAGCACACATAAAAAGTTCAGAGAAGAACCAAATATCTTTCATAGATAACCTTGATCATAAACTCACAATTCATCGGATCTCGACAAACACACCGCAAAAAGAGATTACATTGAATACATCTCCTCGAAGACCGAGGAGAACTTTGTATTGAGATCCAGAGAGAGAAGAAGCCATCTAGATACTAGATATGGACCCGAAGGTCTGTAGTAAACTACTCACAACTCATGGTGAGGGCGATGATGATGATGATGAAGGCCTCCGTGATGGATCCCCCTCCGGTGGAGCTCCAGAACAGGCTCCAAGATGGGATCTCCATGGGAACAGAAGGTACGACGGTGGAATTAGGGGTTTCTCTCTGTTCATGGAGTTTCTGGGGTACGTGGACTTATATAGGAAGAAGGAGGGCACCGGGGGAGTGACGGGGGCCCCATGAGGCAGGGGCACGCCCTGGGAAGGGGGGCGCGCCCCCACCCTCGTGGGACCCTCGTGGCTCTTCTGACATGGTTCTCAAGTTCTTTGTGCGTGATTTTCTCCAAAAATATCTCTCGCGAAGGTTTCATTCCGTTTGGACTCCGTTTGATATTCTTTTTCTGCAAAACCCCGAAATAGGCAAAAAAAACAACAATCTGGACTGGGCCATTGGGTTAGTAGTTTAGTCCCAAAAATGATATAAAAGTGAATGATAAAGCCCATTAAACATCCAAGACTTCATAAATAATAGCATGGAACAATAAAAAATTATAGATACGTTGGAGACGTATGAAGCATCCCCAAGCATAATTCCTGCTCGTCCTCGAGTAGGTAAATGATAAAGAAAGAATTATTGATGTGGAATGCTAACCAATATAGTTTTTCAATGTAATTCTCTTAATTGTGGCATGAATGTTTAGATCTGAAAGATTCAAGATTAAAGTCTATATTGACATAAGAAATAACAATACTTCAAGCATACTGACAAAGCAATGATGTCTTCTTAAAATACTATGGCTAAAGAAAGTTATCCCTACAAAATCATATAGTCTGGCTATGCTCCCTCTTCATCACACAAAGTATTCATATCATGCACAACCCCGATTTCAGCCAAGAATTTGTTTTCATACTCTATCTTTTCAAACCTTTCAACTTTCACGTAATACATGAGCGTGAGCCATGGATATAGCACTATGGGTGGAATAGAGGTGGTTGTGGAGAAGACAAAAAGGAGGGAGATAGTCTCACATCGACTAGGCATATCAATGGGCTATGGAGATGCCCACCAATAGATATCAATGTGAGTGAGTAGGGATTGCCATGCAACGGATGCACTTGTAACATCCCAAATTTTCAATTTGGAATGTATACATAGATCATACTGCATTCATATTTCTTTTCATTTTGTGCGTGGCGATCCTCGAAAATTCTAAGCAACTCAAGGACCTACGGAGAGAGTTGGGAATTCTACCATTTTCGTATTTGAGTTTTCTCGAATACCGGTACGAGGATAGCGTTGGTTTTAATTATTTTTCTCTCCTACAAATATTTCTACATAAAATATATTAGCGGAGATAATATGACTTCTCCAAAATAAAAGAAATATTGGAGGAAAATTATTAAAATCACTTTTGGTTTTATTCGGTTTTATTTGCATACGAAAAATTTGCACGTTTTCAAAACTGCATTTTAGGGCCAAGAAAATGTTCATCTTGTTCTAAATATTTTATTTAGATGGTGAAAATTTGTTTTGGCATTTTTAGAATTTTATTTTATTTTCTAGAATTTTTTTAGTTTCGGCGGTTGTTTTTTTTTTGAGAGAAAAAGAGTTCTCGCGCCCGACTGGGCCGAAGGCCTAGCCGAGCCAGGCCAGCCCGCAGCCGCCACCGCCTTCCCCGCGCCGTGCTGCCAGAGTTCGAGCCGGACTCTCCACC
>LR738715.1:245267084-245317237 GCA_902687465.1 Secale cereale | reverse complement strand
TTAAATAGCTACCGCCGCCGCCCTTAGCCACCTCGCCACCTGACGCTGCCCGCCGCAGTACCACCAGCAGGAGCAGCCGCCGCCGCCGCCTCCCACCGCCGCCGCCGCACCTAGCCTCCCCACGCCGCCGCGCTGGATCACCGCCGGAGACGAGCCAAGGTAGCCGCCCCACCGTCCCGGTTTTCTAAAGAAAACCGATCCGTTTTTTTAGAAAACCCTAGTTTCATTTTTTAGATTAGATCGGATTTTTTTGGTTTAGCTGTTTAGCGAGCGTTCACCCGTTCGTTCATTTTAACGAACGAATTAGTCATTTAATTTCAGTTAACGAATGTTCGTTCGTTAATCTGTTCGTCTGTTTTTCTTTTTCGGGGTATTTATCCGCGATTATTTTCGATCGCTATTTCTGCCCTGATCTTGTATTTCGTTTTTCTTTTCTCTCGAGAGTCGAAATCAGGTGATTCAAAATCCCAGATCTTCGTCTCGACACCCTCTTCCCGTTTAACCAACTTGAACAAGGTTTTGTTACTGTAAAATTTGACCCTAGATCAATCTAGTAAACGGATCTCGTTTCTTTCGCAGTTTAAGTTTCGTTGCTTCTTTCGATTTGATTCTTTTTGCAAACCGGAGTTCTTAAGTTGAACTTTCTGGTTAGATCTTCTTATTTGGTTTTCTGTTTGTCCATCTTTGCTTGATTGCTTATGTATGCTATTGTTTGCTTGCGATAGAATACCCGGACTGTGAAGCGTGCTACTACGAGTCTCTAGGTTTTGCGAATCATCAGCAAGGCAGGTAACACTTTAATCATACCCCTTTATTACCCAGTTTTTATGCATTAGATCAAACCCTCACACATTGCATGAGTAGGATCTCTTAACTTGTGGTACTGGGAAGTAGATTGAGGTAGAACCTATTACCTGCATTATTTTCAAACCCTTGGGAGTTACTCTATGCTATGCTTAGGTTATCATGCTATGCTCGTAGACGTGGTTTGGGTTTGAGTGAAATCCATGACAGATGTGAGATGTTAATTAATGGTTCAACTTAAGGTGGCTACTTGAATACACATCTGGGTGGATTGGTTGCAGGGCACCTAGAGAATCCAGTGTCGTCCTAGGAAATCCCGGGGTTCCGTGTGATTTTTCCTATGGAATGCCACCCAGGCTCAAAGGGATCATAAAACTATTCATGCTAGAAACTTCCGTGTGCAGCCACAATGCCATTATGGGCTTTGGCATAGTATGAGTAAGTTGTGTGAGCTCTTTCAGTGGTGGACTAGCAGATGTAGGGGAAAGTAGGTGTACGGGTCCAACCTGGGTAAAGAGTACATGCTTCTGAAAGACTGTGTCTCGGTCATCCGTTTCTCAAACACCATGCAGTGCGAGAAATCCAACGGAGGAGATCGAGTCTTGTGGGAAAAGTGCACAAACCTCTGCAGAGTGTACAAACTGATCATGATTAGCCGTGTCTCCGGTTATGGACAATCTTGAGTATCTGGTACCTGAATTATTGATTGATCTCATCACTCTAAAATTAATTTGTTGGGTTAATGATTACTTTAATTGGGATTGAGTGGGAGGTACCTTCTCAATGATGTTTCAACTACCATGATAGTTAAAATAAAATTTATTCCTTTGTTGTAGGGAAAAATTGGCTTTATGCAAAAACTTTAACTTTAGAGCCTCCACCAGCCAAATATGCATATAGTGTTTGCCTTTATTTTGTTACTTGCCTCTTCTGTGTTATCTTGCCAGCATATTCCATGTGCTGACCCGTTTCGGGCTGCAACATGTTACGTTGCAGACTTTTCAGACGAGGAGTAAGACGTTCTAGGTCGTTTGTCATGCACTCAGCTATGCCTTTGGAGTTGATGGAGTCACTTATCTTCCAAGCCTTCCGCTGTTATTTTGTTAGATGGCCTTAAGCCATAAACTTTTGTAATAAGTTCTCTTTGGAGACATTCGATGTAATAAGTGTGTGATTGCCACTCTGTTATAAATCCTTCAAGTACTATGTGTGTCAGCATTACCGATCCAGGGATGACACTGAAACACAGAGACTTCGGTCCATTCAGATCGTGGTTGCTACAGCACTAGAGCTAAATATGAATGAAAGCTCAACAAAAGAAACTAGTGGGTGTGCATCCAACTTGCTTGGTCACGAAGACCTAGGGCATTTGAGGAAGCCCATTGTTGGAATATACAAGCCAAGTTCTATAATGAAAATTCCCACTAGTATATGAAAGTGACTAAGCATGAGACTCTCTACAATGAAGAACATGGTGCTACTTTGAAGCACAAGTGTGGAAAAAAAAGATAGTAGCAATTGTCCCTTCTCTCTTCTCTCTCATTTTTTTGGAGGGGCTTTCTCCCCTTTTTTATTGGCCTTTCGTCACATGGGACAATGCTATAATAATGATGATCATCACACTTTTTATTACAACTCGATACTACAACAAGTATGACTCTACATGAATACCTCCGGCAGTGTACCGGGATATGCAATGAATCAAGAGTGACATATATGAAAAATTATGCATGGTGGCTTTGCCACAACTACGATGTCAACTACATGATCATGCATGCCAATATGACAATATGATGCGTGTCATATGAAGGGAACGATGGAAAGTTGCATGGCAATATATCTCGTGGTGGCTATTTTGAGGAAGGATATATAGTGGGTTTATGGTACCGGCGAAAGTTGCGCGGTACAAGAGAGGCTAGCAATGGTGGAAGGTGAGAGTGCGTATAATCCATGGACTCAACATTAGTCATAAGAACTCATATACTTATTGCAAAAATCTACGAGTCATCGAAACAAAGCAATCAATGCATGCTCCTAGGGGGGGGGGGTCGGTAGGAGCTAACCATCGCGCGCCCCCGACCTCCACACAAAGGTTGGCACTCTACAAATACCTTATGCTCTAACTTCGTCACATAGCGGTTCACCATATGTGCATGATACGGGAATCACCAACCTTAACACAAGTATTTCTCAATTTCATAATAACTCCACTAGCATGACTCTAATATCACTATCCTCATATCTCAAAACAATTATCAAGCATCCAACATCTCATTCTATTCAATGCACTTAGTGTGATTTTTTTACTACATTGACATTGGATGTTTATCATGTGAAGACTAGTTTCTTTAGCCTAAACACATTACCATGCTATTTTAATAGACTCTCAAAAGGATATAAGTGAATCATGAGAGTTCAACAATTTCTACAAAATATTACCACCACCGTGCTCTAAAAGATATAAGTGAAGCACTAGAGCAAAAATTATTCAACTCAAAAGATATAAGTGAAGCACATAAAGTCTTCTAATAATTCCAAAGCCATATTTAACTCTCTCAAATAGGTGTGTCCATCAAGGATGATTGTGGCAAACTAAGAAGCAAAGACTCAAATTATACAAGACGCTCCAAGCAAAACACATAACATGTTGCGAATAAAAATATAGCTCCAAGTATAGTTACCGATGGATGAAGACGAAAGAGGGGATGCCTTCCCGGGGCATCCCCAAGCTTAGGCTTTTGATTATCTTGAATTTACTTGGGGTGCCATGGGCATCCCCAAGCTTAGGCCTTTGCTACTCCTTGTTCCATAGTCCATCAAAGCAATACTCAAAACTTGAAAACTTCACAACACAAAACTTAGAAAAAAATTCTCGTGAGCTCCGTTGGTATAAAAAAGCAAACCACTACTCAAAGGTGCAGCAATGATTCATTATTTCTTTATATTGGTGTTAAACCTACTGTATTACAACTTTTCAATGGTTCATATCCTCCAATACTACTCATAAATGCATTGAAATAAGCAAACAACACACGAAAAACAGAATGTGTCAAAAATAGAACAGTCTGTAGTAATCTGCAGATTTCGCCTACTTCTGAACTCCCAAAACTTCAAACTAAATTTGTAAATTTGCAGAATTTGTCTACCAATCATCTGCTAAAAGAATCAACTAAAAATCACGCTCTAGTAAAATCTGAAGCCTACTTTAGCGAGCGCTAACGATTCTGTTTTTCACAACAAGATCACATAAACTTCACACAAGTCTTCCCAAAGGTTCTACTTGGCACAAACACTAAACAAAACGTGAAACCACATCTAATCAGAGGCTAGATGCAATATTTATTCCCTAACAGCAACAAAAACAAAAAACATAAAATTGGGTTGCCTCCTAACAAGCACTATCGTTTTACGCCCCTAGCTAGGCACGATACAAGATAAATCTAGGTATTGCCATCTTTGGAAGGAAATCCATAAGTGGCTCTCATGATAGATTCATATGGTACTTTGATTTTCTTTCTAGGAAAGTGTTCCATGCCTTTCTTTAACAGAAATTGGAATCTAATATTTCCTTCCTTCATATCAATAATTGCACCAATCGTTCTAAGGAAATGTCTACCAAGAATAATAGGACATGAAGGATTGCAATCTATATCAAGAACAATGAAATCTACGGGCACATAATTCCTATTGGCAATAATAAGAACATCATTAATTCTTCTCATAGGTTTCTCAATAGTGGAATCCGCAAGATGCAAATTTAAAGAACAATCATCAAGCTCATGGAACCCTAGCAAATCACACAAAGTTTTTGGGATAGTGGAGACACTTGCATCCAAATCACACAAAGCATAGCATTCATGATCTTTTATTTTTATTTTAATAGTAGGTTCCCACTCATCATAAAGCTTTCTAGGGATAGAAACTTCCAACTCAAGTTTTTCTTCATAAGATTGCATCAAAACATCAAATATGTGTTTGGTGAAAGCTTTATTTTGACTATAAGCATGCGGAGAGTTTAACATGGATCGCAACAAGGAAATACAATCAATCAAATAGAAATTGTCATAATTGAATCCCTTGAAATCCAAAATAGTGGGTTCATCACTATGCAAAGTTTTAATCTCTCCACTCCCACTTTTAGCAATTTTAGCATCAAGATCAAAAAACCCTGAATCATTGGGACACCTTAAAGCAGAATTGTCTCCAATCCTATATTCATCAAGATTAATACTAGAAAACAAGGATCTAATAGGAGACACATCAATAACTTTCAGATCTTCATCTTTATTTTCATGATAACTAGAAGAACAAGATTTAATATAATCTTCTCTTTTAGCATGCATTCTAGCGGTTCTTTCTTTGCATTCATCAATGGAAATTCTCATGGCTTTGAGAGACTCATTGATATCATGCTTAGGTGGGATAGATCTAAGTTTCAAAGAATCAATATCAAGAGTAATTATATCCACACTTCTATCCAATTCATCAACCTTAAGCAATTTATCTTCAAGCAAAGCATTGAAATTCTTTTGCGAGATCATAAACTCCTTAACACTAGTTTCAAATCAGAAGGCATCTTTCCATAAGAGTTGTTGTAGGAATTACCATAATTATTAGAGGAATTACTAGGAAAAGGCCTAGGATTAAAATTATCTCTATAAGCATTGTTACCAAAATTATTCCTACCAACAAAATTCACATCCAAATATTCATTGTTATTCTCAATCAAAGTGGACAAAGGCATATCATTAGGATCAGAAGAAGCACTCTTAGCAGCAAATAATTTCATAAGTTCATCCATCTTTCCACTCAAAACACTAATTTATTCGATAGCATGCACTTTTTTACTAGTAGATCTTTCAGTGTGGCATTGAGAATAATTAACCATAATATTATCTAGGAGTTTGGTAGCTTCTCCTAAGGTAGTTTCCATGAAAGTGTCTCTAGCGGCCAAATCTAAAAGATTTCTAGAAGCAAAATTCAAGCCAGCATAAAAGTTCTGAATAATCATCCATAGATTCAAACCATGTGTAGGGCAATTATGTATCATCAATTTCAATCTCTCCCAAGCTTGGGCAACATGCTCATGATCTAGTTGCTTAAAATTCAGAATATCGTTTCTAAGAGAGATGATCTTAGCAGGAGGAAAATACTTAGAGATAAAAGCATCTTTGCACTTATTCCACGAATCAATACTATTTCTAGGCAAAGAGGAGAACCAAGTTTTAGCACGATCTCTAAGTGAAAACGGAAATAACTTCCATTTAACAATATCGTTATCCATATCCCTTTTCTTTTGCATATCACACAAATCAACAAAGTTGTTTAGATGGGTAGCGGCATCTTCACTAGGAAGGTAGGAGAATTGATCTTTCATGACAAGATTCAACAAAGCAGCATTGATCTCACAAGATTTAGCATCGGTAATACGAGCAATCGGAGTGCTAATAAAATCATTGTTGTTGGTATTGGAGTAGTCACACAATTTGGTATTGTTCTGAGCCATAGTGGCAGGCAAGCAATCCAACACACACAAGCAAACAAGAAGCAAGCGAATGATAAACACAAGCAATCCAACACACACAAGCAAACAAGAAGCAAGCGAATGATAAACACACGGTGGAAGAAGGGCAAATAAAACAGCAAGGGTAAAGTGGGGGAGAGGAAAACGGGAGGCAAAAAATGTAATGCAAAGGATAAGGGTTTGTGATAGGTACTTGGTATATGACTTTTGCCTAAGCCTCCCTGGCAACGGCACCAGAAATTCTTCTTGCTACCTCTTGAGCTTGCGTTGTATTCCCTCGAAGAGGAAAGGGAGATGCAACACAATAACGTAAGTATTTCCCTCAGTTTTTGAGAACCAAGGTATCAATACAGTAGGAGACCACGTGCGAGTCCCTCGCACCTGCGCAAACAAATAAGAACTTCGCAGCCAACGCGATAAGGGGTTGTCAATCCCTTTACGGTCACTTACGAAAGTGAGATCTGATAGAGATGATAGTTTATATTTTTTGTATTTTTAGTTTATAAGAATAACAAATAAAAGCGATAAAAGTAAAGTAGATGTAGATTGATATGTTGAGAATAGACCCGGGGGCCATAGTTTTCTCTAGTGGCTTCTCTCATGATATAGTCATATTCTACGGCGAGTAAACAAATTACTGTCGAGCAATTGATAGAAAAGTGAATAATTATGAGACTATCTAGGCATGATCATTGTATATAGGCATGACGTCCAAGACAAGTAGATCGAAACGATTCTGCATCTACTACTATTACTCCACACATCGACCGCTATCCAACATGCATCTAGTGTATTGAGTTCATAAGAACAAAGTAACGCCTTAATCAAGATGACATGATGTAGAGGGATAAACTCAAGCAATGTGATATAAACCCCATATTTTTATCCTCGATGACAACAATACAATACGTGCCTTGCTGCCCCTACTATCACTGGGAAAGGACACCGCAAGATTGAACCCAAAGCCAAGCACTTCTCCCATTGCAGGAACTATAGATCTAGTAGGCCAAACCAAAGCAATAATTCGAAGAAACTTGCAAGGATATTATGAGCACACATAAAAAGTTCAGAGAAGAACCAAATATCTTTCATAGATAACCTTGATCATAAACTCACAATTCATCGGATCTCGACAAACACACTGCAAAAAGAGATTACATGAAATAGATCTCCTCGAAGACCGAGGAGAACTTTGTATTGAGATCCAGAGAGAGAGAGAGAAGAAGCCATCTAGATACTAGCTATGGACCTGAAGGTCTGTGGTAAACTACTCACAACTCATGGTGAGGGCGATGATGATGATGATGAAGGCCTCTATGATGGATCCCCCTTCGGTGGAGCTCCGGAACAGGCTCCAAGATGGGATCTCCATGGGAGCAGAATCTATGGCGGTGGAACTAGGGTTTTCTCTCTGTTCACGGAGTTTCTGGGGTACGTGGACTTATATAGGAAGAAGGAGGGCACCGGGGGAGTCACGGGGGCCCCACGAGGCAGGGGGCGTGCCCTGGGAAAGGGGGCGCGCCCCCACCCTCGTGGGCCCCTCGTGGCTTTTCTGACGTGGTTCTCAAGTTCTTCATGCGTGATTTTCTCCAAAAATATCTCTCGCGAAGGTTTCATTCCGTTTGGACTCCGTTTGATATTCTTTTTCTGCAAAACCCTGAAACAGGCAAAAACCAACAATCTGGACTGGGCCTTTGGGAGTAGGTTAGTCCCAAAAATGATATAAAAGTGAACTATAAAGCCCATTAAACATCCAAGACTTCATAAATAATAGAATGGAACAATAAAAAATTATAGATATGTTGGAGACGTATCACGCCACTGGACGAAGGGCCCCTATCGGTGCAGCTAGAGAGGCTGCTGGCCGTGGTGCATTACAAGGCGCCCGACAAGAATGGCAAGACGAAGAAGGATTTTCAGGAGGCTAGGGAAGGCCTGCATTACAGAGCCCGTCCGGACACTCAGTCGGGAGATGCTGCAGCCTCGTCTACTTAGGGCCGGGATGAGGACGAGGAGGAAAGCGCCTCCTTGCATTCTAAGAAGAGGGCGACGGCCGACGATGCTGAGTAGGTACAACCCCCTCAGGCCCCAAAGAGGCAGTGCCAGCCTAAGCTGGTCTTGCCCGACAGCTCGGACTCTGATGAGGGGTCTGAAGCGTCCGAAGAGGTTCCGGAGAGGGAACCTAGGGTCAAGCCCCCTGCAAACAGGTATGTATTTTGGTGTTTTTAGTTGCCTTATTCTCAACAACCCCTTATAAGTGGAGACTGACTGTTCTGTGACGCAGCCCTCCACATGAGCACCCTGCCGAGCGGACCTCGAAGGGGACGTCCCCACCCGCTGAACTGGTGGACAGTGGATCCGTGTCGTGCTCCGCACTTCCCCTGATCACCAAAGAGGTCAAGGAGGTGCTGTTCTGAAAGACCCCTCCCCCTCCGAACACGGGGGAGGGGGTCAACGCTACCATGGCCGAGGCTGACACCTTGGTCATCAAAGACCAGGAGGATGCGTCCCTCCTGGCTAATGCGGGAAGGGAGTCTGGACCATCTGGACCCCCTCAGCCGCTAGCTCCCGAGCCCCTGAGGCCCTCGAAGGTGCCAGTTCCTCGTTTTGACGAGGAGGAGGTCGGGGTCCCGACGCCCGTGCCGAACACCTCTAACCGGGCGGCAATGGACTAGCTAGACGTGCTAGCGGAGTTGGTAAGAAAACCCGTCATCATCGACGAGCACCGCACTCTTATGGGTGCGGTCATACAGGGTGTTCGGTCCGTCCAGTCCAGACTGAATGACGCTGTCCACGGCCTGCTAACAGGATTTGAGGTAAGTCAAGTAATGCTCTTTTCCCATAAAGTGATTTTAGCCCTTAGTTTGAGTAGGCCTTATGTATCACAGCTCCCGAGACTCTGCAAGAATTACAAAGAAACTCGCAGAGGGTCCAATTCTATAGGCCAATATTTAAAGTGGTGTGAATTTTTTGATGTCACATGCATCTTCCTTGGCCACGGCTACTAATGCCGTGGTGCTAGAGGAGATGGACCGGAAGCTCAAGCGATCCGATGGAGAGCTTGACCTTGTCAACAAGCGGCTTGATGAAGTGCAAGGTAAGCCCTTGCTAAGATGTGTGATTGCTTATTTGCCGGATACTTACGCTCCTGACTGTATGCTAATCTTATAATGTGAGGGTATTTCCGCTACTGCTGCCAAAGTCTAGGGCTTGAAGGAGGCCCTGAAGAAAGCCGAGGCTGAGTCGACCGCAAAGAAAGTGACCGGAGAAAAGGTGATGGCCGAGCTTGACAAGGCCAAGCTCGCTGGTGAGAAGCACGAGGCTCGAGTAGCCGAGGTGCAGGTGGAGCTCAAGGATGTCGTCAAGAAGCTTGAGGACCTTGAGGAGCAGGGGAGCGGTCTTCGAGGCTGTCGAGGGTGGAGGAGGAACTCCAGAAGGTGAGGACCGAAGTACGAGGTGTCTGGGAGGAGCTCCGCCAAGTGGGGCAAATTGCGGATGGTAAGAAATACTTACTGTAGAGTGTGTTTGGAGGCAATAGGTTTGCCTTGCTGACACGGGTCTGGCGCTCTACAGGCGTCTTCACCAAACTTCCGAGGAGTGTGGTGGCCGTGACGAAGCACTGTGCCGCTCACGAGGAGGACTCCGAGCAGTGGCTCTTTTGATTGCAGTTTCCGGCCTCCAAGCATCCTCCCCTCCTTAGAAACCAAATGAAGCAACTAAAGGAGCTGCATCGTATGTATGAGCCGGCCTTGAAGTATCTTTGTGTTCGGCTATTGCCCTTCGAGCCGATTCCGGACAACTACTTCAGCCTCGTACAGAAGCTGCTGGAGGCGTCGCCTCAGATTGATGCCGTGAAGCGCTCTGCGTGCCTCGATGGGGCTAGACTGGAATTTGCGAAGACCATGGTTCATTGACCTAAGATTAAGCCAATGGACATGGCCACTGGTCCTCCACCGACTGGAAAGGAGCAACGCCAGCCTGAGCTGTACTTTGCACAGAATGGTGCTCGAGATATAGAGGGCCAGTGCTCAAAGGATGTAATCATTGAATGACTGTATGAAGGCGTTAATTGGACCTTATGCATTATAATGTGGCCTATTTGTATTTTTAAAGTGCGATTTGTTTTATTTTGACTCATGTGCGGCCGTGTGCTTATTCTGAAAGTTCCTGTCGTCGGCTTCAGCCCCCAAGTGAATGTCACCCGGGGTGTTTCATCTCCGCACTGTAACCCTTAGCCGACGTCTCCGTACCCGAAGACGATAGTGCGTGAGAGAGACTATGCAATCAAACTATTCGGCTTTATTGCTTTCACTTAGCCATAGGAGCTTGACGGTGGGGGCTAATGACTAGCCCCCCGTATTTGTGTGATGTACTTGGAAGCCGAGGCCTACCTTGATATCACATGGTTTGTGCTAAGACGAACCCTTCGTGTGACACGGAGAAATTGCCAGCGATTCTTGAGTCTAGTGCTCGTCATCAGATCGCCGATCAGTTCTCGCTTACTATGACAGTCAGTTTTTGGCTTTCTCCTCCTGAGGTACTTAATTGTACTAACAAGAAGTACAATCACAGGGGTTCTACCTTTACCATTTTAGCCGAACATGCGGAACGTAGGAAGGTAAGCATAGGAGCCGGGCAAACAAACTACTGACCCAAGACATAGTTTGGAACTGATGCATATAGTGCAATATCCGAGATGCCGAACACTCAGCGGAAAGTGTGCTGGACTTGGTGCGTGGAGCTAATGAGGAAATCAACCTCTTGGTTAATTAACTGGTTTGTATTTACTACATAATATTTTCATGCTAGGTTGTTCGAAGAGCGGGAAAAGAAACAGAAAAGTAGGAGTAGGACCGCACAATATCCGAAAAATATAAAGGGTGTTTTTCTTATTTTCCATAAGCTCACGGCGTCTAACCATACAATTCGAACTGTCAAGGCATTAATTGTATGTAAAAAGAAAGAAAAAAGTTTATAGAGTAAAGGTTTACACAGGGCCTTGATGCGTGGGTCGAAGCTTCAACTGTGCCCTGCTGCACGTCTGCACCTTTGCTTCTGCGAGGAGGGGGATGGGGCGTTCAATGGAACCTTGATGGGTGGCCCTGCTGATACAACTTGATGCTAGAGGAGTTCGGAGTTCTACTCCGTGCTGTTCGAAGACATGATAATTCTATAGTTCGGTCTAGCCGAACAGATGGTGCTGCTTTATTTATATAGGCCTCACTGTTGCCCATGGTATCTTGAGCGCGAAGTTGTGCTAACGAGGCACTTGGAGCGTGACTATATTGGGTGTGCCTTGGGGCGTGTGCCCCTATTTGCGGAGAACGCAGGCGGGTGCCCATGGCGGGGAGCGGGTTTGGACCCGTTTAATGTTGTCGTCGGCCTTTATGGCAGGCTCACGTGTGAGCCCGTAGGCGCCAGTTTAGTCTTCGGCTGCTAGGGCTGCAGTGTGTTCCTCGGTCCGGAGTGAGCTTTCCGTGACGCCCGAGGGACCGAGCATCTTCAGTTTACGCGTAATGCGGGACGACATTAAATTTGGCGAACGCCGTTCGGCCAAGGAGGGCATGGTAGCCACTGCGGAAAGGGGCAATGTCAAAGATGAAGTCTTTGCTTCAGAAGTTGTCTGATGAGCCGAACACTACTTCGAGAGTCACCGTGTCTGTATAGTGGGTCTCTACTCCCAGAATAACCCCCTTGAAGGTTGTATTGCAAGGTTTGATCCCCGACAGATCGATCCCCATCCTCCTCACTGTCTCTTTGTATATCAAACTGAGGCTACTGCCTTCGTCCATGAGGACTCTCGTGAGGTGGAATCCATCGATAATGGGGTCGAGTACTAGGGTCGCCGATCCTCCGTGAAGGATACTGGTGGGGTGCTCCCTACGGTCGAAGGTGTTCGGTCAAGCCGAGCATTGGTTAAACTTCGGCGCTACGGGTTCGACGGCGAATACGTCCCGGAGCGCTCGCTTCCTCTCATTCCTTTTTATATGGGTGGCACGGATCATGTTCACCATCTTGAATTCGAAAGGGAATGGCTTTTGGCCTCCACTATTTGGCATGCGGGGCTCCTCATAGTCTTCGCTTCGAGGGATTTTGCTAGAGTCTTAGGCTGTGAGCTTTCCGACCTATTTTATCACCCAACAGTTATGGTTGGAGCGGTTGGCGGGCTTCGCTGATGTGCCGTGGATCTGGCAGTGCATGTCTAGGATTGCTTCTAGCTTGGACGAGCCGTCGTTGTTCCCTTTAGAATGCTTTTTTCGAGATCCAGGCTTCGGATTGCGGAATCTAGCATTTACTGTCATCTCCCCGCTGTTGTTGTCATTATGGCGGTGCTTATTTTTGTTGCATTGCGGTTTCCCGTTTCCGTCCTGAACTTCAAAGGTACCTGTTGTCTCCGGGTTGGTGCTTTTACGAGCGAGCCAACTATCTTCTCCCGCACAAAAGCGGGTCATTAGGGAGGTAAGTACTCCCATTATCCTCGGTTTGTCCTGGCTGAGATGTCGCACAACTTGTTCGTCCTTGACGCTATGTTTGAAGGCGGCTAAGGCTTCGGTGTCTGGACAATCGACAATCTGGTTCTTCTTGGTTAGGAACCGATTCCAAAAATGCCGGGCAGATTCTCCAGGCTTTTGTGTGATGTGGTTTAAGTCATCGGCATCCGGAGGCCGGAGATAGGTGCCCTAGAAGTTAGCTCGAAAAGCATGCTCAAACTCTTCCCAACAACTTATAGTCTACGGGAAGGCTATTCAACCAGTTTCTAGCTGGTCCTTTGAGCTTTAGTGGCAGGTACTTGATGGCGTGAAGGTTGTCTACTCGTGCCATGTGAATGTGGAGTAGGAAGTCCTCTATCCATATGGCTGGATCTATGATTCCGTCGTATGGCTCGATGTTCACGGGCTTGAATCTTTCTGGGAATTGGTGTTGCATTACCCTATCTGTAAAACACAAAGGGTGTGGGGCGCCCCGAACTTGGGCTACATCGCATCAGAGGTCATCGGCCATCTGAGCACATTGCTGGTCCTGAACTCTATCGTTTTGGTTCAGCCAGGCGTAGTGTCCCTCTCAGCTAGCGGTGGGTTTTCCTTGGGTCAATAGATGGACATTGTGCGGCCTCTTCGAGCGTCCAGGTCATGGCGGAGGTCATATTCATAGGTAGGCCGCATTGCATCCTTACTGTGACGGTGAGGTGAGGCGGCGGGGTATTCGGCCTCATCAGCTCTCATGTCTCGCCCTCGAGGGGGCGGTCAGGCTGTTCGGCATAGGTATGTGTTGGATGTGTTGGCTCGATGGCCTTGTCGTCAAATTGCAGTAGTAACCTCCGTTTTGGGTAGTTTTTAGTCCGTCGTTTGTGACCGTACCCTTCCTTGGCAGCTAGGACTTTGGTCCATCGATCATTGAGGGTATCGTGTTTGGCCCTTATTCTTTGTTTTTGCTTCTTCAAGCTGCGAGCGGTGGCAATGAGCTGCCGATTGAACCGCTCCTGCTCTAGTGGGTCTTCGGGGATGATGAAATCTTTATCCCCTAGACTGACCTCCTTTTCGAAGAGCGGGAGGTAGTTGCTATCTTCGGAGTCGTTGAGGTCTTCTGGGTTGAGCGGGTCCTCCTGCTCCTCGGGGTCATCTTGTTGATGATCGGCAGCGGCGGCTTCGGCGAGGTCGTCCGTGTTATCCCGGGTGCCATTTTCCGTAGAGTCCATGTTACTTGCATGGCTTTGGCGTGCCTTAGAGCAACATCATAGTCCGTGGTGTTTGGGCGGCTCATCTCTAGGTTTGTTGTCGTCCTGCTTGGGCGTGCCATCGCCGTGTTTGGGGGTGTCCACCATGTAGATGTCATAGGTGGACATGGCTAACCAGCGGCCGATGATGGGGCGACAACGGTGTTTCTGTGGATACACTATCCTCATCCATGTATTCGGTATTTTCTGAGGTGTAATCCAGGATGTCGGTTAAATCTTGGACAATAGCTACTAACTTGGTGGTGGGTGGGACGTAAAATCCCCGTGACATGCCTATTCGGGTTGCTGAATGCGAGCTGAGGGCAGGTTCTCCTGAATATCCATCTTCTCAATTTGGTCCAGCGCCTTGTTTAATAGAGAAAGGGTCGCTGAGTTTGAGGGTGGCGGGAGTTCCAGGCCTAACTCCATCGTAGCGGGGTGAGGGATGATCTGCACACTAACCATGTTTTGGTCTTCAAGGGCCGAGTTGAGCTCGAGGCTCGGGACTGGATCATCCTCGAAGGTTGAAGACGGGACCTGGTCCTCGAGTGTAGTTTCCATACTGAGGCTCGAAGCCGAGTCGCTCGGGTCAGGGGTAGTTCCTAGCTTCCGACCGTCGACTTGTTGCAAGGTCTCAAGGCCAGAGACGTGTCGTGAGGAAAGGGTTTGGCTGAGAGTGAATCTCGACGTCTGAATCTTACTTCCGCATGAGGTTTCGAAGATGGGTCTTCCGCAGATATTGTCAGTCTGGCTGAAAGCGTTTCTTGTCCCTCGCTCAAAGTAGAGCCCTCCGAGCTTGAGGCTAGCTGGAGGACCGGGGCCGATCCATGGATCAGATTGGAGAGGGGCTCGACAATGGGCACGTCGAAGCCCATGGATGCGCGGGAGGAGGTTTTGAATCTAGCAAAGACCAGACCGCCTCGTGTATCCACAACATACTCCAAATTGCCGAATCGAATCCGACGCTCCAGGTCAAAGTTGCCGATCTAGTCTAGATGACCAGTTGGGTTGGCGTGCAGCATGATGTTGTCGAAGGCGAAGAGTTGGTCGGGGACTAAGAGGTCCCCAGAGCTGACGCCTTCTTCGATGATCAGGCAAGCCATCGGTCCTTGGGCGACCTAACAGCGGAACTCTCAATGAGAGCACCAATGTCGGTGTCAAAACCAGCAGATCTCGGGTAGGGGGTCCTGAGCTATGTATCTAGGATCAATGGGGAACAAGGGACGATGAACACAATGTTTACCCAGGTTCGTGCCCTCTCGAAGAGGTAATACCCTACGTCCTGCTTGATTGTATTGGATGTATAATATGGTTACAAAGTAGATCTATCTCGAGATCAGATGAGCTAAACCCTAAGTCGATGAGGTGATGAATGTACCTCTACTCCTAAAGACTAAAACCCTCGGTTTATATGGGCACCCGTAGGGTTAGGGATACATGCGACTGGTTACAAGGAAGGGAAGATCTTGCCTAATCTTGGATTGTAGGAGACACCACGACTCCGAAAATTCCTTATCCGGGCATTGATCTGTACTCGGGCTTGGCTCCTTAGTAGCCCATCAATCCGGCCCAAATACAATAGGCCGGCAGCCCAAGGACCCCTTAATCCAGGACTCCCTCAGGTATAGCATGTGAAAAAGTTCACCAGAGAAGCATAGGGTAAATGCCTCTGTTTCACATGTTATTATTTTTGTCAAGATCCTTGTGTCATGTGACAACATGATATATTGTAGCAGCGGAAGCCATTGGTCACTTGTAAAGGGATCTTAAACAGGCCACGCGAAGATTTGTACTATGCAGAGTCGCATCGTCAGGCTGGCCAGCATGTCTTAACCCATAGGAAGGAATATGTGAATGCGCTCAACGCAGAAAATTCACGACAGGCATAGGAGATTGGGAATCTAAAAGCCCCACCAAGGCGGAAGATCGACAAACGAGTGAAGCTATGTTTGTTAAACTTTTTGTTTCCATTTTACGATGGTTTCCTGGTTGTAGGATTGCTAGATATGATCAGCAGGCTAATATGTGTTTCCTGGCAGTTTCCCAGGCTGCTCAGCCCCTTGAGGCCCCTGGCCCATTGCCCGAAGACATCATAGCTCATTTGTTTGTGGTTCATGAAAGCGAACAAAATTCGATGAAGGGTGTGGTTAAGGCTTTATGGCCTGAGGAGGAACATGTGCCCGAAGACATGGCGGTCCTTGCCAAGCGTCTTAAGAGAGCTCGGCACCGGGTTCAGGACTCGAAGATATCATTACGTCGTGAGGGAGCGAGGGAGACTTGGGCCATGTTCAAGACATGGTACACCGGTGTGGATACAACACACGTGGCTGAGGTAGGGTCCATAGGGCCTGACAGGGAGGTAACACCCACAAGCCTGATGTACGAAAATTTCATGACTGCCTCTCGCTTTTCGCAGAAAGATTGTGCCCTAAACACCTTAATAGATGGGTTAGACTAAGTGTAATTAAGTAATTTTTGTGCGACTTTATGTATCAAAGTACCTTATATCATTAATGAATAATTCTAAATGTCTTAACTATATCAATTAGCCATCTGCTTCTACCTCCTTGTCCAGTCGCCGAGGAGTATCCCTTACTACTGGTGAAACTAGTCAGACCAGATACTTCGGGGGACAAGGTGATCCGGCCATTTAGTTCGAAAGATAAGAGTAGCGCGGAGCGTTATGTTATATTACTTCTTAACGTTAGAAAAGTCTTCTGAGAAAAATAGTCCTTCCAACAGTTCCTTTTCTTGGGTGATTGTGCCAAGCACTTTGTGTCAGAAGATGAGTGACCTCGGGGGTAAAGCCCCTGGTCAGGGTTTGAAAGACACCCTCCACTCTACTCCTATGTCACGGACGACCAATTTGTACGTTTAACAACGCTAGCTTTCGGCTTTATCCGTCTGAGGTGTTGCTCCGGATAACCCGGCAGTAACAATCACAGCGGTGCTTGCTACTTGTGATCCGCGTTGGTAAATTCCCTGAGTTATGAAACCAAGGTTATTAATCCAGTAGGAGAACCAAGAAACACTATGTAAACAACACCTACATACAAACAACAAAACCTTGCAACCCAGCGCTTTAGAGGGGTTGTCAATCCCTACAAGGTAAGATAAATAGATAGACTGATATATGCAAATAAAATAAAGGCAAATCAAACGCAGCAAAAGTGTTTTTGGATTTTTGGCAAAATAGATCCGAATATAAGTGATAGGAAAATAGACCTAGGACACGTAGATGATACGTCTTCAACGTATCTATAATTTTTGATTGTTCCATGCTATTATATTACCTGTTTTGGATGCTTAATGGTCTTTAATATGCACTTTTGTATTATTTTTGGGACAAACCAATTAACCGGAGGTCCAGTGCTAGTTTTTTTTGCCTATTTCTGTGTTTTGCAGAAAAGGAATATCAAACGGAGTCCAAATGGAACGAAACCTTCGGGAGGATCTTTCTTGGACCGAAAGAAAACCAGAAGACTTGGAGTTGAAGTTTGGAACGCCACGAGGCGGCCACGAGGCAGGAGGGCGCGCCCAGGGGGGTAGGCGCGCCCCCACCCTTGTGGGCCCCTCGTAGCACCAGCGATGTACTTCTTCCACCTATATATACCCTTGTACCCTAGAAACATCGGGGAGAGCAACGAAACCACTTTTCCACTGGCGCAACCTTCTGTACCCGTGAGATCCCATATTGGGGCCTTTTCCGGCGCTCCGCCGGAGGGGGATTCGATCATGGAGGGCTTCTACATCAACACCATAGCCTCTCCGATTATGTGTGAGTAGTTTACCACAGACCTTTGGGTCCATAGTTATTAGCTAGATAGCTACTTCTCTCTCTTTGTTTCTCAATACAAAGTTCTCCTCGATGTTCTTGGAGATCTATTCGATGTAATTCTTTTTGCGGTGTGTTTGTCAAGATCCGATGAATTGTGGGTTTATGATCAAGATTATCTATGAATAATATTTGGTTCTTCTCTGAATTCTTATATGCATGATTTAATATCTTTGCAAGTCTCTTCGAATTATCAGCTTGGTTTGACCTACTAGATTGATCTTTCTTGCAATGGGAGAAGTGCTTAGTTTTGGGTTCAATCTTGCGCTTCTCAATCCCAGTGACAGAAAGGGAACCGACACGTATTGTATTGTTGCCATTGAGGATAAAAAGATGGGGTTTATATCATATTGCTTGAGTTTATCCCTCTACATCATGTCATCTTGCTTAAGGCGTTATTCCGTTCTCATGAACTTAATACTCTAGATGCATGCTGGATGGCGGTCGATATGTGGAGTAATAGTAGTAGATGCAGAATCTTTTCGGTCTACTTGACACGGACGTGATGCGTATGTTCATGATCATGCCTAGATATTCTCATAACTATGCGCTTTTCTATCAATTGCTCGGCAGTAATTTGTTCACCCACCGTAATTTATGCTATCATGAGAGAAGCCACTAGTGAAACCTATGCCCCCCGGGGCTACTTTACATCATATAAGTTTTTGATCTACAATTCTAGTTTACTATTTATTTTGCAATCTTTATTTTCCAATCTATACAACAAAAATACCAAAAATATTTATCTTATTATCTTTATCAGATCTCACTTTTGCAAGTCATCGTGAAGGGATTGACAACCCCTTTATCGCGTTGGTTGCAAGGTTCTTCATTGTTTGTGCAGGTACTAGGCGACTTGCGTGTAGTTTCCTACTGGATTGATACCTTGGTTCTCAAAAATTGAGGGAAATACTTACGCTGCTTTGCTACATCACCCTTTCCTCTTCAAGGGAAAACCAACGCATGCTCAAGAGGTAGCAAGAAGGATTTCTGGCGCCGCTGCCGGGGAGATTTACGCCAAGTCAAGAGTCAAGATTTGATCTCCCATCAACTTGCCGATTTTTGGCGCCGTCGCCGCGGAGATCTACGCCAAGTCAAGACATAGCAAGTACCCATCATAAACTCTTCTCCCCCGCATTACATTATTTGCCATTCGCCTCTCGTTTTCCTCTCCCCCACTTCTAAAATATTTTTAGAAAATCGCAAAAATGTTTGCCTACTTTTCATTTGCCTTTTTCTCACTCGATCTTATGTTTGCTTTTGTTTCCATGTGCCTTCTATTTGCTTGCATCTTCGCTTGGTAAAAATCTATCTATGGATCGTCATCCACTTGCTAATCTTTTTAAAAGATCCAATTATGTTGAACCAATTGCTAGTGAGTTGAGTGCACTAGATTATCTTTATGAGGTTTTGCTTGCAATTCATGAATCTGAAATTTGTGATGAAGTGATTAAAGAAGAAATTTATGAAGTGATTCACGATAGCTCTTTGAATGAAAAACATGATTGCAATGATGTTATTATAAATTCTATTAATGTTAATTGTGTTAATGATATGCAAAACCCTAAGCTTGGGGATGATGTGCCCACTACTTGTTGCAATGATCATGATTGGGGTGATGCTTCTTACGATCTTGAAAATTTATTTAAGCCCCATGATGAAAATAAGATTGATTATAATGTTTGCAAAAATATTGAAAGTGGGTTTGGAAGAGTGTCAACTCTGGATCCCACATATTTGGAATATTATCAATCTTATGAAATTTCTGATAAAAGTGGGCTTGGAGAAGTCATGACTTTATTTGATGATAATCCCACTATTTTGGAAGAGTGTCAACTTTCCATGCATCTCGGTCATGTTGAGAATATTTTATGTGATAGTTATATTGTTGAATTTGATTATGATCCTACACGTAATTATTATGAGAGAGGAAAATATGCTTGTAGAAATTTTCATGTTACTAAATTACCTCTCGTTATGTTGAGATTGCTACCGTTCCTTTGTGCTTCCTTGCATATGCTAGTTATTGCTTGCCTTGCTAATTTTTTGCTTATAAGATGCCTAGGCATAGGAAGTATGTTAGACTTAGATGTGTTTTTCACATGCTACGTGATGCTCTCTTCGTGTTTCAATTGCTATCCTTCATGTGAGCATCATCGAAATTATCAACGCCTAGATAAGGGCGTTAAACGATAGCGCTTGTTGGGAGGCAACCCAATTTTATTTTGTTCTTTGCTTTTTTATCCTGTTTAGTAATAAATAATTCATATGGCTTATGTTTAGATGTGGTTTTACATTTTATTTAGTGTTTGTGCCAAGTAGAACCTTTGGGAAGACTTGGGTGAAGTCTTTGCGATCTTGCTGTAAAAAACAGAAACTTTTGCGCTCACGAGATTAGCTGCCAGTTTTTTACTGGAGAGTGCTTTTAGGTTGATTCTGTTTGCAGATGATTAATAGACAAATTCCTCCCATCCACTAATTTATTTCAGAATTTTAGAGTTACCGAAGTATTCTAAAGTTACAGATTGCTACAGACTGTTCTGTTTTTGACAGATTCTGTTTTTCGTGTGTTGTTTGCTTATTTTGATGAATTTATGAGTAGTATTGGGGGTATGAACCATAGAGAAGTTGGAATAAAGTAGGTTTAACACCAATGTAAATAAATAATTAGTTCAATACAGTACCTTAAAGTGGTGGTTTGTTTTCTTATACTAACGGAGCTCATGAGATTTTTTGTTAAGTTTTGTGTTGTGAAGTTTTCAAGTTTTTGGGTAAGGATTTTTTGGACTATGGAATAAAGAGTGGCAAGAGCCTAAGCTTGGGCATGCCCATGGCACCCCAAGGTAAAATTCAAGTACAACTAAAAACCTAGCTTGGGGATGCCCTGGGAAGGCATACCCTCTTTCGTCTTCGTCTATCGGTAACTTTACTTGAGACTATATTTTTATTCACCACATGATATGTGTTTTGCTTGGAGCATCTTGTATGATTTGAGTCTTTGATTTTTAGTTTACCAAAATCATCCGTGTTGTACACACCTTTTGGGAGAGACACACATGAATCGGAATTTATGAGAATACTCTATGTGCTTCACTTATATCTTTTGAGCTAGATAATTTTGCTCTAGTGCTTCACTTATATCTTTTAGAGCACGGTGGTGGTTTTATTTTATAGAAATTATTGATCTCTCATGCTTCACTTATATTATTTTGAGAGTCCTTTAGAACATCATGGTAATTTGCTTTGGCTATAAAACTAGTCCTAATATGATAGGCATCCAAGATGGGTATAATAAAGACTTTCTTATAAAGTGCGTTGAATACTATGAGAAGTTTGATGCTTGGTGATTGTTTTGAGATATGAGGATGGTGATATTAGAGTCATGCTAGTAGAGTAATTGTGAATTTGAGGAATACTTGTGTTAAAGTTTGTGATTCACGTAGCATGCACGTATGGTGAACCGTTATGTGATGAAGTTGGAGCATGATTTATTTATTGATTGTCTTCCTTTGTGTGGAGGTCGGAATCGCGCGATGGTTAACTCCTACCAACCCTTCCCCTAGGAGCATGCGTGTAGTGCTTGGTTTTGATAACTTGTAGATTTTTGCAATAAGTATATGAGTTCTTTATAACTAATGTTGAGTCCATGTATTATACGCACTCTCACCCTCCCACCATTGCTAGCGTCTCTAGTATCGCACAACTTTCGCTGGTACCATACACCCACCATATACCTTCCTCAAAACAGCCACCATACCTAACTATTATGGAATTTACATAGCCATTCCGAGATATATTGCCATGCAACTTTCCACCATTCCGTTTATTATGATACGCTCCATCATTGTCATATTGCCTTGCATGATCATGTAGTTGACATTGTATTTGTGGCAAAGCCACCCTTCACATTTTTTTTTCATACATGTCACTCTTGATTCATTGCACATCCCGGTACACCGCCGGAGGCATTCACATAGTGTCATATTTTGTTCTAAGCATCGAGTTGTAATTCTTGAGTTGTAAGTAAATAAAAGTGTGATGATCTTCATTATTAGAGCATTGTCCTAGTGAGGAAAGGATGATGGAGACTATGATTCCCTCACAAGTCGGGATAAGACTCCGGACGAAAAATAAAAGTAAAATAAAAAAGAGGCCATAAAAAGGGAGAAAAAGGGCCCAAAATAAAAAAATGAATGAGAGAAAAAAGGGCCACCAGGTGGGGACAACCCACCTGGGCACGCCAGGAGAGGGTGGCGTTCCCTGGTGGGTTGTGCCCAACCAGGTGCCCCCCCTCCGGTGATTCTTGGCTCCAGTATTTTTCTTTTATTATATAAAAAATCCTCGCAAAGTTTCCTTCCATTCAGAGAATATTTATTTCTGCAGAAAAACAACACCATGGTAGTTCTGCTGAAAACAACGTCAGTCCGGGGTTAGTTTCATTCAAATCATGCAAATTAGAGTCCAAAATAAGAGGAAAAGCATTAGGAAAAGTGGATACGTTGGAGACGTATCAACTCCCCCAAGCTTAAACATTTGCTTGTCCTGAAGCAAGTCAGTTGATAAACTGAAAGTGAGAAAGAAAAACTTTTATGAACTCTTTTAATCTTGTTTGCATAAATAAGCTTAAACGACACCCAGGTTTTCAGCCAGCATTATCACTGATCATGTAGACAATAAATCTTAAAGATTATAATGACTCATATCAATGACATAATCAGCTAGCGAGCAATAATAAGATATCTCAAAGAGCAACACGTTATCAAAACAGCCATGATATAATATGAAAACAGTGGTATCTCGCTAGCCCTTTCCGAGACCGCAAAACATAAATGCAGAGCACCTCCAAAGTCCGAGCAACGACTAAAATTGTAATACATGGTAGAAAAGATCCAGTCATGATAACACCCAACATTCACTACACACAATGCATAGGCATGACAACAGTGCTCTCAGATCTAATGCTTATTAGAGAAGGTGATGACTCAACATAGAAGTAAATAGATAGTCCCTTCGCTGAGGGAAGCAATGATTTGCAGAGGTGCCAGAGCTCAAAATTTTAAAACAGAGGTAAATGATATTTTGAGATATGCACCCTTCTCATTTACTTCACGACTATCAGCTATCGATATCTCCCATGCTAAACAGGCTAGTGGCGGTTCCCAAGTGAAAAAGTAAAGGTTTTGACTCCATTGGGAGTTTTTGTTTATTTATTTGTAGTCGCTTTTTCTTTTGCAATTTGGGACTGGAAATCCCTATTACTGCCCTTTTCTCGTGTAATGGCGAGTGAATAACCACTCAACCTGAGAATAACCCGCTTAGCATGGAAAATACCAACTGCCTCATATCGCTCCATGAACGATCCAGACACACAAAAATGATATTTATTTGAAGTTTTTAGAGGTGGTGTCGGGGGAAACTGTCCGCCACGAACACCTATGGGACCGGAGCCCCTTGTCTGTGCGGTACGAGGGCGGAGGGAGCACAAAGAGCAGATCGTGGCGAGCACGCGGGCAGTTTTACCCAGGTTCGGGCCGCGGTAGACGCGTAAAACCCTACTCCTGCTTGGTTGTGTATTGAGTTTGAGCGCTCGGGAGCTTGAAGAAGCAGCTACACCAGGCGCGAGAGTGATCTAGGTTCCGAACCCCCTCCACGTTGTGCATGGGCCTCCTTTTATAATGCAAGGGGTCACCGACAGGTGTCAACGTAGGAGAAAGGGGTAAAAACGTAAAAGAGGTGGTAGTTGTAACAGTGCGGGAACAGTGGAGCTACAGTACAGAACAGTGGTCTATACCTACTTTGACAGTGGGAGACAAGGGCATTTAATACCCGTCGCCGTCGACCCCGAAAGCTCCCGCCTTAGCGTCTCCGTCTGCCACGGCGATGGATTCATCACCGTGGAGCGCCACCGTGTACCCCAGGCTGCACAGCCATCCGCCACGCGTCCCTGGATAGGCCCCAGGGCGACGCGTGGGCCGATGAGCTGGAGCGTGGGCACACAGCGCAGTCTTCCCGGCAAGCACCTTGCCGGGGCCTTGATCTTGCCGGGCCCGGGAGCTTGCCGCTCCCCGGGCCCTTGCCGGGGCGCATGCAGCGCCGAGGCGTTGTCTTCTAGTCTTCCTGGCAAGCTCCTCTTGCCAGGGTCTTGTGTTAGCGGGGCAGTCTTGAGCCTGGTACGGCCTTCCCGGCAAGCTCCTCTTGCCGGGGTCTCGATCTCATGTCTTGTATACTTTGTTTTTGAATGGTTTAATAGGGAGCAGGAAGGTCCCCGGCGAGCACGCAGTAAACCCTGCCGCGGGAAGCTGCAACTGCCCGTGCACAAGTTGAGGTACTGAGGTACCCCCACCTTAGTACACCGACAGGAGCCCCCGGGCCTGGGCCACACACGGTGCCGAGCGCTGTTGGGCCAGGCCCAAAACAGTGCACGGGCACCCGCGGCCCGCGGCGCGCCGAATCCACTTCCATATCCGCCGCACCCCACGGTAACGGCACGCGTCGATCGCGGCACCGTGGGATGGGACGTGCCCACGATCTCTTAATGGAAAGGGCGAAACGCCCCCCACTCCCCCCATAAAAGCAGAGGAAGCGGGCGCGGTTCCCCTCCTTGCGCTTTCATTGCATCGTCTTCCTTCTCCAAAGATTCTCTCTTGCGCTCTGCCTCCACATCTCCGCCGCCGCCGAGCTCTTCGTTCCCCTCCTTCCGCCGCGTCCGCCATGGCCCCAAAGACCGACAGGGCGAAGGCGGAGAAGTCCAAGCGGGAGAAATCGGAGCAAGCGGCCAAGCTCATCGCGTACCGGAAGCGGCATGTCGTCTTCCCGCCGAAGCTCGGCGTGCGGGAGCTCTGGAACAAGTATTACTTGTTCTAGGCCAAGGAGACCGACGCGCATCCCCGCACGCGAGCATATCCGGCCGCCGCCAAGGACAGCTATCCCGGCGGGTACTACTTTTTTGCTGCCTTCTTTCATTGTGGTCTCTGTCCTCCTTTCTCAAACTTCTTCTGCGACGTCATGAACACATATGGCCTCCATCTGCTTGACTTCACCCCCAACGCCATCCTCACCATGGCTGTTTTCGCACACATGTGCGAAAACTTCATAGGAGTCCACCCCAATGTAGCACTCTTTAGACACTTCTTCACTCCTAGAGCCGAGGCCGATGCCCCCCTCTCCGGAGGAATTTCTTGGGTCTTTCGTCTGAATAAAAAGGGGGCGTACTTGCCGGGGGAGCTCCGCGGCAAGTGGGAAGAATGGCGAGCGGAGTGGTGCTGGATCGTAGAAGACCAGCCGCAAGCCTTCACCGCGCCGCGCACAACGCCCATCGTGCGCGGCAGGGACTGGAGTGAGCTGGACTCGGACGATATCAAGCTCGATATCGCTCTTGTCCGGATTCTTCGTCTTCGGATGGCCAAGCTGTCAGTTGCTGAGGTGGGCGCAGATTTCCTCCGCCGGCGCATCGCCCCTCTCCAAGACCGGAAGAGGCAGGCCTGGGAGTACGGCGGCCCGGCAGACATCATGAGGCTGCGCCCCGGGCTCAACTTCAATTTCACCACGCTGGAGCTGAGGGGAATGGTCCGGGAACTCTTCAAGTACGACCCGGCACACCCCAAGTGGTTCAGGACTCCCCGGGAAGTGGTGCCGCTCTGCAACAACATCGTCAGGGATCGGATCCTCGCCATGATGCCCATGTGTGACTCGCACGGCTTGGACCGCACGTGGATCGCCCCGAAGCCCATCGACGTCCTCAACTTCTACGACAACCTCGCAGAGGTGGCGAAGAACAAGGACGACCTCAAGCTGCACACGCGGGACACCACCGAGCAGGAGATCGCCTACATAGCTTCCCGGGCTGAAGAGGCCGCCGCAGCCGCGGCGGCAGGAATTTTCGGATACTCGCCGGAACAGGCGGAGGCTGCGGACGCGTCCACCCAGGCGGAGGAGGCGGAGATCCGCAGGTTGCTGAAGCTTCCTCCCGACGCGCTCGCCGGGGTCCCCTCGCTGAGGCACTCCGGGATCCACGGGATCGCGGCCGAGGCCGCGGCAATGGAGGGTACCGCTGGAGGGAGCAGAGGCGCCGCGAGGGGCGGAGGCGCCAAGGGAAAGGGGGCCGCAGCGCAGGACGCTGGGCCCAGTGAGCCGGCCGGGGAAGAGGAGGAGGAGGAGGAGGAGGCCGAGGACTCCGGCGGATCCACGGAGTTGTACGCCGACGACCTCTCCTCGTCGGAGAGCTCCCCGCCCCCGGCAAGCCCGAGGCAGTCCCCGGCGAAACGTCTCCGCAAGGCGGCGACGGGGGAAAGGGCGCAGGCGCCCCGGCAACAGCCAGCTCGCAGGGCAGCTCCCCGGGGGAGCCAAGCCGCGCCAAGGCCGTCCGGCGCACCAGCCGCAGCGGAGGCGGCCCGTGCGCGGACCACGACGGAGGCGCCTCGCAGGCCGGCAGCGAGCCGGCAGGGGTCTTCTCGGAGCGGAGCAACGGCTCCGCCCGCCCCTCGGGCGCCGGCTACCACAGGGGCTGGGTCTTCGCAGCCCCCAGCCCCGGTGAACACCAAGCGCGCGAGGGAGTCTTCGTCTTCCGCTCCTCGCGCCGACGCGCCCACGGTGGAGTATGATTTCTCCGCCCTGAGCGAGGACGACGAGGAGGACCGGGAGTAAGGATCCGGGACCTTACACCTTCTCGATTTCTGTCTTGATTTTTTTGTTGATGTTGACTCTGTTTATTGTTCTGATTTCAGGACCCTGGCCCATCGCGCGGCGAAGAAGGCCAAGGCGCCCGAGGTCGAGGTCGCGGAAGACTCGGCAGCTGCGGCAACAGGGGGTGTGCCGGAGCCGAGCCTGCTGGACCCGAGCGCTGCTCCGAGGAGCAGCCCCCAGCATAGCCCGCAGCGCAGCCCCCAGCGTAAGTCTGGGGTGTTCTCTTTTCGCTTGTCGGGGTACGCCTGGGGATTTGATTTTGTCTTCATGTCTTGACGTTTCTTGTCTTGTTCTGTGCAGAGGTGGAGCCACAGCGGGAAGAGCGCCCGGAGACTGTCGTCGAGGAGCCGCAGGCCCCGCCGTCCCCGCCAAGGCAGAACTCTCCGGCAAGGGAGAGTGCTCCGCCAAGGGTGGGTACTCCGCCGAGGCAGAGTACTCCGCCAAGGGCGAGCAGCCCGGCGAGGGTGACTTCTCCGACAAGGCCGAGCTCCCCGGCGAGGGAGCCCGCCGCTGAGGACGTCCGCCAAGGTATGTTTTGTGACTTGTTTTCTTGGCTTGCCTCTTTTTGGATATTTGCTTGAATCTTGAACTTCTTTTTCTTCTTCTTCTTTTCAGATCTTCCTCCTCCTGAGCCCATGGAGACGGAGGTTATCAACCTTGAGGAGGAGGGCGCGCAGGGCGGCGGTGGCGACGCTCCTGTCGTCGAGGAGGTGGCCGAGGCCGCCGAGCCGGCCGCGCAGGAGACTGCTCCGGCTGCAGACGCAGCGGCCGGGGAGGGGGATGGCGACCGCACCGCCGGCCCGGAGGCGGCGGGAGCATCGGATGCTGCACCGGCCACCGGCCCCTCTGCCGGCGAGGAGCAGAGGTACTATCTCGAGGCCCCCAACGGCGTCTTTATCCAGATGCCTTGGGGGTCCTCATCGCGAGCTCCTGCGGAGGGCGAGGCATTCGACGGAGAAGTCCTCGCCTCCGCAGGCCTGAAGATCGTCGAGGCGCCCGGCGGGAGTGAGGGGCCCGAGGAGGAGAGGTTGCTCCACCAGCTCCTGGCCCTTTACCGGGCCAGGCAGGCGAAACTCGCCTCCCGGGAGGCCCTTGCCGCCAAGGCCGCCGCGGAAATGGAGAAGCGTGCGGCGGAGCTCAGCGCCGCCAACCAGGCGGCCCTCCGCGAGGTGACGGAGGAGCGTGAGCGTCTCGCCGGCGAGTACCAGGAGTGGGTGCTCGAGAAGGCTGAAGCTGAAGAACAGCAGCGGCTCGCCGGGGTGGAGATGTCCCGGCGAGAGGGAGAGCTCGCGCAGCGGAAGGTCGAGCTGGACTCCCATGAGGAGGACCTTGCCGCTCGCGAGGCTGCCCTTGGCGGGGAGCTGAAGGAGGCGAAAGCCGCCGCGGTCGCCGCGGAACACGCCAAGAAGGAGCTTGCCGCCAAGGTTGAACAGTTGGAGAAAGCGCTGAAGGTGAGCGCAGAGAAGGTTGCCGCGCTCATCTTGGAGCGCGAGAAGGATGCTCACACAAACTCCGAGCTTCAGGTGAGTCTCTCCAAGAGGGGCGACGAGTTGAAGGCCGCCAAGGACTCCATTGAGGACTTGGAACTGAAGGTCACCACTCTGAAGGAATCGCTCGACGCTGCCCGGGCTCAGGAGAACAAGCTGAAGGAGGAGCTCCGCAAGGAGCGGACCTTAGTGGACAGCGTCAACAAGGCATCCGAGCTCTTCCGCCAGACCATCGAGGTATGGACTGAAGACTTGGTTTCTTCTGCGTCCAACATTGACCAGGAGCTGCTGGCGCTGAAGGTCGAACACCTCATCTACTCGCCGGATCCGGACCTCCCGCACAGCGCCAAGCTCAGCCTCTTCTTCAGAGGAATCGCGCCGGCCCTTGCAGGTCTCCGGAACCGCATCCCCGCGCAGCTGGCCGAGGAGTCGCGCCTGCTCTGCGCGGGAACTCTGGAGCGGGTGCTGACGAAGATCGTGTACCGCAACCCGGGGATCAATCTCACCAACGTTCTTCGCAGCTTGCCGGCTGATGCAGACACGGAGGCCCTGAAGGAGCAGGTCGGCCACATCATCGCCAAAGTGGCAAAGCTTGGCAGGAAGGAGGGCGACCGCGTAGACTAGGGCTCCATTATCTTTATCTTTTTGTTGCTGCACATTATGTCATGAACTTATTAGTCCATTGCGACAAGTTATCCTTTGTAAGATATTTACTTTATTTTGATCAATCAGTGCAATGTTATCTTCCTTGTCTCAATCCTTTACTTTGTATGTTTTTCACCCTACGCTCCCGGGGAGCTTGCCGGCAAGGGGCCTTTGCCGCGAGCGCTGAGTGCTGGACTCTGAGCAGCCTGCTGGCCAAGGTCCTCGCCGGCAAGCAACCTTGCCGCAGCTAGTCGCAACGCACTTAGCTTGCTGAGCGTACTCGGAAACGAAGCAAGGGCGCGACACTTGTCGCAACTCACTTACATCGTTGAGCGAACTCGAAAACAAGATAAGGGTGCGGCAAGCTACGGGTAGGTTCCTCCGCGCACAGGTTTTCCATACAAAATGTGATCGTTCAAGGAAGACATCTAAAATTTAAAATTTGAACTGGTCAAATTCTAACAACTTATCTTTCATATGTTGCTTGCTTATATTGTTCGCTTTCCGGTAAGGCTTCTCTTTCTTGAACAGCACTTGGTTCCTCCTCCACTTCCTTCCCCCCGGCAAACTTGTGCGCGAGGAACGTTCCTTCTGTTTAAGAGGAAAGAAAAAAGGAGAGGGAAACAAGCATATGGCCTTTCGGCGTAATAGTGCTTACCGTATATCTGAGTGTTGCACCAAATGCCAAACAGAACATGCAAATAGCAAAGAAAAGCATGCAAAAGGCGATCGGTGCGAGAAACACAAAAACTTTACTGATGCACGGGGTCTGCGCCCGGCTTTGTACAAAGGGTTACATGCAACAGCGGCAAAGCTTGTGCAAAAGGTGGTTGCCGGAGCGGATCACGGCAACCGCGCCTTAGGGGTGAAACTTGCGAAGATGCTCTATGTTCCAGGAGTTGCTCACCGGTAAGCCTTCTTCGGTCTCGAGGCGGACAGCGCCGGGCCTCGTAACTTGTCTCACCCGATAAGGGCCTTCCCACTTCGGCGTCAACTTGTTGGAATTCTTGGCGGACTGAACACGCCGAAGAACAAGGTCGCCTTCCTCGAGACTCCTGGCCTTGACTTTGCGGCTATGGTAGCGGCGCAAAGCTTGCTGGTATCGAGCAGCTCGTACAGCAGCCTGGAGACGTCCCTCCTCAAGGAGCAATGCGTCATCTTGCCGCAGTTGCTCTTGCTCGAGCTCATCATAAGCGAGCACTTGAGGAGATCCGTATACGAGTTCCGTGGGGAGAACTGCCTCTGCTCCATAGACTAGAGCAAAGGGTGTCTGTCCGGTGGCTCGACTTGGTGTCGTTCTGATTGACCAAAGAGCCGCCGGTAGCTCCTCTATCCAATTTCTTCCGCACTTGCGCAGCCTGTCAAAGGTTCTTGTCTTGAGCCCGCGCAGCACTTCAGCATTTGCCCTTTCCGCTTGACCGTTGCTCCTCGGGTGAGCAACAGAAGCGAAACAGACCTTGGCACCAAGGTCTTGGACGTACTGCATGAAGGTGCGACTAGTGAATTGCGTACCGTTGTCGGTGATGATCCTGTTAGGGATCCCGAAACGGCAAACAATCGACCTGAAGAACCTGACCGTTGACTGTGCTGTCACCTTCCTCACTGGCTCCACTTCTGGCCACTTTGTGAACTTGTCGATTGCAACGTACAAGTACTCAAAGCCCCCGACAGCACGAGGGAAAGGGCCGAGGATATCGAGCCCCCAGACCGAGAAGGGCCATGACAAAGGGATTGTTTGGAGAGCTTGAGCTGGCTGATGAATTTGCTTCGCATGGAACTGGCACGCTTCACACTTGGTTACTAGTGCAGTTGCATCTTGGAGGGCTTCTTGCCAAAAGAACCCTTGCCGGAAAGCTTTCCCGGCAAGCGCCCTTGCGCCAATGTGGTGGCCGCATATGCCTCCGTGTATTTCCGCCAACAGCTTCTGTCCATCTTCTCTGGAGATGCACTTCAACCTTACACCATTGAGTCTTCTTCTGTACAGCTCGTTATCCACGAATTGGTACATACTTGACTGCCTGGTTATCTTCTCTATCTCTTGAGGGTCGTCGGGAAGTTCTCCAGTTTGAAGAAAACGGACGATCTGCTGCGCCCATGCCGGAGCTCGAGACTCGACGGCAAGGACTAAAGGCTCGAGGGCCGCTGCGGGAACCTCAGCTTCTACGGCAAGGACCTCTGGTCCTGCCGGAGCTGACGGTCCCCCGGCAAGCTCGCCGGGGCGAGGCTTGCCGGGAACGCTTGCTTCAACTGTACAAGCCCGAGGACTTGCAGGAGCAAACTGTTCCTCAGCGTTCTGGTTGTTGATCTTGGGGACCTTGGCGGCGGTTTCAGGAAGATCCGCCGGCAAGTAGTCGCCGGAGACCAACTTTCTCTTCTTGGACCGCCCAATTGATGGTGTAACGGATGGCTGAGTCAGCTTGAGCAAGAAGGTCCCTGGTTCCACAGGTAACTTCATCAAAGCGCACTTTGAAAGGCCGTCTGCAATTTCATTTTGAGCTCTCGGGACGTGCTCCATCTGCAAACCTTCAAAGTGCTCTTCAAGCTTTCTCACTTCATCGACATAGGCTTCCATCAAAGGGCTCTGATAGCTCTTGTTCACTTGTCGGACCACCAACTGAGAATCTCCCCGCACAATCAGCTTTCTGATCCCAAGTTCGGCCACAATCCTGAGGCCGGCGAGCAAGCCTTCATATTCTGCAGTGTTGTTTGTCGCCTGCTCCCTGGGAAAGTGCATCTGGATAACATATTTGAGGTGCTCTCCGGTGGGCGCGATGAGTACCACGCCAGCACCGGCGCCTTGCAGCGAGAAGGCACCGTCAAAATACATTACCCATTCACTTGTCGCTTCTTGCACGGGTGCACTTGTTTCTTGAACTTCCTCATCTGGTGTTGGGGTCCACTCAGCTATGAATTCTGCCAAAGCTCGGCTCTATATGGTTGAAGTACTTTCAAATTTGAGTCCAAAGCTCGACAGCTCCAGTGCCCACTCAACGATCCTGCCTGTTGCTTCTGGATTGTGCAATATCCTCTTCAACGGAAAGCGAGTGACCACTGTTATCTCATGGGCTTGGAAGTAATGGCGCAACTTTCTCGAGGCCATGAGAAGGCCAAAAAGCAACTTCTGCACACCAGAGTATCTTGATCTAGCCCCCTGGAGAAGGGAACTTACAAAATACACTGGGCGCTGCACCATCTTCTTCCGCACCTCTCCTTGCTCCTGCGCAGAGTCATCCTTGTCGGGACCAGAGCTTGTCGGGACAGCCCCCTGCTTGTCGCTGGATTCGCTTGCCGGTGGTGGTGACTCCTCGTCGGACTCCCTCTCCGCTACTAACGCAGCACTAACCACCTGGTTGGTTGCTGCTAAGTATAGCAACAACTTTTCCTGTGGTCTAGGTGCTGTTGGGGAACGTTGCATGGGAAACAAAAATTTTCCTACCGTTCACCAAGATCAATCTAGTAGATGCAACTACGAGGGGAGAGTGTGATCTACGTACCCTTGTAGATCGCTAAGCGGAAGCGTTATGAACGCGGATGATGGAGTCGTACTCGTCGCGATTCAGATCGCCGAAGACCTAGCACCGAAGCAACGGTGCCTCCGCGTTCTTCACACGTACGGCTCGGGGACGTCTCCTCCTTCTTGATCCAGCAAGGGGTGGAGGAGAGGTTGATGGAGAACCGGCAGCACGACGGCGTGGTGGTGATGGTGGAGAAGAACTCCAGCAGGGCTTCGCCTAAGCACCGCGGGAGAAGAAGATATGACGGGAGAGGGAGGGCAGCACCGAGGCACAAACTGTGTTGGCTGCCCTCCCTTTGCCCCACTATATATAGGGGGGGTGGAGAGGCTAGGGCGCCCTAGGGTTTCCCCCTAGGGGCCGGCGGCCAGGGCAAGGGGAGGGGGCGGCGGCCAGGGCAGGGGGAGGCGCCCAGGCCCTAGGGTTTCCCCCCTAGGTGCCTTGCCCCCCAAGCCCAAAGGGTGCGGCCAGCCCTAGGGGGTCCCACCCCCTTAGCCGCATGGGGAGAGGGCCCAGGGGGGGGGCGCACAGCCCCCTGAGGGCTGTGGTGTTCCCCCTTGTGGCCCAATAGGCCCAGAACACCTTCCGGACCCCCCGAAAACCTTCCCGGTACTCCGCCGATTTCCCGATGCTCCCCGGAACACTTCCGGTACTCCGAAACCTTTCATCCTATATATCAATCTTCGTATCCGGACCATTCCGGAGACCCTCGTCATGTCCGGGATCTCATCCGGGACTCCGAACAACCTTCGGTAACCATGCACTCTTCTCACTAACAACCCTAGCGTCACCGAACGTTAAGTGTGTAGACCCTGCGGGTTCGGAAACCATGTAGACATGACCGAGACACTCCCAGGTCAATAACCAATAGCGGGATCTGGATACCCATATTGGCTCCTACATGTTTCTCGATGATCTCATCGGATGAACCACGATGTCAAGGATTCAGGCAATCCCGTATACAGTTCCCTTTGTCTCGTCGGTATGTTACTTGCCCGAGATTCGATCGTCGGTATCTCTATACCTAGTTCAATCTCGTTACCGGCAAGTCTCTTTACTCGTTACCGTAATACATAATCCCGTGACCAACTACTTAGTCACTTTGAGCTCATTGAGATGACGTATTACCGAGTGGGCCCGGAGATACCTCTCCGTCACACGGAGTGACAAATCCCAGTCTCGATCCATGTCAACTCAACAGACACCCTCGGAGATACCTGTAGAGTACCTTTATAGTCACCCAGTTACGTTGTGACGTTTGGCACACACAAAGCACTCCTACGGTGTCAGTGAGTTACATGACCTCATGGTCATAGGAACTTATACTTGACATGCAGAAAACTATAGCGATAACTGACACGATCAAAAGCTATCTTTAACGTTTGGGTCTTGTCCATCACATCATTCTCCTAATGATGTGATCCCGTTATCAAATGACAACTCATGTCTATGACCTGGAAACCGCGGTCATCTTTGATCAACGAGCTAGTTCTGTAGAGGCTCACTAGGGACACAAAGTCTGTCTATTCATCGACACATGTATTTGAGTTTCCAATCAATACAGTTATAGCATGGATAATAAACGATTATCATGAACAAGGAAATATAATAATAACTCTTTTATTATTGCCTCTAGGGCATATTTCCAACAGTCTCCCACTTGCACTAGAGTCAATAATCTAGCATTACAAGGTAATGAATCTAACACCCATAGAGTCTTGGTGTTGATCGTGCTTAGCCCGTGGAAGAGGCTTAGTCAACGGATCTGCAACATTCAAGTCCGTGTGTACTTTGCAAATGTTTATGTCCTCCTCCTTGACTGAATCGCGGATGGAATTGAAGCGTCGCTTTATGTGTCTGGTCCTCTTGTGAAACCTTGGTTCCTTGGCTAGAGCAATGGCACCAGTGTTGTCACAGAACAGAGTCATTGGGTTCAGTGCACTAGGCACAACTCCAAGATCTGTCATGAACTCCTTCATCCAGACACCTTCCTTTGCCGCCTCCGAGGCAGCTATATACTCCGCTTCACATGTAGAATCAGCTACCACGCTCTGCTTGGAACTGCACCAGCTTACCGCTCCCCCGTTGAGAATATATACGTATCCGGTTTGAGACTTAGAGTCATCCGGATCAGTGTCAAAGCTTGCATCGCCGTAACCCTTTACGACGAGCTCTTGATCACCTCCATAAACGAGAAACATATCCTTAGTCCTTTTCAGGTACTTTAGGATATTCTTGACCGCTGTCCAGTGATCCATACCAGGATTACTTTGAAACCTTCCGGCCATACTTATGGCAAGGCTGACATCTGGTCTTGTGCACAGCATTGCATACATGATAGAGCCTATGGCTGAAGCATAGGGGACGACACTCATCTTTTCTCTATCATCCGCAGTCACTGGGCATTGAGTCTTACTCAACTTCGTACCTTGCAATACCGGCAAGAACCCCTTCTTGGATTGATCCATTTTGAACTTCTTCAAAACTTTATCAAGGTATGTGCTTTGTGAAAGTCCTATCAAGCGTCTTGATCTATCTCTATAGATCTTGATGCCCAATATGAAGGCAGCTTCACCGAGATCTTTCATCGAAAAACTCTTGTTCAAATACCCCTTTATGCCATCCAAAAATTCTATATTGTTTCCAATCAGCAATATGTCATCCACATATAATATTAGAAACGCTATAGAGCTCCCACTCACTTTCTTGTAAATACAAGCTTCATTGTAAACTTGTATAAACCCAAACGCTTTGATCACCTCATCAAAGCGAAGATTCCAACTCCGAGATGCTTGCACCAGCCCATAAATGGAACGCTGAAGCCTGCATACTTTGTCAGCATTCTCTGGATCGACAAAACCTTCTGGTTGCATCATATACAACTCTTCCTTAAGAAAACCGTTAAGGAACGCTGTTTTGACATCCATCTGCCAAATTTCATAATCGAAATATGCAGCTATTGCTAACATGATTCGGACGGATTTAAGCATCGCTACGGGTGAGAAAGTCTCATCGTAGTCAATCCCTTGAACTTGTGAAAAACCCTTTGCCACAAGTCGAGCTTTATACACGGTGACATTACCGTCAGCGTCCGTCTTCCTCTTAAAAATCCATTTATTCTGAATGGCCTTCCGCCCTTCAGGTAATACTTCCAAAGTCCATACTTTGTTTTCATACATGGATTCCATCTCGGATTTCATGGCCTCTAACCATTTGTCGGAATCTGGGCCCACCATCGCTTCTCCATAGCTCGTAGGTTCACCGTTGTCTAACAACATGACCTCCAAGATAGGGTTACCATACCACTCAGGTGCAGTGCGTACCCTTGTCGACCTACGAGGTTCGGTAGTAACTTGATCAGAAGCTCCTTGATCATCATCATTGGCTTCCTCTTCAACCTCTGCAGGCTCCACAAAAACATCTTTCTGTGCTGCGCTACTTTCTGGTTGAAGCAGAGGTTCAATAACCTCATCAAGTTCTACCTTCCTCCCACTCAATTCTTTCGAGAGAAACTCTTTCTCGAGAAAGGACCCGTTCTTAGCGACAAACACTTTGCCCTCAGATCTGAGATAGAAGGTGTACCCAACTGTTTATTTTGGGTATCCTATGAAGACACATTTGTCCGCTTTGGGTTCGAGCTTTTCTGGCTGAAGCCTTTTGACATAAGCATCGCAACCCCAAACCTTGAGAAAAGACAACTTTGGTTTCTTACCAAACCACAGTTCATACGGTGTTGTCTCAACGGACTTAGATGGAGCCCTATTTAAAGTGAATGCAGCTGTCTCTAACGCATATCCCCAAAACGATAGTGGCAAATCGGCAAGAGACATCATAGAACGTACCATATCTAATAGGGTTCGATTACGACGTTCGGACACACCATTACGCTGTGGTGTTCCAGGTGGTGTCAACTGTGAAACAATTCCACATTTTCTTAAGTGATCACCAAACTCATAACTCAGATATTCTCCCCCTCGATCAGATCGTAGGAACTTGATCTTCTTGTTACGATGATTTTCAACTTCACTCTGAAATTGCTTGAACTTTTCAAAAGTTTCAGACTTATGCTTCATCAAGTAAATATACCCATATCTACTTAAGTCGTCAGTGAAGGTGAGAAAATAACGATATCCACCGCGCGCCGTTACACTCATCGGACCGCACACATCAGTATGTATGATTTCCAATAAGTCACTTGCCCGTTCCATTGTCCCTGAAAACGGGGTCCTTGTCATCTTGCCCATGAGGCACGGCTCGCACGTGTCAAGTGATTCAAAATCAAGAGACTCCAAAAGTCCATCAGCATGGAGCTTCCTCATGCGTTTTACGTCGATATGACCGAGACGGCAGTGCCACAAGAAAGTGGTATTATCATTATCTACTCTACATCTTTTGGCATCAATGTTATGAACATGTGTATCATCATTATCGAGATTCAATAAGAATAAACCCCTAACTTCGGGTGCATGACCATAAAAGATATTACTCATATAAATAGAACAACCATTATTCTCTGACTTAAATGAGTAACCGTCTCGCAATAAAAAAGATCCAGATATAATGTTCATGCTTAACGCAGGCACTAAATAACAATTATTCAGGTTCATAACTAATCCCGATGGTAATCGAAGAGCGAGCGTGCCGACGGCGATCACATCAACCTTGGAACCGTTTCCCACGCGCATCGTCACTTCGTCCTTCGCCAGCCTCCGTTTATTCCGCAGTTCCTGTTTAGAGTTGCAAATGTGAGCAACCGAACCGGTATCAAATACCCAGGCACTACAACGAGAGTTGGTAAGGTACACATCAATAACATGTATATCACATATACCTTTGTTGTTGTTGGCCCCCTTCTTGTCCGCCAGATACTTGGGGCAGTTCCGCTTCCAGTGGCCGTTCCCCTTGCAATAGAAACACTCAGTCTCTGGCTTGGGCCCAGCCTTGGGTTTCTTCACTGGATTAGCAACTGCTTTGCCACCCTTCTTAGAGTTACCCTTCTTGCCCTTGCCATTCTTCTTGAAACTGGTGGTCTTATTGACCATCAACACTTGATACTCCTTCTGGATGTCTGCCTCAGCGACTTTCAGCATCGAAAACAGCTCGGCGATGGTCTTGTTCATCCCTTGCATGTTATACTGCTGCACGAAGCTCTTGTAGCTTGGAGGGAGTGACTGGAGAATTCTGTCAATGATAGCCTCATCCGGGAACACAAGTCCCAGATCAGCTATGCGGGTATAATACCCAGACATCTTCAGTAAGTGCTCACTGACAGACGAATTCTCCTCCATCTTGCAAGCGAAGAATTTATCGGTGGTCTCATACCTCTCGATCTTAGCATTCTTCTCAAAGATGAACTTCAACTCCGTGTACATCTCATATGCACCATGACGTTCAAAACGCCTTTGAAGTCCTCCTTCCAAGCCGTACAACATGGCACATTGCACTATCGAATAGTCATCCGAACGCGTCTGCCAGACGTTCATAACGTCCGCAGAGGCTCCGGGAGCGGGGGGGTCACCTAGCGGTGCATTTAGGACATAAACCTTTTGGGCAGCTGTGAGGATGATCCTCAGATTGCGGAGCCAGTCCACAAAGTTGCTCCCGTCATCTTTCAGTTTAGCTTTCTCTAGGAACGCATTAAAATTCAGGGGAGCTACTGCGCGAGCCATCTACAACAAAAATTTGCAAAGACATTTTAGACTATTGTTCATGATAAGTGAGTTATTACCTAATCAAATTAATTATAACTCCCACTCAAATTGACATCCCTCCGGTCATTCGAGCGTGACATGATCCAAATTCACCAACCCAAGTCCGATCATCACGTGAGATGAGGTGGTGTCAATGGTGAACATCAACATGTTGATCATATCTACTATATGACTCATGCTCGACCTTTCGGTCCTCCGTGTTCCGAGGCCATGTCTGTACATGCTAGGCTCGTCAAGTCTAACCCGAGTGTTCTGCACGTGCAAAACTGGCTTGCACCCGTTGTATGCGAACGTAGAGTCTATCACACCCGATCATCACGTGGTGCTTCGAAACGACGAACCTTCTCAACGGCGCACACTCGGGGGGAACACAATTTTATCTTGAAATTTTAGTGAAGGATCACCTTATAATGCTACCGTCGTCCTAAGCAAAATAAGATGCATAAAAGGATTAACATCACATGCAAATCATAAGTGACATGATATGGCCATCAACTCGTGCTTTTGATCTCCATCTCCAAAGCACCGGCATGATCTCCATCGTCACCGGCGCCACACCATGATCTCCATCATCATGATCTCCATCATCGTGTTGCCATCGGGGTTGTCGGCGCCCCACCATGCTCTCACTACTATTGCTACCGTTTAGCGATAAAGTAAAGCATTACAAAGCGCTTAATGATTGACACGCAGGTCATACAAAAATAAAGACAACCCTATGGCTCCTGCCGGTTGCCGTATGCATCGACATGCAAGTCGATGTTAACTATTACAACATGATCATCTCATACATCAAAATATATTTCATCATGTCATTGGCCATATCATATCACATACATACCCTGCAAAAACAAGTTAGACGTCCTCTAATTTGTTGTTGCATGTTTTACGTGGCTGCTATGGGTATCTAGCAAGAACGCTTCTTACCTACGCAAAGCCACAACGGTGATATTCAAGTTGCTATTTAACCTTCTACAAGGACCGCCTTGTTCTATTCCGATTCAACTAAGATAGGAGAGACAGACACCCGCCAGCCATCTTATGCAACAAAAGTCACATGTCTGTCGATGGAACCGGTCTCATGTACGTGGACATGTAAAGTTGGTCCGGGCCGCTTCATCCCATAATACCGCTGAATCAAGAAAGACTAAGGAGGGCAGCAACTTAAACATCAACGCCCACAAACCCTTTTGTGTTCTACTCGAGAAAGCATCTACGCAAGAACCTAGCTCATGATGCCACTGTTGGGGAACGTTGCATGGGAAACAAAAATTTTCCTACGCTCACCAAGATCAATCTAGGAGATGCACATCTACGAGAGGAGAGTTGGATCCACATACCCTTGTAGATCGCTAAGCGGAAGCGTTCAAGAACACGGTTGATGGAGTCGTACTCGCCGCGATTCAGATCGCCGAAGATCCTAGCACCGAAGCAACGGTGCCTCCGCGTTCAACACACGTGCAGCCCGGTGACGTCTCCCACGCCTTGATCCAGCAAGGAGAGAGGGAGAGGTTGGGGAAGACTCCATCCAACAGCAGCACAACGGCGTGGTGGTGATGGAGGAGCGCGGGACTCCAGCAGGGCTTCGCCAAGCGCTGCAAGAGACGAGGAGGGAGAGGGGTAGGGCTGCGCCAAGAGGGAGACGTTCTCGTATGTCTAGCAGCCCCAAAACCTCACATATATATAGGGGGAAGGGAGGGCTGCGCCCCCTTTAGGGTTTCCCACCCCTAGGGGTGCGGCCAGCCCTAGAAAACCCATCTAGGGTGCGGCCAAGGGGGGGGGGAGAGAGAGGGGGCGCCCTAGGATGGGCCTTAAGGCCCATCTGGACCTAGGGTTTGCCCCCCTCCACCCTCCATGCGCCTAGGGACTTGGTGGGGGGGCGCACCAGCCCCCTTGGGGCTGGTCCCCTCCCACACTTAGCCCACGCAGCCACCTGGGGTTGGTGGCCCCACCTGGTGGACCCCCGGGACCCTCCGGGTGGTCCCGGTACATTACCGATATCGCCCAAAACTTTTCCGGTGACCAAAACAGGACTTCCCATATATGAATCTTTACCTCCGGACCATTCCGGAACTCCTCGTGACGTCCGGGATCTCATCCGGGACTCCGAACAACATTCGGTAACCGCGTACATACTTTCCCTATAACCCTAGCGTCATCGAACCTTAAGTGTGTAGACCCTACGGGTTCGGGAACCATGTAGACATGACCGAGACAACTCTCCGGCCAATAACCAACAGCGGGATCTGGATACCCATGTTGGCTCCCACATGTTCCACGATGATCTCATCGGATGAACCACGATGTCAAGGATTCAATCAATCCCGTATACGATTCCCTTTGTCTATCGGTATAGCACTTGCCCGAGATTCGATCGTCGGTATACCGATACCTTGCTCAATCTCGTTACCGGCAAGTCTCTTTACTCGTTTCGTAACACATCATCCCGTGATCAACTCCTTGATCACATATTGTGCACATTATGATGATGTCCTACCGAGTGGGCCCAGAGATACCTCTCCGTCATACGGAGTGACAAATCCCAGTCTCGATTCGTGCCAACCCAACAGACACTTTCGGAGATACCTGTTGTGCACCTTTATAGCCACCCAGTTACGTTGTGACGTTTGGTACACCCAAAGCATTCCTACGGTATCTGGGAGTTGCACAATCTCATGGTCTAAGGAAAAGATACTTGACATATAGAAAAGCTTTAGCATACGAACTACACGATCTGTGCTAGGCTTAGGATTGGGTCTTGTCCATCACATCATTCTCCTAATGATGTGATCCCGTTATCAACGACATCCAATGTCCATGGTTAGGAAACCGTAACCATCTATTGATCAACGAGCTAGTCGTCTAGAGGCTCACTAGGGACATGGTGTTTGTCTATGTATCCATACATGTATCTGAGTTTCCCATCAATACAATTCTAGCATGGATAATAAACGATTATCGTGAACAAGGAAATATAATAATAACCAATTTATTATTGCCTCTAGGGCATATTTCCAACAGATCATCGCCCTTGTATCTTCGTGCACCTTCTTGAGATAGCGTGCTCGAGCACTTGCATCCATGTTGATGCGCTCTTGTAGCGGTAGAGGTAGAATGTCCAATGGAGACAACGGATTGAAGCCGTAGACAACCTCGAATGGCGACTTGCCGGTGGTCGAATGTCGTGCTCGGTTGTAGGCGAACTCGGCGATGGGCAAGCAATGCTCCCATTCCCGGATGTTCCTCTTGATCAACACACGAAGAAGAGTGGAGAGCGTGCGGTTCGTCACCTCCGTCTGGCCGTCCGTTTGTGGATGGTACGCCGAAGAAAATAGTAGCTTGATTCCGAGCTTGGCACATAGTGTTTTCCAAAAGTAACTCAAGAACTTGACGTCCCGGTCCGACACGATCGTTTTGGGTACGCCGTGTAGACGAAGTATCTCCCTACAAAAGAGAGTGGCAACATGTGAAGCATCGTCGATCTTGTTGCAAGGAATGAAATGAGCCATTTTGGAGAATCTATCTACCACGACAAGCACGGAATCTTTTCCATTTTGAGTTCTAGGCAAGCCAAGTATGAAATCCATGATTATGTCTTCCCATGGGTGGTAAGGAATAGGAAGAGGCATATAAAGACCATGGGATTGAGCTTTGGACTTAGCTTTGCGGCATGTAGAACATCGGTTGGTGAGGCGTGAGACGTCACGAAGCATCTTGGGCCAAAAATAGTTCTTAGAGAGGGTAGCAAACGTCTTGTCGCGTCCAAAGTGTCCCATGAGTCCTCCTCCATGCGATTCCTGCAAAAGGAGCAAACGAAGCGAAGACTCGGGAATGCAAAGTTTGTTAGCTCTCATAAGATATCCATCTTTGATGTAGTAATGTTCCCAAGAAGTGTGAGTCAAGCACTTAGCATAAGCATTTGCAAAGAAAGGATCATGCTCATATAAATCTTTAATATGCTCAAAGCCAATCACATTCAACTCAAGTTGTGTTACAAGCATGCATTTGCGGGAAAGCGCATCCGCCACAACATTTTCTTTGCCCTTGATGTATTTGATGACATAGGGAAAAGACTCAATGAACTCACTCCATTTAGCATGACGCTTGTTCAACTTAGTTTGACCTTTGAGATACTTGAGTGTCTCATGGTCCGTATGAAGAATGAATTCATGAGGTCTAAGATAGTGTTCCCAAACACGTAGAACTCTCACCAAGGCATAAAGCTCTTTATCATAGATAGGGTAGTTAAGTTGCGCTCCCGATAGCTTCTCGCTAAAGTACGCTATTGGGCGCTTTTCTTGCATTAGCACGCCACCTATGCCGGTACCACTAGCATCACAATGAATCTCAAACGGTTTGTCAAAGTTTGGTAGGGCTAGAAGTGGTGCGTGCGTGAGCAAGCTCTTAAGCTCATTGAACGCGGTGTCTTGCGAAGGACCCCAAATGAAGGGTGCGTTCTTCTTGCTCAAAGCGTGTAGAGGCATAGCAATGGTGCTAAAGTCCTTCACAAAACGTCGATAGAAACCGGCAAGACCAAGGAAACTACGCACTTGCATAAGATTCTTTGGTTGAGGCCAAGTTTTAATTGCTTCAATTTTAGTTTCATCAACGTGAACACCTTGAGAAGACACGACAAATCCTAGAAAGACAACCTTGTCAACGCCAAAAGTGCATTTTTCCATATTAGCATACAATTGTTGTTTGCGAAGTGCTTGCAAAACTAGTTGGACATGGTCAACATGTTCTTCAAGCGACTTGCTAAACACAAGAATGTCATCAAAGTAAACCACGACAAAGACACCTATGTAGGGTCTAAGAACAAAGTGCATAAGGCGCACAAAAGTGCCGGGTGCTTCCGATAAGCCCATTGGCATAACAAGCCACTCGTATAACCCGAACTTGGTTTTGAAAGCAGTTTTCCACTCATCACCCTCTTGAATGCGAATTTGGTAGTCCCTTGTCGACCTACGAGGTTCGGTAGTAACTTGATCAGAAACTTCTTGATCATCATCATTGGCTTCCTCTTCAACCTCTGCAGGCTCCACAAAAACATCTTTCTGTGCTGCGCTACTTTCTGGTTGAAGCAGAGGTTCAATAACCTCATCAAGTTCTACCTTCCTCCCACTCAATTCTTTCGAGAGAAACTCTTTCTCGAGAAAGGACCCGTTCTTAGCGACAAACACTTTGCTCTCGGATCTGAGATAGAAGGTGTACCCAACTGTTTCTTTTGGGTATCCTATGAAGACACATTTGTCCGCTTTGGGTTCGAGCTTTTCTGGCTGAAGCCTTTTGACATAAGCATCGCAACCCCAAACCTTGAGAAAAGACAACTTCGGTTTCTTACCAAACCATAGTTCATACGGTGTTGTCTCAACGGACTTAGATGGAGCCCTATTTAAAGTGAATGCAGCTGTCTCTAACGCATATCCCCAAAACGATAGTGGCAAATCGGCAAGAGACATCATAGAACGTACCATATCTAATAGGGTTCGATTACGATGTTCGGACACACCATTACGCTGTGGTGTTCCAGGTGGCGTCAACTGTGAAACAATTCCACATTTTCTTAAGTGATCACCAAACTCATAACTCAGATATTCTCCCCCTCGATCAGATCGTAGGAACTTGATCTTCTTGTTACGATGATTTTCAACTTCACTCTGAAATTGCTTGAACTTTTCAAAAGTTTCAGACTTATGCTTCATCAAGTAAATATACCCATATCTACTTAAGTCGTCAGTGAAGGAGAGAAAATAACGATATCCACCGCGCGCCGTTACACTCATCGGACCGCACACATCAGTATGTATGATTTCCAATAAGTCACTTGCCCGTTCCATTGTCCCTGAAAACGGGGTCCTTGTCATCTTGCCCATGAGGCACGGCTCGCACGTGTCAAGTGATTCAAAATCAAGAGACTCCAAAAGTCCATCAGCATGGAGCTTCCTCATGCGTTTCACGCCGATATGACCTAGACGGCAGTGCCACAAGAAAGTGGTATTATCATTATCTACTCTACATCTTTTGGCATCAATGTTATGAACATGTGTATCATCACCATCGAGATTCAATAAGAATAAACCCCTAATTTCGGGTGCATGACCATAAAAGATATTACTCATATAAATAGAACAACCATTATTCTCTGACTTAAATGAGTAACCGTCTCGCAATAAACAAGATCCAGATATAATGTTCATGCTTAACGCAGGCACTAAATAACAATTATTCAGGTTCATAACTAATCCCGATGGTAATCGAAGAGCGAGCGTGCCGACGGCGATCACATCAACCTTGGAACCATTTCCCACGCGCATCGTCACTTCATCCTTCGCCAGCCTCCGTTTATTCCGCAGTTCCTGTTTAGAGTTGCAAATGTGAGCAACCAAACCGGTATCAAATACCCAGGCACTACAACGAGAGTTGGTAAGGTACACATCAATAACATGTATATCACATATACCTTTCTTGTTGTTGGCCCCCTTCTTGTCTGCCAGATACTTGGGGCAGTTCCGCTTCCAGTGGCCGTTCCCCTTGCAATAGAAACACTCAGTCTCTGGCTTGGGCCCAGCCTTGGGTTTCTTCACTGGATTAGCAACTGCTTTGCCACCCTTCTTAGAGTTACCCTTCTTGCCCTTGCCATTCTTCTTGAAACTGGTGGTTTTATTGACCATCAACACTTGATACTCCTTCTGGATGTCTGCCTCAGCGACTTTCAGCATTGAAAACAGCTCGGCGATGGTTTTATTCATCCCTTGCATGTTGTACTGCTGCACGAAGCTCTTGTAGCTTGGAGGGAGTGACTGGAGAATTCTGTCAATGATAGCCTCATCCGGGAACACAAGTCCCAGATCAGCTATGCGGGTATAGTACCCAGACATCTTCAGTAAGTGCTCACTGACAGACGAATTCTCCTCCATCTTACAAGCGAAGAATTTATCGGTGGTCTCATACCTCTCGATCTTAGCATTCTTCTCAAAGATGAACTTCAACTCCGTGTACATCTCATATGCACCATGACGTTCAAAACGCCTTTGGAGTCCTCCTTCCAAGCCGTACAACATGGCACACTGCACTATCGAATAGTCATCCGAACGCGTCTGCCAGACGTTCATATCGTCCGCAGAGGCTCCAGGAGCGGGGGGTTGACCTAGCGGTGCATTTAGGACATAAACCTTTTGGGCAGCTGTGAGGATGATCCTCAGATTGCGGAGCCAGTCCACAAAGTTGCTCCCATCATCTTTCAGTTTAGCTTTCTCTAGGAACGCATTAAAATTCAGGGGAACTCCTGCGCGAGCCATCTACAACATAAGATTTGCAAAGACAATTTTTAGACTATTGTTCATGATAAGTGAGTTATTACCTAATCAAATTAATTATAACTCCCACTCAAATTGACATCCCTCCGGTCATTCGAGCGTGACATGATCCAAATTCACCAACCCAAGTCCGATCATCACGTGAGATGAGGTGGTGTCAATGGTGAACATCAACATGTTGATCATATCTACTATATGACTCATTCTCGACCTTTCGGTCCTCCGTGTTCCGAGGCCATGTCTGTACATGCTAGGCTCGTCAAGTCTAACCCGAGTGTTCTGCACGTGCAAAACTGGCTTGCACCCGTTGTATGCGAACGTAGAGTCTATCACACCCGATCATCACGTGGTGCTTCGAAACGACGAACCTTCGCAACGGCGCACACTCGGGGGGAACACAATTTTATCTTGAAATTTTAGTGAAGGATCACCTTATAATGCTACCGTCGTCCTAAGCAAAATAAGATGCATAAAAGGATTAACATCACATGCAAATCATAAGTGACATGATATGGCCATCAACTCGTGCTTTTGATCTCCATCTCCAAAGCACCGGCATGATCTCCATCGTCACCGGCGCCACACCATGATCTCCATCATCATGATCTCCATCATCGTGTTGCCATCGGGGTTGTCGGCGCCCCACCACGCTCTTACTACTATTGCTACCGTTTAGCGATAAAGTAAAGCATTACAAAGCGCTTAATGATTGACACGCAGGTCATACAAAAAATAAAGACAACCCTATGGCTCCTGCCGGTTGCCGTATGCATCGACATGCAAGTCGATGTTAACTATTACAACATGATCATCTCATACATCAAAATATATTTCATCATGTCATTGGCCATATCATATCACATACATACCCTGCAAAAACAAGTTAGACGTCCTCTAATTTGTTGTTGCATGTTTTACGTGGCTGCTATGGGTATCTAGCAAGAACGCTTCTTACCTACGCAAAACCACAACGGTGATATTCAAGTTGCTATTTAACCTTCTACAAGGACCGCCTTGTTCTATTCCGATTCAACTAAGATAGGAGAGACAGACACCCGCCAGCCATCTTATGCAACAAAAGTCACATGTCTGTCGATGGAACAGGTCTCATGTACGTGGACATGTAAAGTTGGTCCGGGCCGCTTCATCCTATAATACCGCTGAATCAAGAAAGACTAAGGAGGGCAGCAATTTAAACATCAACGCCACAAACCCTTTTGTGTTCTACTCGAGAAAGCATCTACGCAAGATCCTAGCTCATGATGCCACTGTTGGGGAACGTTGCATGGAAAACAAAAATTTTTCTCTACGTTCACCAAGATCAATCTAGTAGATGCAACTACGAGGGGAGAGTAGGATCCACATACCCTTGTAGATCGCTAAGCGGAAGCGTTATGAACGCGGATGATGGAGTCGTACTCGCCGCGATTCAGATCGCCGAAGATCCTAGCACCGAAGCAACGGTGCCTCCGCGTTCTTCACACGTATGGCTCGGGGACGTCTCCTCCTTCTTGATCCAGCAAGGGGTGGAGGAGAGGTTGATGGAGAACCGGCAGCACGACGGCGTGGTGGTGATGGTGGAGAAGAACTCCAGCAGGGCTTCGCCTAAGCACCGCGGGAGAAGAAGATGTTGCGGGAGAGGGAGGGCAGCACCGAGGCACGAACTTGTGTTGGCTGCCCTCCCTCTACCTCTCTATATATAGGGGGAAGGAGGAGAGGGGGGCGCCCCTAGGGTTTCCCCTAGGGGGCCGGCGGCCAGGGCAAGGGGAGGGGCGGCGGCCAGGGCAGGCCCTAGGGTTTCCCCCCCTAGGTGCCTTGCCCCCCAAGGCTAGGGGGTGCGGCCACCCTAGAGGGGTCCACCCCCCTTGGCGCACAAGGAGAGGGCCCAGGGGGGGGCGCACAGCCCCTTGAGGGCTGTGGTGTTCCCCCTTGTGGCCCAATAGGCCCAGAACTACTTCCGGACCCCCCGAAACCCCTTCCGGTACTCCGCCGATTTCCCGATGCTCCCCGGAACACTTCCGGACTCCGAAACCTTTCATCCTATATATCAATCTTCGTCCCCGGACCATTCCGGAGACCCTCGTCACGTCCGGGATCTCATCCGGGACTCCGAACAACCTTCGGTAACCATGCACTCTTCTCACTAACAACCCTAGCGTCACCGAACGTTAAGTGTGTAGACCCTGCGGGTTCAGAAACCATGTAGACATGACCGAGACACTCCCAGGTCAATAACCAATAGCGGGATCTGGATACCCATATTGGTTCCCACATGTTTCTCGATGATCTCATCGGATGAACCACGATGTCAAGGATTCAGGCAATCCCGTACACAGTTCCCTTTGTCTCGTCGGTATGTTACTTGCCCGAGATTCGATCGTCGGTATCTCTATACCTAGTTCAATCTCGTTACCGGCAAGTCTCTTTACTCGTTACTGTAATACATAATCCCGTGACCAACTACTTAGTCACTTTGAGCTCATTGAGATGACGTATTACCGAGTGGGCCCGGAGATACCTCTCCGTCACAAGGAGTGACAAATCCCAGTCTCGATCCATGTCAACTCAACAGACACCCTCGGAGATACCTGTAGAGTACCTTTATAGTCACCCAGTTACGTTGCGACGTTTGGCACACACAAAGCACTCCTACGGTGTCAGTGAGTTACATGATCTCATGGTCATAGGAACTTATACTTGACATGCAGAAAACTATAGCGATAACTGACACGATCAAAAGCTATGTTAACGTTTGGGTCTCGTCCATCACATCATTCTCCTAATGATGTGATCCCGTTATCAAATGACAACTCATGTCTATGACCTGGAAACCGCGGTCATCTTTGATCAACGAGCTAGTCCTGTAGAGGCTCACTAGGGACACAAAGTCTGTCTATTCATCCACACGTGTATTTGAGTTTCCAATCAATACAGTTATAGCATGGATAATAAACGATTATCATGAACAAGGAAATATAATAATAACTCTTTTATTATTGCCTCTAGGGCATATTTCCAACAGGTGCGACAAGTATTGGAGTGGAGGACAGGTACCGTTTCAAATCCTGCAGCGCCGCCTCCGCTTCCGGAGTCCACTTCATGGGACCTGCCTTCTTCAAGATTTTGAAGAAAGGTAGGGCGCGTTCTGCAGACTTTGAAATGAACCTACTGAGGGCAGCCACACAACCTGCAAGCCTCCTGACATCCTTGACGCGCTTTGGGGCCTCTATCTGCTCAATGGCCTTAATCTTGTCGGGGTTGGCTTCAATCCCCCTCTGTGATACAAAGAACCCGAGAAGCTTGCCGGAGGGGACTCCAAAGACGCACTTCTCGGGGTTCAACTTGAGCTGTATCCTGCGCAGGTTCTGAAACGTTTCTTCCAAGTCTTGAATCAGGGTTTCTTTTCTCTTGCTCTTCACCACGATGTCATCCATGTAAGCTTCTACGTTCCTGTGGATCTGTGGCTCAAAAGCAGTGTACACTACCCTTGCAAAGGTTGAGCCTGCATTCTTCAATCCAAACGGCATGCGGATAAAGCAATAAGTGCCACATGGAGTGATAAATGCAGTCTTCTCTTCATCCTCCTTGGCCATGAAAATCTGATGATAGCCTGAGTATGCATCAAGAAAACAGAGTAGCTCGCATCCGGCAGTGGAATCAACGATCTGGTCAATGCGCGGCAAAGGGAATGGATCCTTGGGACATGCTTTATTGACATCTGTGAAGTCTATACACAGTCTCCACTTCCCGTTGGCCTTGCGCACGACGACTGGGTTTGCCAACCACGTCGGATGGATCACACCTCTAACTAGGCCTGCTGCTTCTAGCTTCTTGATTTCCTCGTTGATGAACTCTTGGCGCTCCACGGCTTGCTTCCTCACTTTCTGCTTGATGGGCCGCGCATGAGGACAGACAGCAAGCTTGTGCTCAATCACCTTCCTGGGAACACCGGGGATGTCAGATGGTTGCCAGGCAAACACATCGACATTCGCCCGCAGGAAGGCAACGAGCGCGCTTTCCTATTTGCTGTCAAGGGTGGCACTGATGGTGAAAGTACCACCAGTGCCGTCCTCCCTTGCGGACACTTTCTTGGTTGCCGGAGGAGCAGCCATTCCTTTCTTACTCTTGCCGGTGGAGCTCGATGGAACGTCCTCGACGGCAGCGCAGCACTCCGAGGAGGTGCGGTTGCCGGAGTGGGTCCCAGAGCACTTGCCGGACTTGGTTTTCGTCTTCTTCCTCCCGGGAGCTTCAGCGGCAAGAGTATCCTTCTCGGCCGCAGCTGCCGCATCCCGGTAAATCTTGTCGGCGCAAATAAGCGCATCCTTCTTGTCGCTATGGACAGTGATGACGCTTATCGGCCCCGGCATCTTCAGCACGTTGTAGGCATAGTGGGAAGCTGCCATGAACTTGGCGAGGGCAGGACGGCCAAGTATTCCATTGTAGGGCAATGGAATATCGGCGACGTCGAAGGTGATGCGCTCAGTCCTGAAGTTGAGCTCCCCGCCAAAGGTCACCGGCAGAGTGATCTTTCCCTTGGGCTTGCTCCTTCCCGGGTTGATTCCTTGGAATGAACCGGTCTCTTCGAGCTCGCCATCTTGTATCTGGAGTTTCTTGATCACAGCAGAGGAGATCAAGTTCAGCCCGGCCCCGCCGTCAACCAACATTTTGGTGACCTTGAGGTTGCGGATGGTGGGAGAAACCAGCATCAGCAAGCACCCGACCGCCGTGGTGCGGTCAGGGTGATCCTCAAGGTCAAAAACGATGGGCGTGCTGGACCATTTGAGGAGCCTGCGCGACTCCACGGGCGGCTCCGCTGCGTTTACCTCACGCACCCACTGCTTTAGCTGGCGGTGGGAGGTGTGCAGGGAGGCGCCACCGTCGACGCACAGGACCTCCGTGGCCTTCTGGAACTCCTGCTCG
>LR738715.1:245255948-245267044 GCA_902687465.1 Secale cereale | reverse complement strand
TGTTCTCCTCGTCCTCCATGTCTTCATCGTCGTCTTCCTCGTCGTTGTCGCGGCCCCGGGGAGGTCGATCTCCTTGCCGCTGCTTAGCCTTGCCGCGGCGCCCTCCCCGGCCGTTGAACGGCCGCTTCTTGCTGGGCTCTTCCCCGCCACCTTGGGCCTTCTCCTTGTCGCGCCTCTCGTACTCAGCTTTCTGCTGCTCGACGAGATACTCGACGCGCTTGCAGTTGGAGAGATCGTGACCCTTGGTGCGGTGGATCTTACAGTATTGCTTGTCGAAGCTACCCGGCTTGTCGGCCGCCGCTGCAGGGGCAGGCTCCTTGCCGGAGCCGCCAGCCTGCGATTGCTTGGCGGGGGCCTCCTTGCCGGACTTCTCGACGGCAAGCACCTCCTTCTTGCCCTTCTTTCTGTTGTTCCGCCGCCGGCTCTTCTTTGCCGGGGCGGCGTCGTCGCTGTCGCTTCCTCCTGCGCCAGTATCCTCCCCGGGGAGTCTCCTCCCCTCTTCCACACGTGCGCACTTGTCAGCAAGAGCGTAGAGCTCGCTGACGTCCCGAATCTTCGTCATCGCCATCTCCTCACGCATGCGGCGGTTACGCACGTTCTGATGGAACGCGCTGATAACCGCGGCAGGGTGAACGTCAGGGATGTTGTGCTGCACCCGGCTGAAGCGTTGGATATACTTGCGCAGGGTCTCGCCTTCCTTCTGGGCCAGTATGTGGAGATCGCTCTCCTGGCCGTGGGGTTTGTGGCCGCCGGTGAAGGCGCCAACAAACTGGTGGCAGAGGTCGGCCCAAGAAGAGATGGAACCTTCCGGCAAGTGCATGAGCCACGAACGGACATTCGGCTTTAGCACGAGCGGGAAGTAGTTCGCCAAGATCTTCTCGTCGCGCCCCCCGGCAGCTTGCACTGCGATGGTGTAGACGCTGAGAAACTCCGAGGGGTGCGTCTTGCCGTCGTACTTCTCCGGTACGTCGGGCTTAAAATTCTTCATGCTGGGCCACTGGACGTGCCGCAGCTCGCGGGTAAACGCAGGGCAGCCTGCCGCGTACGGCAAGTCGCCTGGCTCACCGGGCGCGTGCGCGTCGACAGTGTTCCCAGCTCTCTTGTCTGATTGTCGCCGAGCTTCTCGGCGGCGCTCGATTGTGGTCCGAGCGTCTTCTTCTCGCCGGTCGTCGAGGACCTGGCGCTGGTCCCGACGGGCCCGCGGGTCCGACGAGGCTGTGGAGCCGTCGTCGGGGTTGTTCCGGCGGGGCGGCGTCTTCTGCTTCTGCGGCGGGGAATGCACGCTTGCCGCGCCCCCGGCAGTCTTGTCGCCGACAGCCTTCGTCTTCTCAGCTTGCCGCGGCCGCGAGGCCGACGGCTGCTGTGGAGAATCGTTGTTGGCGAAGTCTATCAGGCTCCGTATAGTGGCCCTCCATTCTTCGGCCTTGTCGGCCGCTGGAGGAAAGTCGAGGAGCAGTTGCGCTCTTGCGAGCGCTTCCGCTGGAGTGGAGGGAAACGCGGGCGAGCGGTGCGAGGAGCGGGATACGCTCGGACTTCTAACAACGTTAGAAGGAGCGGGGTCCCGCGCCGGCGCCTTCGCTTTGCTTGTGCCCGGACGGGGGTCCGGGGCGTCCCGCGAGCCTCCGGTTTGGCCTTGCCCCAGCAAGCGGATACCACCTCCTGTGGTATGACGCTGCTGGGTCGCCGTGTGCTGAGATGGACGCGGCGCGTCCACGGAGACCGAGGTTCGGTCGTCCGTCCTGTTCTTGGATCTGGTGGCGTTGTGAGTGTCCTCACCGGCGGTCACCCTTCCGACGGCATCTCCCCCGCCCACCGTTGGCTCTGGTGGCGGCGGGTGAGACGCAGACGGGCCTCCGACCTCCGAAGCCTTCTTCTTCGGGGCCATGGAGTTGTCGCTGATGAAGTTGCTGATGAAGCTGGAGAGGTTGATGAAGAATGTGCCCGCGCGAACGCCGGATCAGGTTCGCACAATCTCGACACCCCCTACCTGGCGCGCCAAAGATGTCGGGGGAAACTGTCCGCCACGAACACCTATGGGACCGGAGCCCCTTGTCTGTGCGGTACGAGGGCGGAGGGAGCACAAAGAGCAGATCGTGGCGAGCACGCGGGCAGTTTTACCCAGGTTCGGGCCGCGGTAGACGCGTAAAACCCTACTCCTGCTTGGTTGTGTATTGAGTTTGAGCGCTCGGGAGCTTGAAGAAGCAGCTACACCAGGCGCGAGAGTGATCTAGGTTCCGAACCCCCTCCACGTTGTGCATGGGCCTCCTTTTATAATGCAAGGGGTCACCGACAGGTGTCAACGTAGGAGAAAGGGGTAAAAACGTAAAAGAGGTGGTAGTTGTAACAGTGCGGGAACAGTGGAGCTACAGTACAGAACAGTGGTCTATACCTACTTTGACAGTGGGAGACAAGGGCATTTAATACCCGTCGCCGTCGACCCCGAAAGCTCCCGCCTTAGCGTCTCCGTCTGCCACGGCGATGGATTCATCACCGTGGAGCGCCATCGTGTACCCCAGGCTGCACAGCCATCCGCCACGCGTCCCTGGATAGGCCCCAGGGCGACGCGTGGGCCGATGAGCTGGAGCGTGGGCACACAGCGCAGTCTTCCCGGCAAGCACCTTGCCGGGGCCTTGATCTTGCCGGGCCCGGGAGCTTGCCGCTCCCCGGGCCCTTGCCGGGGCGCATGCAGCGCCGAGGCGTTGTCTTCTAGTCTTCCTGGCAAGCTCCTCTTGCCAGGGTCTTGTGTTAGCGGGGCAGTCTTGAGCCTGGTACGGCCTTCCCGGCAAGCTCCTCTTGCCGGGGTCTCGATCTCATGTCTTGTATACTTTGTTTTTGAATGGTTTAATAGGGAGCAGGAAGGTCCCCGGCGAGCACGCAGTAAACCCTGCCGCGGGAAGCTGCAACTGCCCGTGCACAAGTTGAGGTACTGAGGTACCCCCACCTTAGTACACCGACAGGTGGCAAATGCAAATTTACTTAGGACAGCAGGGTAATACCGCATATAGGTAGGTATGGTGGACTCATCTCGAATAACTTTGAGTTTTAGAATTTGATGCACAAGCAGTATTCCCGCTTAGTACAAGTGAAGGCTAGCAAATAGATTGGGAAGCGGCCAGCTAGAGAGCAACAATGGTCATGAACATGCATCATGCATAATCAACATTGGACACCCGCATGAGTAGGATATGGACACCATGAACATAAATAGCACAGAGTCTATGTTGGTTTTGATTCAACTACATGCATAAACATGTGCCAAGTCAAGCCACTCACACATTCAGATGTGGATACCATATCATCATACTACATCACAATCATTTTAACGCAATGTTGATATCCAAGATAAATCATTATTAACTCTTAGCTACTTATGCATGGCATGTGAAACTATAATCTCTAACTATCATTGCGAACATGTTTAATCATACGGACTGAATCATGGACACTAGGTTAAACCTACTTACAAAAACAGAGCAAGTCGAGTTGATACCAGTTTCTCTCTACCACGGCCAGTTCATCGAATATTGTCATTATTGCCTTTCACTTGCACGACCTAATGATGTGAAATAATAATAAAGGTGCAAGAGTGCGGTGGACTAAGCTGGAATCTGCAAACATTTTATTCAACAGGAGAAGACAAGGTAAAATGGGCTCTTCATTGGATCAACAATTATGCAAAAGAGAGCCGCTCAACATTTTCATTATGGTCTTCTACTTAGTACGACTCGAAAATAAAAAGAAAGAAATTTCAGAGAAACATACTAAAATATTTTTGGAGTTTTTGGTTTTCCAAATCAAGCAAATGAAAGAGGAAAACGAAAACGAGAAAAACTATTTACACGGGAAAACTCCCAAGAAGGAAAAGAAGAACATGGAAATCTTTTTGGGTTTTCTTTTTTTAGTGCTACAACAAACTATTCTAGAAAGAAAAGCAAGAAGAAACAGGAAATATTTTTGTATTTTTACCAAGTTTTTCAAACATACAAAAAGAAAGCGAGAAAATAAAATTGAGCATGGATAATACAATGAAAAAGTGTGAACACCGACAATTGAAATGTGTGAACATGGATGTAAAGTCTGTGAGAAACACGTTCCCCCAAGCTTAGGCTTTTGGACTAACTTGCTATGCAGTCAGTAGCCTGGATAGTATTCGGCGTGGTAGCTCACGGAGGCTCTAGGTGCGGAAGCCTCAGCCTACCATTCTGCCTTGACCGCAACGTTATGGGCTCGGGCCTCACTCTCAAGAAGGAAGTATCTTCCTTTGCTGTGATAATCAAAGAGAGCAGACACAGGAAAATATGTGTGCACAACAGACGATAGGTTAAATAACAAATTATATGTAAAATTGTGAATGTCTCCTTTAAGGATCTTGTGACTTTTCACAGCATCAAAGTGTAGGTACTGAGTAGGTAAGATAGGGTCAAAGGGCAGAGGTGAAACACCCAGCTCTCTTGCTAAACGTGTGGCATAAATTCCGCCATAAAAAGAGCCACTGTTAGCGTTATGCTGTAACCTGCATGCAACAATTGCCCCAAGATTATAAATTCTAACACATGTGAGAGCGGTGCGAATAAGGCTCAAGTCTGGAGCACAAAGTGTACTACAATCTTGTTTGCCTACAATACATTTCCCATTGAATAAAGCAAAATACTGAATTGATGGAAACTGAATGCTCTTTATTCTACCTTGCGTCACTCCCTTCATTTCACAACAGCAAAGACTAGTAAAAAATGATTGAAACTCAGCCCTTGGTGGTTCGTCGAGCAAACCCCAAAAATGGAATTTTACAGTGACGGGCAAAACTCTCGAGTGATATGGCAAAAGGATTTTCATAAAGTTTAAATGACACCCTAGACTCATGGGGATGGAATTTAAATCCTTTGACAAATGATTCAGTGAGAATGTGGTGTTGTTCACACTTATCTAAAATGTAGGGACCGAAACCGGCATTGTGAACCAATTGCTCAAATTCCTCGTTAATGCCCACACGCATCATATAATCATCGCAAGGCCATAAGCTTGTTTTGGTGGTGGTATCTCGAATTGAACTTTCACTTGGTTCAACATAAGACCGGCGAGCGGAGCTGTCACTAGAGGATGCTCCCGAGGATCTCCTCCTCGAAGAACTTCTTCCAAAGAGGCTCATCACGTCTGCGTACAATTTCTGAAATTTTTGGTCCACAAGAGTTTGTCAACAAAACTTTATAAGGTTGATAGAAGCTACTTATAGGGATAGAAGCTATAACAAGCATTCAAACTACTTATAACTCTAAGAATTCAACATGCTAGCTCATCTACAACAGCACCAAGAGTAGCTAATTATTCAAAATATAAACCACTAAAACAAAAACTAATTGGACAAACGAAAGAGTCGCATACCAAGCAACAATCCCCTGAAACAGTTTCAGAAATGGAGCTTCGAGCAAAGAGATTGAAACCCGCGGGTTTGAGAGCAAGAACACAAGAGAGAGCAATGGTGATTTTTTTCTCGAGGTAGGTGATGAGGTGGTGTAAAAAGATAAGGGAGAGGATCCACGTGGGGACCACAACCCACCAGGGCGCGCCTGGGGGTCCTGGAGCACCCCGGTGGGTTGTGCCCACCTGGTGCACCCCCCTCTGGTATTATTTGCACTATAAATTATTAAATATTCGGAAAAAAACCGTGTTAAATTTTCAGGGCATCCTAAGAACTTTTATTTTTGGGGCATTTTTAATTGTACGGGAAATTCAGAAAACGGGCAAAACATGGCACTTTATTTTATTTAACTAATAGAGACAGAAAACAAAAGGTAGGTTCAGAAGTTAGTGCTTACTAAATTCATCAACTTCATACCTCTCAAAAATGATACATTAATAAGGTTGATCAAGTCTTATTAACAACCACTTTCGATTAGCATAAAACTGAAGAACTTCCGTAAATCACTAAGTTACCTCAACGGGGATATGTAAGTCCCCAACAATAAGCATTTCATATTTCTTTTAACAGTAGGTAAAGGTATTTGAAAACTTCCAATAGTGATTGTCGGGGATTTTTCAATAACATTGACACCATTCACTTGGAATTGTTTCTTCAGAAAGTGCACCGTATGCTCATTACCATTGATATGAAAAGTAACTTTGCTTTTATTGCAATTAATAACAGCCCCTACAGTATTCAAGAAGGGTCTACCAAGGATAATCGACATGTTGTCGTCCTCGGGGATCTCAAGTATAACAAAGTCAGTCAAAATAGTAACATTAGCAACAACAAGGGGCACATCCTCATAGATACCAATAGGTATGGCAGTTGATTTATCAGCCATTTGCAAAGATATTTCAGTAGGTGTAAGTTTATTCAAATCAAGTCTTTTATATAAATAAAAAGGCATAACACTAACACCAGCTCCTAAATCACATAAAGCAGTTTTCACATAATTCTTTTTGATGGAGCAAGGTATAGTTGGTATTCCTGGGTCTCCAAGTTTTTTAGGTAATCCACCCTTAAAAGTATAATTAGCAAGCATGGTGGAGATTTCAGCTTCTGGTATTTTTCTCTTATTGGTGATGATGTCTTCCATGTACTTTGCATAAGGAGGCATTTTCAAGATATGAGTCAAGCGAGTACGCAAAAGACTGGCCTCAGCATTTCAGCAAAGCATTCAAATTCTTCATCATCTTTCTTTTTAGTTTACTTTGGTGGAAAAGGCATAGGTTTTTGAACCCACGGTTCTCTTTCTTTACCGTGTTTCCTAGCCACAAAGTCTCTTTTATCATATCTCTTATTCTTAGGTTGTGTGTTATCAAGATCAACTGGTGGTTCTATTTCAATATCATTATCTTGTTCCTTCTCATTATTAGGTTGAATGTCAATATGAACATCAGCATTATCTTTTAAGTTATCGCTAAGTGAATGTTCATTACCAGATTGAGTTCCAACATCAGAAATGGAAACATCATTATCATAATCAGGAGGTTTTGTACTTCAGGTTCACTAGTAGCATGCAAAGTCCTATCATTTTTCTTTTTCATTTTATCGGGACTAGGTGTAGTGGTGTTGTTTCTCTATGAATCCTATTCAATTCTTTTTGGGTGTCCCTCAGGATAAAGTGGTTCCTAGGTCATTTTTCCTCCTCTAGTTGCAACTCTAACAGCAAAGTCATGTATATTGCTATTCATTTTATCAAGTAATTCTCTTTGAGATTTAGCAACTTGTTATAGCTGGGTTTGTACCATAGAAGCATGTTTTCCTACACCTCTAACATCATTTTAAATTCTAAATAACAAGTCACTCAAGCGAGCAATCACATCAGAATTGTATTACAATTGTTTCAAGCTGCATTAAAGTGATCTTGTTTCGTAATGTAGTTTACAAACTCATGAACGCATTGACTGGGGTGCATATTGTGAGGATTATCATTGTTATTGAATTTCATTAGAGAATTTACCTCTACCACCTTAGGCGGAGGTGGTGCATGAAGCCCATGTATTTCTTCAATAGGAGGTAAATTTTCAACATCCTCAGCTTTAATACCTTTTCCTTCATGGATTTCTTTGCCTCTTGCATATCTTCAGGACTGAGATATAATATACCCCTCTTCTTCGGAGTAGGCTTAGGTGGTGGTTCGAGAAGAGTCCAATCATCATAATTTTTCAATATGTTATTCAATAATTCTTCAGCCTGTCCAATAGTTCGTTCCCTGAAAACACAACCAACACAACTATTTAGAAAGTCCCTAGAAGCATCGGTTAGTCCATTATAGAAGATATCGAGTATTTCATTTTTCTTAAGAGGATGATCAGGCAAAGCATTAAGTAACTGACAAAGCCTCCCCCAAGCTTGTGTGAGACTCTCTTCTTTAGGTTGCACAAATTTAAATATTTCCTTTAAGGCAGCTTGTTTCTTATGAGCAGGAAATTATTTTTCAGAGAAGTAATAAATCATATCCTGGGGACTACGCACACAACCAGGAGTAAGAGTATTGTACCAAGCTTTAGGATCACCCTTTAATGAGAACGGAAATAATTTGAGGATATAGTAGTAACGGGTTTTCTCATCATGGGTAAAAAGGCTGGCTATGTCATTTAACTTAGTGAGATGTGCCACAACAGTTTTAGTCTCATAACCATGGAAATGATCATATTCAACCAAAGTGATTAACTCTGGGTCGACACACAACTCATAATCCTTATCATTAATAAAGATAGGTGAGGTAGTAAACTTAGGATCATACTTCATTCTAGCATTCAGAGATTTTTCTTTATACTTGCATAATAATTTCTCTAGATCATCTCTATCATTACAAGCAAGAATATCTCTAGTTGTTTCCTCACTCATAACATAACCTTTGGGTACTTTAGGCAATTCATATCTAAGAAGGCTAGTTCTAGCAGGTGTTTCAAAGTCTTTAGTTTCAAGCTCATCATCAGATTCAATAATATCATGTTGTCTTACTCTAGCAATTTGTTCATCAAGAAAGTCACCAAGTGGCACATCACCATCATGCAAGGTACTAGCATCATCATAAGTATCATTCATTGCAGAAGTAGCATCATCAATAACTTGCGCCATATAGGGAGCAATAGCATGTGGTGGCGTAGCAAGTTTACTTATAACAGAAGGTGAATCTAAAGCAGAACTGGATGGTAATTCCTTACCTCCCCTCATCTTAGAGGAAAAAAATCTTAGTCTTAGCATCCTTCAGATTCTTCATAGTGATAGATTGATAATAATCCCAAGTGACTCAACAAATATAGCTATGCTCCCCGGAAACGGCACCAGGAAAAGGTCTTGATAACCCACAAGTATAGGGGGTCGCAACAATTTTTGAGGGTAGAGTATTGAACCCAAATGTATAGAATTGACACAAGGGGAGCCAAAGAATATTTGTAAGTATTAGCAGCTGAGTTGTCAATTCAACCACACATGGAGATTAATTATCTGCATCAAAGTGATCAGTAGCACAGTAATATGATAGTTTTGATAGTAGTCGTAGCAGCAATAGTAATAGTAACAGTGGTAGCAATAGTTTTGTAGCAAGTGCAGCAGTAACGATAGCAGTAGTAACTTAGCAAGATCAATATAGGATAAATTCGTAGGCATTGGATCGCTGATTTGTTGGACGATATTCATCATGTGATAGTCATAACCTAGGGCGATACGACACTAGCTCCAGTTCATAAATATAATGTAGGCATGTATTTCGTAAATAGTCATACGTGCTTATGGAAAGAACTTGCATGACATCTTTTGTCCTACCCTCCTGTGGCAGCATGGTCCATATTGGAAACTAAGGGATATTAAGGCCTCCTTTTAATATAGAACCGGAAAAAAGCATTAACACACGGTGAATAGATGAACTCCTCAAACTACGGTCATCACCGGGAGTGGTTCTGGTTATTGTCACTCTGGCGTTGCCGGATCATAACACGTAGTAGGTGACTAGAACTTGCAAGATCGGATCTAGAACATGGATATAATGGTGATATCATAAACGGTTCCGATCTGAATTCATGGCACCCGGGCCCAAAGTGACAAGCATTAATCATGGCAAAGCCATAGCAACATCAATCTCAGAACGTAATGGATACAAGGGATCGGCCCTAAGAAAACTGACTAGATTACATGATGAATCTCATCCAACTCCTCACCGACCAGCGAGCCTACGAAGGAATTACTCAGTCCCGGTGGGAGCATCATGGAATTGGCGATGGCAAAGGGTTGGTGATGACGAAAGACAAATATCCCCTCTCCGGAGCCCCAAACGGACTCCAGATGTGGCCTCCCGAGGAAGAACAGGAGGTGGCGGCGGATCCGTCTCGTAGATCGCGATAATTTTTTCCTCCACGAATATGAATTCATAGTGTCAGGGTTGGCGTCCGTGGGGCCACCAGGTGGGGACAACCCACCTGGGCGCGCCAGGAGGGGGTGGTGGGTTGTGCCCACCCAGATGCCCCCCTCCGGTGATTCTTGGCTCCAGTATTTTTCTTTTATTATATAAAAAATCCTCGCAAAGTTTCATTCCATCCCGAGAACTTTTATTTCTGCACAAAAACAACACCATGGTAGTTATGCTGAAAACAGCGTCGGTCCGGGGTTAGTTTCATTCAAATCATGCAAATTAGAGTCCAAAACAAGAGGAAAAGCATTCAAAAAAGTGGATACGTTGTAGATGTATCACCTGCATGCATAGGGAATCACAAACCTTAACACCAATATTCTTACTAGAGCATAATTACTCACCAACATAACTCACATATCACTATCTTCATATCACAAAACTATTGCAGGGAATCCAGTTTAATATCCAATAATCTTCATGAAAGTTTTTATTATATCCCTCTTAAATATCTATCACTTTGGGACCATTCTTTTAAAGCATATTTACATAGCTAATAACAAGCTCGCAAACAAATTTAAGTGAAGTACGAGAGAGCATATTTCTTCAAAATTTCAACTCTCAAAATAATCTAAGTGAAGCATGAGAGTATTTCTTCAAAAATCCTACGAACTATCAAAATGATCTAAGTGAAGCATGAGAGAATATTTCTTCAAAATAACAGCACCACTGTGCTAAAAAATATATAAGTGAAGCACAAGAGCAATTCCATCGTTCAAATTATTTAAGTGAAGAACATAGAGCAATTCTAACAAAGCATAGCATAATTATGGATCTCTCAAATAGGTGTGTCCAGCAAGGATGATTGTGAGAAACTAAAAATCAAAACAATCAAATACTTATATAATACAAGATGCTACAAGCAAAACTCATGATATGTGACGAATAAAAATATATCTCCAAGTAAAATTAACGATGGTCATTAGCAAAAAGAGGGGATACCTTCTGGGGCATCCCAAGCTTAGTTGCTTCGTTCTCTTTGAATATTACCTTGGGGTGCCATGGGGCATCCCCAAGCTTAGGCTCCTTTCACTCCTTATTCCTTCATCTATCGTAATCTCACCCAAAACTTGAAAAGTTCAATCACACAAAACTTAACAAAACCTCATGAGATCCATTAGTATAATAAAACTCATCTTAACTATAAGTACAATTGCAAACCCATTCATACTTCGTTATTACATTACATATAGTGTATTCTAACTTTAGCATGGCTTCTAA
>LR738715.1:245228812-245255866 GCA_902687465.1 Secale cereale | reverse complement strand
CCCCCCCCCCGCCCGCGCGATACAAACCATAGATTCGTCAAAATAAGCGCATAATGCAACGAAAACATAATCTGTCAAAAACAGAACAGTCTGTGAAGACGTAATTTTTTATCATACTTCTGTAACTCTAAAAATCCTGAGAAAATAGCAAAACGTGGGAAAATTTTCTATTAATACTATCTAAACATTTCAGAAATTGTTCAAGCTCCATCAATTGAAAACAATTCTGCTACTGGACGCAAAAATTTCTGTTAATGCACCGAATCAAATCAACTCTCACCCAAATCAATCTCAAAGGCTTCGCTTGGCAAAAACACTAATAAAAACACAAAAAACACAATCATAACAATAGTTTAGTTATGTATTTATTGAATAACATAAATAAAACACAAAGGCAAAAAGATAACTATTGGGTTGCCTCCCAACAAGCGCTATCGTTTTACAACCCTAGCTAGGCATAATGCATAGATTCTTAAGTGTTGTCATATTTGTTTTCCAACTCCTCAATTTTACATCCATAATTCCTTAGAGATCTAGCATGCATGTTCTCAATGATCACGCTTCTGGGAATAAAGTTAAAGTATTCAATCATACTAGTAGGTTCTTTCATCAATTCAGAAAAGTTGAGGTGAGCACTAATCATCTAAAGATCTTCATTGTTGCTACTAGAAGCGGCACCCTTGTTATTATGGGTAGATTTCTTAGTAGGATGAGTTTTTTCAATAGTTTTAATGTAAGAAAAAGCGCTGCTCAAATTAGAAAAAAATTCTACCAATTTATCGATCCGCACAGGACCCTCCTCTACCCTTTTGTTAGCTACGAGTTGTTTTCTCTTAGCACTTTAAGGGAATCTCCTATCTTTGACCCGATTCGACTAGCAAGATCTTGGATACTTTTATCCAAATTTTCAATATGTATTTGAGTAAGCATTTTCTTTTCAATAGCATCTAGTCTTTGCATAACATGCTCAAGAGTTAAAACTGTTTCATTAATAATAATAGGTGGAGATCCCACTAAACTTCCCATAGCATTCAAAGCATCAATTGTGGGACAACTTAATAAATCTCCCCGGTGGTAGTGTCAAGAACAAATATATACCAAGTAGTAATTCCCACATAAAAATTGCAAAGAGGAACGATGGTGGATTTCTTATGAATAGAGCTATTATGAGCATTGAAAATCCTATACCAAGCATCTTTTAGGCTTTCTCCTCCCCTTTGCTTAAAATTGAGAACTTCGTTCTCAGGGGTGTACATGGCGAGGGAAGAATTAGCCATTACAATAAAGCAAGCAATAACACCAGCAAACAAGAGATCTGACACGAAAAATGTGAACCGAAAGAGGGCAAATATTTTTGTGTTTTTTGTAAAAATGTTTTAGAAGTGGGGGAGATGAAAACGAGAGGCAAATGGGAGATAATATAATTGCAAGGATATGAGAGTTTATGCGTAGGAACCCGATAGATGTTGATGGTGCCTCCCCGACAACCACACTAGAGGTTTACAAGAGACTATCTTGTCTTGATCCTCCCCGGCAACGGCGCCAGAAATTCTTCCTACTACTTGTGATCCGTGTTGGTAAATTCACTGAAGAGGAGGGTATGATGTAGCACAACAGTGGTAAGTATTTCCCTCAGCTATGAAACCAAGGTTATCAATCCAGTAGGAGAACCAAGCAACACAATGTAAACATCACCTACACACACAACAAACCTCGCCACCCAACGCGTTAGAGGGGGTTTCAATCCCTCCAAGGTAAGATACATAGATAGATTGATAGATGCAAATGAAATAAAGGAAAATGAAGCGCAACAAAAGTGTTTTTGGATTTTTGGCAAAAACAGATCTGAAAAAATATGATAGGAAAATAGACACGGGGCGTAGATTTCACTAGTGGCTTCTCTCGAGGAAATAACATACGGTGGGTAAACAAATTACTGTTGGGCAATTGATAGAAGAGCAAATAATTATAAAGATATCCAAGACAGTGATCTTGTATATAGGCATCATGTCCAAGATTAGTAGACCGACTCCTGCCTGCATCTACTACTATTAGTTCACACATCGACCGTTATACAACATGCATCTAATTTACTAAGTTCATGGTGAAGCGGAGTAATGCTTTAAGAACTATGACATGATGTAGACAAGATCTATTCATGTAGGAATAGACCCCATCTTGTTATCCTTAATAGCAATGATACATGCATGTCAAGTCTCCTTCTTTCACTGACATTGAGCACCGCAAGATCGAACCCATTACAAATCAGCACTTCCCATTGCAAGATAATTCAATCATGTTAGCCAAACAAAACCAATATATCGAAGAAGAAATATGAGGCTATAATAATCGTGTACGGATATATCTGATCATAAACTCACAATTCATCGGATACCAACAAACACACCGCAAACAAGAGTTACAACAAATAGATCTCTGAACAGAACATTGTATTGAAGATCAAAAAGAGAGAAGAAGCCATCTAGCTACTAACTACGGACCTGTAGGTCCGCGGTAAAGTACTCACGCATCATCGGAGGAGCACCAATGAGGACGATGAACTCCTTCGTGATCATGTTCCTCTCCGATGGTGTGCCAGAAAAGGCCTCTAGATTGGATCTCGTGGTTCTAGAACTTGCGGTGGCTGAAACAATTTTTCGTCAACTTCCCTAGGGTTTATGGTATATTTTCGTATTTATAGAGCTGGAGGTCGATGGAGAAGGGCACCATGGCCCCACAAGGCACCAGGGCGCGCTTGGGCCTCTTGGCGCCCTGTTGTCTTGTGGGCCCCACATGCCTCCTCTAGTACACCTCCTGGGCTCCTGGGTCACTCCTGGGCAGAAAAATATCTCCAAAAAGATTTGTTGAATTTGGACTCCATTTGGTATTGATATTTTGCAAAGTAAAAAACAAGAAAAAATAGCAATTGACACTGGGCACTATGTCAGTCCCAAAAAATGATACAAAGATGCTTGAAAATGTATGTAAAACATCCAAGATTGATAATATAACAACATGGAACAATAAAAAATTATAGATACGTTGGAGACGTATCAGTGCTCCCTTCACCCCTTAGTCGAATAATCGGTAACATAAGAGGCAAGCACAGGAGCCTGGCAACCCAACTTGGCCTAATCTTAAGTCAAATCGGTGCATATTTTGGCTTTAAGGCTGATAGGATAGAAGAAATGGAAAAGACGCACATTCTGAAAGAACATGATGTATTATGGTCTAACAGTCAATGAAAGACATATAAAGATGCCCTTGAGGTACACGGGAAGCAAGGTAATGCTAAATGCATGAAGGAATAAAGGGTATGTACATGAGAAGACGATGCTTGAGTTTTTAACCGTAGAAACGTCGGAGCAGTGCGACATTCGAGAGATTGGGCTCTAAACGCCTGTCTGTTGGATCCGGGATTCAGTAGGCACCTCCAGTGAGGACCTGGTCGATGATAAATGCCCCAACCCACTTGGGTGGGAGTTTATGCTTCTGCTTCTCCGGGTGGAGCCACATGACCAGATCCCCAATGTTGAACTCCTTCCCGCAGACCTCCCTGTTGTGATAGAGTCTTGCTTGTTGCTGATAAAGCGCTGAGCGTGCCCGGGCTACATTGCGCTCCTCTTCCAGGGCGTTCTGCTGATCCAGCTCGGCCTCCCATCCTTCGTACATGCATAACTAAGGAGCGTCATGGATTATGTCGCAAGGGAGTACTACCTCGGGCCCATATACCATGAAAAATGGGGTATACCCCATAGATCGATTTGGCGTGGTGCGCAACCCCCATAGGACGAAATCGAGTTCCTCTACCCACTCGCAATGCGCTCCTTTATGTAAGTGCACTAGCCTTGTCTTAATGCCACTGAGTATCAATTCATTGGTGTATTCTACCTGCTCGACTGACTACATGTGATAAACTAACGCATAGTCAAGCTTACACCCATCTTTGCGCACCATGCTTTGACCTCTTTGGCCGTGAAGTTTGTCCTGTTGTCTGTTATAATACTATGGGGATACTATAGCGGTGTACTACCCAAGATATGAACTCAGTTACTGGGACTGGTCCAGCCGAGGTGAATGGTCTTGCTTTGATCCACTTAGTAAACTTGTCTACCATGACAAGTAGGTACTTGTTTTTTCGTAGTCCTCCCATAAGTGGGCCAACCATATCAATGCAAGACCGCAAAAGGCCAGGTGATCGGTGTAGTCCAGAGGGCTGTTGGGGGCATGTGTATTTGTTTGACATACACCTGACAGCCGGGGCATCTTTGTACCAGTGGTACCGCATCGGCCCCTTCCACCGGCCAGTAAAAAGTAGCTCGGAAGGCCTTGCTGACCAAGGTTCGAGCAGCGGCATGATGTCCGCTCATGACGACGTATATTTGGCTAAGCAATAATTTCCCTTCCTCTATGGATATACACCATTGGAGGGCGCCCGTGGTGCTTTGCTTATATATAGATATCGCCCTCGTGGACCTTGTAGGCTTTAGACTACCTTATAATCGAACCTGCGTCGGTTTGGTCCTCAGGGAGCTCCTCGCGGAGTAGGTATGTGAGGAGGGGCTCAGTCCAAGATGCAATGATTGCCATAACCTCATGTGCCGAGGCCATTTCCTAGATGGCCGTTCCTCCCATTATATCTTGCTCCATTTCGTCCTCCGGTGGTGCAGGTTGCCTTGCGTCATTTTACTCAGACGCTTCTTTGTCGTCCTGCTAGACTACGGATGGCTTGAATAGGCGTTCGAGGAAGGTGTTTTAAGGGACATTATCCCGTTTGGCACCCATTCGGGCAAGGATATTGGAGGTCTGGTTGTTTTCATGGGGGATATGATGAAATTCAAGCCCCTCAAACATGTCCCAGATTTTTAAAACTGCATTCATGTAAGTTATAATCTTTGGATCCTTGGCATCAAACTCGCCATTTACCTGGGAGATGGCAAGATTGGAATCTCCTTAGACCTCGAGGCATTTAACGCCCATCGAGACTGCTATCTAAAGCCCGTGCAGGAGGGCTTCGTATTCGGCCGCATTATTGGAGTCGGTGTACATGATGTGTAGCATGTATCGGATCTGGTCAACGGGCTGGTGGATCGGGTCTGAAGCGGAGCGGATCGGGCCGGGATCCGCGGATCGGGCCGGCTGGAGCGGATCTTCGCGGATCGGGCGAAGCGGCCTACGGGCTAACGGGCCCCGCGGCCCACTAGGGTTCGGCGGTGGAGACGGCAGATCGGGGGATCCTCCCGATCCCCGATTGGAGGTAGCGGCGGCGGCTGGGCCTCGGCCCGGCTCGCGCGGGAGGCGGAGGAGGCCCGGGGGGGCGCGCTGGAGTGGGCCGGCTGGGCGGTGTGGAGGCGAGGGAGGCCCAGGGATGTGAGGGAGGCCCAGGGAGGCGATCCGATCGGATCGATCGGGGGATCGAGATCGGGCCTCCCCGATCTCCTCGATGCGGCGGCGGCGGCTGCTCCCGAGCGGCGCGGGGCGGCGGCCTCGGGCGCCGGAGGGAGGAAGGGACGGCGGGGCGCGGCGGCGCGGTCGGCGAGGTGGCGGCGCCGGCCGGCGGTGGAGGAGCGGCGCGGCGAGCTCCGGCGGGAGTGCAGCTCCGACGAGGAGAGCTCCGGCGACGGCGCGGATTCCGGCGAGCTCCGGCCGGAGTGGGGGATGGTGGCTGGAGGAAGGGGATGAAGGGGCTAGGGTTTTTTATTTAGGGCAAAAATTGGGGAAGTTGGACAAATATATAGGCACAAGGAGCTAGGGTTGTCCAAATGAGGTGTGGTTTTCGGCCACGCGGTCAGAATTGGATGGCCTAGATGAAGGGAGGGGTTTGGGTTGGTTTGGTGGGCTGCTGGAGGGGTGTCTTGGGCCTCAAAGAGGGGGTACTTTGAGCCCACGAGAAAAACTGTTGGGGCACCAAACGAACTCCAAACGCGACAAGATTCGACAGGCGGGTTACACACACCAAAACAACAACACACGACAAGTCTCACGCTAAACCGGAAACGTTACACGGCCAAACACCAAAGTACGCCTAGGGGATGCCACGGACACGTGAGAGAGCTCCGGAACGCGAAACGGACAACGGGAAGGAACGCGTGGGACCGGATGCAAACGACAACACAAATGCAATGCGATGCACATGACTACATGATATGAATGAATGCCACACACGCACACAACAAAACGACGAAAACCCGAAAGACGAAGAACCCGGAATGGAATGATGAAGCCAGATATATCATATATTGCCCAAAAGGGAAAGTATTACATCCGGGGCATTACAACTCTCCTCCACTACAAAAAGATCTCGTCCCGAGATCTAGGACTGGAAAAAGGAAGGGTACTCGGAACGAAGATGATCATCTCGTTCCCACATAGCTTCTCGGTCGGTATGGTGTGACCACTTGACTTTCAAGAATTTGATGGACTTGTTGTGGGTCTTGCGCTCGGTCTCTTCGAGAATAGCGACTGGATGCTCTCGGTAAGACAAATCTTGTTGAAGATCAATCTCTTCAAACGGAATCATGCGTTCAGGAGTCTTGAAGCACTTGCGTAGTTGAGACACATGAAACACATCATGAACATTGGTGAAGTTGGAAGGGAGCTCAAGTTGATAGGCTAGATCGCCTCTTTTGCCAAGGATCTTGAAAGGCCCGACGTATCTAGGAGCAAGCTTTCCTTTGATACCGAATCTTTGGGTGCCTTTCATAGGAGAAACACGGAGATAGACATTATCCCCAATGTTGAAGGCCAAATCACGATGCTTGCCGTCATAGTAGCTCTTCTGACGCGACTGAGCGGCCTTGAGATTCTCACGTATGACTTTGCACATTTCTTCGGCTTCTGAGATCAAGTCATTGCCAAGAAGTTGACGTTCGCCTGTCTTGGACCAGTTGAGAGGGGTACGGCACTTTCTGCCATAGAGGATTTCAAACGGAGCTTTGCCTGCACTTGCTTGGAAGCTGTTGTTGTAAGAGAACTCGGCAAATGGAAGGCAATCTTCCCATTTCATGCCAAAAGATATGACACAGGCTCTGAGCATGTCTTCTAGAATCTGATTCACTCACTCAACTTGACCACTAGTCTGAGGGTGAAATGCAGTGCTGAACCTGATCTTAGTGCCCATGGCAGACTGAAAGGAGTCCCAGAACTTTGAAGTGAACAAACTTCCACGGTCTTAGGAGATAACTTGAGGAATGCCATGTAAGGACACAATTCTGGAAGTATTCTTTGACTGGAAGGAAGTGAGCGACTTTGGTAAGCTTGTCAATCACCACGAAGATAGAATCATTCCCTCTCTTGGACTTAGGAAAGCCAGTGACGAAATCCATTTCAATGTGGTCGAATTTCCACTCGGGAATAGGAAGAGGTTGGAGAAGACCGGCTGGACGTTGATGCTCTGCCTTCACTCTTCTGCAGACATCACATTCATTCACGAATTGGGCAATCTCCCTTTTCATGCATGTCCACCGGTAAGATTGCTTGAGGTCTTGGTACATCATGGAACTGCCAGGATGAATGGAAAGGAGGGAATCATGTGCTTCTTCCATTATGAGCTTCCTGAGATCACCTTTTGGAGCCACGAGTCTGTCCTCAAAGAACAAGGTATCTCTCTCATCAACGCGATAGCACTTGTATTTGGGAGTACCCTTTGCAATACCATGTTTCACTTTCTGCACCATAGCATCACTGAGTTGGGCTTCACGGATCTGATCTTCCAAGGTAGGAGCAACTTGAAGATTTGCAAGAAAACCTTGCAGAACAACTTGGAGGTTGAGCTTCCTGAATGCTTCACAAAGCTCAGGCTGGAACGGCTTGATAAGAAGGCTGTTGCAATATGCCTTTCTGATCAAAGCATCTGCAATCACATTCGCCTTGCCAGGTGTGTATTCGATGCTGGGATCATACTTTTGGATCATTTCAACCCAACGAGTCTGGCGGAGGTTCAGATTCGGCTGTGTGAAGATGTACTTCAAGCTCTTGTGATCGGTGAAGATGTCGACTTTTCTGCCCAACAGGAGGTGTCTCCACGTAATCAAAGCATGTACCACAACTGCTAGTTCAAGATCATGTGTGCGGTAGTTCTTCTCACTTGGCTTCAGCTGACGAGAAGTGTATGCCACAATTATCTTGTCCTGCATAAGCACACCACCAAGTCCTTGAAGAGAAGCATCATAGAATACTTCATAGGGCTTGGACACATCTGGAGGAGTAAGAACTGGAGCAGAGACGAGCTTTTCTTTGAGAGTTTTGAATGCCACTTCACAATCTGGAGACCAGTAGTACTTTACATTCTTCTGTAGCAAGTTGGAAAGAGGCTTGGCAATCTTGGAGAAGTTCTCAACGAACCTTCTGCAATAGCTGGCAAGACCAAGAAAGCTTCGGAGTTACTTGACGTTCTGAGGAGCTTCCCAGTTGACAATTGCTTCAACTTTCTCGGGGTTCACCACAATACCGTCAGCGGAGATGATATGGCCCAGATACAAGACCTTATCGAGCCAAAATTCGCACTTGGAGAACTTGGCATAGAACTTATGTTCACGGAGTCTATCGAGAACGAGACGGAGGTGTTTTTCGTGATCTTCTTCATTCTTGGAAAATACCAAAATATCATCCAGATACACAAGCACAAACTCGCCGGTGTAGGGGTTGAAGATGTAGTGCATCATTCTCGAGAAGGTAGGTGGAGCATTGGCGAGACCAAAGGACATGACTGTATACTCATATGAGCCGTAGCTCGTTCTGAAGGCAGTCTTGGGGATATCTTCTTCTCGAATGCGAATTTGGTGATAGCCCATTCGGAGGTCGAGCTTAGAGAACACTTTAGCTCCTTTGAGCTGCTCGAACAGTTCGTTGATGTTGGGGAGCGGATACTTGTTCTTTATCGTCTTCTTGTTCAATGGCCGGTAATCAACGCAGAGGCGCTCCGTGCCATCCTTCTTCTTGACAAATAAGACACCACAGCCCCAAGGAGACGTACTAGGCCTGATCAGACCCATACGCTCCTGTTCATCAAGCTGTTTCTTCAACTCCTTCAACTCTTTAGGAGAGAGCTTGTAGGGACGCCGGCATGCTGGCTCAGTACCCGGCTCTAGTTCAATGACGAATTCCACTTGACGGTGTGGAGGCATGCCTGGAAGTTCTTTAGGAAAGACATCTTCGTATTCGTTAACCACCGGAATTTGAGATATGGCATTCATTTCACCCTTTTCATTGAGAGAGAAAAGCCTGATTGTGTTATCCCTGGAGGCGAAGATAATCACATCATCATCGGAATGAGTAATCTTGACTTCCTTCTGTGCACAGTCAATTTGAGCATCATGCTGAGAAAGCCAATCCATTCCGAGGATAAGGTCGATGTCAGAATTGCCGAGAACCACCGGTTTAGCCAGAAATCGATAATCACCCATGCGAATAGATACATCCGGAGCACTGACACTAGAAGTCATTATCCTGCCCGGAGAAACAACTTGCAACTTCTGAGGCAAATTTGAAGTGACAACATCGTGCTTGGATGCAAATGGATATGACATGAAAGAACATGAAGCACCTAAATCAAACAACACTTTAGCTGGAAAAGAGTTAACTGAGAGGTTACCCAAAATCACATCAGAAGAATTCTTCGCTTGCGCTGCATTCATCAGATTCACCCTTGCTACCTTTGGGTCATGCTTGACAATAGCCGAACTTACAGGTGGAGGTGGCGGAAGGCGCCTTGGGTTGTTGCACTTGTTGGAATAATGACCCTTCTGGCCACAGTTGTAGCAAGTCACCTCAGAAAGTGGACGAGCAGGAGGAACACTTGGTCTTGGAGTTGGGAACTGCGACTTGGACTGCTTGCTTGGGTTGGGTGGGTGGGAGAAACCACGACCACCGGAGTTCTTGTTGCTGTTATTGTTGTAGGGAGCTCGGATCACATGAGGAGGAGGAAGCCAAAATTTCTGTTGTTTTGCAACCACTTGAGAAGATGAGGAGGAGTGAACGGCATCTCGAATCCTCTTTTTGGAAGCCTCCATCTTGAGCTGGGCTGCCTCTTGCTTGAGCGCCATGTTATAGAATTTGTCAAATTCATCGGGCTCAAACAAGGTGAGAGCAAGTTGAAGTTCATCTTTGAGACCTCCACGGAACTGATAGATCTTGCTCTTGGCATCTGATATGTCTTGCTTGGCATAGCGGGCGAGGTTTTGGAACTTGACATTATATTGGTAGACAGTCATTGAGCCCTGCTTCAGGTTGCGGAATTGCTCACACATACCCTCGATGACACTCGTTGGAATGTGGTGAGAGTGAAAGTCCTTGCAGAAATCATCCAAAGAGATCACACGCCCTTCTCTGGAGTCTTTGTACTGCTACCACCAGTCAGCTGCTTGGTCTTTGAGTTGGAAGGCTGCAAATTTCACATAGTCCTCAGGCCTTACGTTGCTGCACTCAAAATGCTTCTTGATATCGGTTATCCAATCTTCAGCATCGAGAGGGTCGACACAGTAACTGAAAGCCTTTGGTTGATTGGCCAAGAACTGGTTGAGAGTAGCATGGTTCTGCTGGTTGAAGAAATTGCCTTGGTTCCCTGGAGCACCCTGATTTGCTTGATTTGCTTGATTTGCTTGCATTTGCTGCATCATCTGCATCAACATCTGGGTGTTCTGATTTGTAGTCTGCATAATCGCTCTCCAAGCCTCAGACGGAGGAGGAGGGGAAGGAGGACGATCTGGAACCTCTTCACCCTCTGGGTTAGCGTTGGGAACCCGTTTCGGAGCCATCCTGAAAGAGATGACCACGAATCAGCAATTTATTGACAGAAGGTATAAGCTGAAACAACGGATTGAAATGCAACATAGTCTTCACAAGAATCATTCGAACAAGAGGAACGAATGAAATTCTCAGTTTAATGATAACAACAATCTTCACGAGAAGCCACATAGGGGACAAAAGGTAAATAAGAAAAAACACAAGGTACAGATGGAACAAACACAAGATAGGAGCTTCGTTCGACATCTTTGTGCAGCAAGCTTATGAACGCGTTACGAAAGGGTTTTGCAATCCCCGGATCAGCAAAGCCAAGGACCCTTTAAGATGCAACTCCCGATCGGAACATCGGCCATAAAACCACTTCACTTAATGTAGAACCCCGAACTCGCTAACCTGCATTCGTTGGAAGAATGCCTACGATCTACTGGATAAACCCACCTATTAATTTCCGAAAGTTTCCAGTTATGCAATCAGCTGTTGGGGATACAGGGGAAGCACCGCGCAATCAACTCTAAACCTACATCCAGCTGTATCCATCCTTCAACACATAACCAGTTGTTCTCGGAAACCGTCTACCTCGGACCTTCGAAAAGCATCCACTATACAAAACTATGGCAATACTCCCGAACTACCTCCCCAGTACTGGGTGATGTCGGGGTTATCTTGCCACTAACCGTATAGGAGAGTTTTCGATGTCGGCCGTCTTAAGTATTCTAGTACTGTCGCGATATGCTTGTGACGACAATACCCCGAAGCTCAACTCCCCGGGACACTGCCACAACCCCTAATGTCAGGAGGCATCGAGAACAATATTCTCGTCACAAGGACATCGAAACAATCCAACAATACTCGCGAAATTCCTAAAAAAAATTGTGCAACTTTTGAAAGTAGAAGAGGCAAGAGTAGTCGTCAGGAGTCCTCGCCAGAATGAAAAGAGATGAGGAGCAAAGAATTCCTACTCTCCGATATAAATATAGGACTCAAAATATTTTCAGTGTGTGCCTAGACTCGACCGTCAATGATTCGATCAATCAGTGGGGGCTTCTAGGTCGAAGAAGGCTCTGAATACCAACTTGTAATGCCCAGGATGGGACTATATCTCCTACGTGTCGGGGCACGACTTAAAGATATAAGCCCATTCTGGAATGATCGCAAGTTTGGTACCTTTGCACATCTCATGTAAAAATAGGGATGGAAAACTGAAAAGATAGTTGGCTTACACTCGCCACGTCACACAAATTCATTACATATCCAAATCATCATCAAATGAACATCACAGCCCATCTAAGGGTAAAGATCCAAATGACAAGATACCAAACATAAGATTAAACCACAGTTCTAGATCGAATCCTAGTAGAAGCTCTACTGATCAACCGGATAGTTCACATAGTAACGGTTACGCTCCTCGTCATACTCCCAGTCTAGCTCAGTACCATCACCTGTGTAGCTCACCATCGTACCTGCATCTGGGGGTGGTGAAGTTACTGTGAGCCATAGAGGACTCAGCAATCCCGTTCTCGGGTAACACGACTATTTAAGCCTTGGGTGAGGAACAAGGCTGAAGAAAGAACAAGAGTCTGCAGCAACACTAGCCTAGCTTACGTAAAAGAGAGCGAGAAGAGAAGGTGCCTCGGTCGAGAGATGATCACGAAGTGATCCTAACTAAAGCAAGTCAAACATAACCCCACCGTGTTCACTTCCCGAATCCCTTTCGGAAAATAACCGTCACGGTACACACGCTGGTAGTGTATTGGAACATGGTGTCAAGTTTTCTACAACCGGATATTAACAAGCTCCCATCTGCCACATAACCGCGGGCACGGCTTTCGAAAGTTCATAACCCTGCAGGGGTGTTCCAACTTGGCCCATGACAAGCCCACGATCCGCGGAGTCGCAACTCCAAGGAGGGAAGGCCCGAGTATTCTCGGAATCCCGTGCTCAAGATACTCCGACTAAGGTAAGGCTAATCCAGCAAATCCTCCCGGCGTGCCGACACCCTGACAATAGCCGCGCGTATCTAGTCTCAGGCCACGACCGGATGGGCGATTCTACAGGTTTATATCAATCCTCGAGTTTCCTCGTGGTGACCCCGCACACTCCCCGTTTCGGAACAACACTCATGTGGAGCACTGGCCCGGGGTTGTTGATTAAGAACTCGGGTTTGCAAGACCCTATGCAAGTTTTTAGTTATTAGGCGAATAGTACCAATGTTGGGACTTGCTGGAAAAGACTTAGCACTTAGCGGTTTATCGAGGGGGTCCCATAACCCCAACCGTGTGAGGAACGCATAATCAAGGAACATAACACCGGTTTATACGGTTCCTAGCGGCATGAGTGGAACAAATCACCAAGCAAAAGGCTTAGCCTTCAACCCATTACCAATATATAGATGATTTCATTTAAGCATTTATATAGTGTGATATAACCCAACAAACTTCAATGTGAAGCAAGCATCTTCAATCTTCACCTGCAGCTAAAATGCTATAAGAGGGGCTGAGCGAAGCGTACTTATAGCCAAACATTGTTTTGCATAGGTAGGGTGGTTAAACAAGTTCATGGTTACAATAGGAGGCTGACAGGAAAACATGGGCATCGAGGCAAAACTATAGAGCGATACTCTAGCAATAGGCAAAGATAGTAATGTTATCGGGGTTCGGTCATCTTGCCTGAAGAGTTGTCGATGGGATCGTAAGAGGGGTCCTCGTTCTGAAACTCGGTAGTAACCTCGTGGTCGTACTCGTACTCGGCCTCAGCTTCCAGCTCTACTCAAACACAAGAACACAAGGCAACGAATCAAACAAGATGCAATGTGCACACAAAAATACTGGATGCATGGCTGATGCACTATGGAAGCAAAACAGATGCACTATGGAAGCACAGAAAGTCTACTTAGGAAGCACAGTGTTACAACACAAAAATATGCATCAAGCAAAATGCTTCAAAACATGATAACAATAGGATATTATGAATCTACATGCAAAATCACACAAGTTTCATATAGGACTTGCCCAAAACGGAGCAACGGGCTAAAAGTTACACCCGAAACAATAAATACGCACAAGCTGAAAATAACAGCCACATAGCAACTTCGGAGCAAGAGATAAATAAGTTACATCACTCAAACATCATGGAAATGAGCATGGACATAAACTAGACATATCCTACAGCAAACAAATCCATTGGAGCATCCCCAAAGGAGCCATGGATCCATAGCAACAAGCTAGGACATATTGAACTTGACAACAAAATCCTGACAGCAGTAATTTGTTGCAACTTGGGAGCAAAAGTTAAATATGCTACAGCCACTTAAATAAGCATGTGAGAGCATGAATGGATAGCCAACAATATATACAACAAGGAATCATCAAGAGTCACCCCAAAACTATCATGGATTGGCCTAGAACAACAAGCAAACATGGCATCTGGAAATTACAGATTCCAGACTTAGTGAAATTTCACTAAGTGTTAAAACAGCAGTTTCATCATGGCATCTTTGAGAGCAAGTTTAAGTCACCTCAAAGCAAAGCATGGCAAGTGGTAAGCACCACAACAAAGTACACATGATGGTGAATCCAAAACATCTAAGCATGCATCAAGGGGACAAACACAACGATAGCAACGAGTTCCTCTATGAGGCATCTCGTAACAAGTTTAATGACATAACAGCCACATAGGACTTTGCAAAGGGGATAAACATGGCAAGATTAAATCTATCATGCAAGCTAAGGCAATCAACATGTAGAGCATAACATGATGAACACGTGGACATCTCATTTGCTTCATTTGGATAAACATGCAAAAAGTTATCACATTGCAAAGATGGCATGAAAGCAACTACTAACAACAGTTTATAACGAGTTGCACTCTTCCAACAGATATCTAAGCATCTAGATGACCTCAAACATGCATGGCACAATGGAACAAAACGTAGTACATGTCTCCACGAACATTTTGACATATCATTCACTCAAATCAGACCATCACACAAAAAGTTATCCACATTTTAAAACAGCATCGGACACTACAAATATCTACAGACTTAGCAAAAAAAAACTACCTCCTCCCAGATCTGGTCAACGGGCTGGTGGATCGGGTCTGAAGCAGAGCGGATCAGGCCGGGATCCGCGGATCGGGCCGGCTGGAGCGGATCTTCGCGGATCGGGCGAAGCGGCCTACGGGCTAACGGGCCTTGCGGCCCGCTAGGGTTCGGCGGTGGAGACGGCAGATCGGGGGATCCTCCCGATCCCCGATCGGAGGTAGCGGAGGCAGCTGGGCCTCGGCCCGGCTCGCGCGGGAGGCAGAGGAGGCCCGGGGGGTGCGCTGGAGTGGGCCGGCTGGGCGGTGTGGAGGCGAGGGAGGCCCACGGAGGCGAGGGAGGCCCAGGGAGGCGATCCGATCGGATCGATCGGGGGATCGGGATCGGGCCTCCCCAATCTCCTCGATGTGGCGGCGGCGGCTGCTCCCGAGCGGCGCGGGGCGGCGGCCTCGGGCGCTGGAGGGAGGAAGGGACGGCGGGGCGCGGCGGCGCGGCCGGCGAGGTGGCGTCGCCGGCCGGCGGCGGAGGAGCGGCGCGGCGAGCTCCTGCGGGTGTGCAGCTCCGGTGAGGGGAGCTTCAGCGACGACGCGGATTCCGGCGAGCTCCTCCGGCGAGCTCCGGCCGGAGTGGAGGATGGTGGCTGGAGGAAGGGGATGAAGGGGCTAGGGTTTTTTATTTAGGGCAAAAATTGGGGAAGTTGGACAAATATATAGGCACAAGGAGCTAGGGTTGTCCAAATGAGGTGTGGTTTTTGGCCACGCGATCAGAATTGGATGGCCTAGATGAAGGGAGGGGTTTGGGTTGGTTTGGTGGGCTGCTGGAGGGGTGTCGTGGGCCTCAAAGAGGGGGTACTTTGAGCCCACGAGAAAAACTGTTGGGGCAGCAAACGAACTCCAAACACGACGAGATTCGACAAGCGGGTTACACACACCAAAACAACAACACACGACAAGTCTCACGCTAAACCGAAAACGTTACACGGCCAAACACCAAAGTAGGCCTAGGGGATGCCACGGACACGTGAGAGAGCTCCGGAACGCGAAATGGACAACGGGAAGGAACACGTGGGACCGGATGCAAACGACAACACAAATGCGATGCGATGCACATGACTACATGATATCGATGAATGCCACACACACACACAACAAAACGACGAAAACCCGAAAGACGAAGAACCCGGAATGGAATGATGAAGCCAGAGTGTCGGTGTACTAAGATAGGGGTACCTTAGTACCCCAACTTGTGCACGGGCAGTAGTAGCTTTCCGCGGCAGGGTTTACCACGTGCTCGCCGGAAACCTTTCTGGTCCCTATAAAGCCATTCAAGAACAAAGTATACAAGTCAGAAGATCAAGACCCCGGCAAGAGGAGCTTGCCGGGAAGGCCGCACCAGGCTCAAGATTATCACGATAGCACAAGACACTGGCAAGAGGAGCTTGCCAGGAAGGCCAAGGAATGCGCAGCTCAAGAAATGCCTCGACGCATCATGCGCCCGGGCAGGACCCGGAGAGCGACAAGCTTCCGGGCCCGGCAAGGTCACGGCCCCGGCAAGGTGCTTGCCGGGGGGAACTTATGCTGTGTGCCCGCGCTCCAGCTCATCTGTCCACGCGTCGCCCTGGGGCCCTTCCAGGGACGCGTGGCGGAAGGCTGTGCAGCCTGGGGCACACGGTGGCAAGCCACGATGACGAGGCTACCGTCGTGGCGGACGGAGAAGCATGGACGGACACTTTTGGGGTCGACGGTGACGGGCATTTAATGCCCTTGTCCCCCACTGTCAAAGTTAGGTGAAGACCACTGTTCATCCACTGTTCACGCACTATTCCCTCACTGTTACAACTACCACCAAATTACATTTCAGCCCTCCTCTACGTTGACACCTGTCGGTGACCCCTTGAGCTATAAAAGGAGGCCCATGCACAACGTAGAAAGGGTTCGAAACCTAAGCAACTCTCACGCACGGTGTAGCTAAGCACTGTAGATCTTCAAGCTCCCGAGCTCAATACAACCAAGGCAGGAGTAGGGTTTTACGCGTCCGCGCGGCCCGAACCTGGGTAAACTGCCCGCGTGCGCTCCTCGATCTGTTCTTCGTGCTCCCTCCGCTCCCTTACCGCAACGTAGAAGGGGCTCCGGTCCCATAGGTGCTCGTGGGAGGACAGTTTCCCCCGACATCTTTGGCGCGCCAGGTAGGGGGCGTCGAGGTTGTGTGAACCTGATCCGGTGCTCACGCGGGCGCATTCTTCATCAACTTCTCCAGCTTCGTTAACTTCATCAGCAGCACCAACATGCCTCCGAAGAAGAAGGCTTCGGAGGTCGCAGGCCCGTCTGCGTCGATTCCACCGCCACCAGAACCAACGGTTGGTGGGGGAGACGCCGGCGGAAGGGTGGTCGCCGGCGAGGAAACTCACGGCGCCACCAAATCCAAGGACAAGACGGACGACCGGGCGAATTCCAAAGCCTCGGTGTCCGTAGACGCACCACGTCTCTCTCAGCAGACGCCAGGCCAGCAGCGCCGTGGTACAGGAGGTACCATACGCTTGCTGGGGCAAGGACAAATCGGGGGATCGCGGGACGCTCAAGGCCACCGTCCTCGTACGAGCAAGGCGCGGTCGCCGGGGCGGGAAACTGCTCCTTCTAACCCTGTTAGAAGTCCGAGCATATCTCGCTCCTCGCACGGCACGCCGCCGCTCCCCTCCTCCCCAGCAGAAGCTCTAGCAAGAGCACAGCTGCTCCTCGATTTCCCTCCAGCGGCAGATAAGGCCGAAGACTGGAGGGCGACGATCCAGAGTCTCATCGCCTTCGCCAACAACGACATGCCGCAGCAGCCGGCGACGTCGCGGCCGCGGCAAGTTGACCAGACGAAGGCCGATGGCGACAAGACCGCCGGGGGTGCAACCACCGTGCACTCCCCGCCGCGGAAGCAGAAGACGCCACCCCGCCGGATTAACGTCGACGACGACTCCACGGCGTCGTCGGATCCGCGAGCTCGTCGGGACCAGCGCCAAGTCCTCGACGACCGGCGGCAAGAAGACGCTCGGACGCGCATCGAGCGCCGACGAGAAGCCCGGCGACAATCGGATCAGCGTGCTGGGACCGCTGTCGACACGTACACGCCCGGTGAGCCAGGCGACTTGCCGTACGCGGCAGGTTGCCCTGCGTTCACCCGTGAGCTGCGGCGAGTCCAGTGGCCCAGCATGAAAAACTTCAAGCCCGACGTACCCGAGAAGTACGACGGCAAGACGCACCCCTCGGAGTTCCTCAGCATCTACACCATCGCGGTGCAGGCTGCCGGGGGACGCGACGAGAAGATACTAGCCAACTACTTCCCGCTGGTGCTTAAGCCAAACGTCCGTTCCTGGCTTATGCACTTGCCGGAGAACTCCATTTCTTCATGGGCAGATCTGTGCCACCAATTTGTTGGCGCCTTCACGGGCGGCCACAAACCCCACGGCCAGGAGAGTGATCCCCACATCTTGGCCCAGAAGGAGGGAGAATCCCTGCGCAAGTACATCCAGAGGTTCAGCCGCGTGCAACACAACATTCCCGACGTCCACCCTGTCGCGGTTATCAGCGCGTTCCACCAGAACGTGCGTAACCGCCGCATGAGGGAAGAGATGGCCATGACCAAGATTCGGGATGTCAGCGAGCTCTACGCTCTGGCTGACAAGTGCGCACGCGCCAAAGAGGGGAGGAGACTCCCCGGAGAGGATACTGGCGCAGGAGGAAGCGACAGCGAGGATGCCGCCCCGGCAAAGAAGAGCCGGCGGCGGAACAACAGAAGGAAGAAGAGCAAGGAAGTGCTGGTCGTCGAGCAGTCCGGCAAGGAGGCTCCCGCCAAGAAGGCACAGGCTGGCGGTTCCGACAAGGAACCCGCCCCTGTGGCGGCAGCCGACAAGCAGGACGGCTCCGACAAGCAATACTGCAAGATTCACTGCACCAAGGGCCACGACCTTCAGAACTGTAAGCGAGTCGAGTACCTCGTAGAACAGCAGAAGGCTGAATACGAGCGTCACGACAAGGAGAAGGCCCAAGGAGGCGGAGGAGAGCCCAGCAAGAAACGGCCGTTCAATGGCCGGGGAGGACACCGCGGCAAGGCCAAGCAGCGGCAAGGTGATCGACCTCCCCGGGGCCGCGACAAGGATGAGGAGGAAGACGACGACGATGACATGGAGGAAGGAGATAACAGCGAGCAGGAGTTCCAGAAGGCCACATAAGTTCTATGTGTCGACGGAGGTGCCTCTCTGCACACTTCCCACCGCCAACTCAAGCAGTGGGTGCGGGAAGTAAACGCAGCTGAGCCGCCCGTCGAGTCGCGCAGGCTGCTGAAATGGTCCAGCACGCCCATCATTTTTGACCTTGAGGATCACCCTGACCGCACAACGGCGGTCGGGTGCTTGCCTATGTTGGTCTCACCAACTATCCGCAACCTCAAGGTCACCAAAATGTTGGTTGACGGCGGGGCCGGCCTGAACTTGATCTCCTCAGCTGTGATCAAGAAACTCCAGATCCCGGACAGCGAGCTTGAAGAAACCGGGTCGTTCCAAGGAATAAACCCGGGAAGGAGCAAGCCGAAGGGGAAGATTACTCTGCCCGTGACCTTTGGCAGGGAGCTCAACTTCAGGACGGAGAGGATAACCTTTGATGTTGCCGACATCCCATTGCCATACAATGGGATACTTGGACGTCCTGCCCTCGCCAAGATCATGGCAGCTTCCCATTGTGCCTACAACGTACTCAAGATGCCGGGGCCGATAAGCGTCATCTCTGTCCCTGGCGACAAGAAGGACGCACTTATCTGCACCGACAAGATATACCGGGATGCAGCAGCCGCAGCAGAAAGCAACACACTTGCCACTGAAGCTCTCGGGGGGGAAGACCAAGACCAAGTCCGGCAAGAGCTCTGGGGCCCGCTCCGGCAAACGCACCTCCTCAGAGTGCTGCGCTGCCGTCGAGGACGCACCATTGAGCTCCCCCGGCAAGTGCAAGAAAGGGATGGCCGCTCCACCGGCAACCAAGAAGGTGTCCGCCAAGGAGGACGGCACTGGTGGTACCTTCACCATCAGTGCTACGCTCGACAACAAATAGGAAAGCGCGCTCGTTGCCTTCCTGCGGGCGAATGTCGATGTGTTTGCGTGGCAACCATCTGACATCCCCGGCGTTCCCAGGAAGGTAATTGAGCACAAGCTTGCTGTTTGTCCTCATGCGCGGCCCATCAAGCAGAAGGTCAGAAAGCAAGCCGTGGAGCGCCAAGAATTCATCGCCGAAGAGATAAAGAAGTTGGAAGCAGCAGGCCTCGTTAGAGGCGTGATCCATCCCACGTGGTTAGCCAATCCAGTTGTCGTACGTAAGGCCAACGGGAAGTGGAGACTTCGTATAGACTTCACTGATGTGAATAAAGCATGTCCCAAGGATCCATTTCCCTTGCCGCGTATTGACCAGATTGTCGACTCCACTGCCGGATGTGAGCTGCTTTCCTTCCTTGATGCATACTCAGGTTACCACCAGATTTTTATGGCCAAGGAAGACGAAGAGAAGACTGCATTTATTACTCCATGCGGCACGTATTGCTTCATACGCATGCCCTTTGGATTGAAGAATGCAGGTTCGACGTTTGCAAGGGTGGTGCACACTGCTTTTGAGCCATAGATCCACAGAAATGTAGAAACTTACATGGATGACATAGTGGTCAAGAGCAAGAGCAAAGATACCCTGATCCAAGACTTAGAGGAAACCTTTGAGAATCTGCGCAAGATCCAGCTCAAGTTGAACCCCGAGAAGTGCGTCTTCGGAGTCCCCTCCGGCAAGCTTCTCGGGTTCTTTGTGTCCCAGAGGGGGATTGAAGCCAATCCCGATAAGATAAAAGCCATCGAGCAGATTGAGGCCCCGAAGCGCGTCAAGGACGTAAGGAGACTTGCTGGTTGTGTGGCTGCCCTCAGTAGGTTCATTTCAAAGTCTGCAGAGCTCACCCTGCCTTTCTTCAAGATTTTGAAAAAGGCAGGCCCCATGAACTGGACACCGGAAGCGGAGGCAGCGCTGCAAGACTTGAAAGGATACCTGTCCTCCACTCCAATACTTGTCGCACCTAGGCCACAAGAAAAGTTGCTGCTGTACCTAGCAGCAACCAATCAAGTGGTTAGTGCTATGTTAGTAGCGGAGAGGGAGGCGGATGAGGAATCTACACCGCCGGCAAGCGAATCCAGCGACAAGCAGGGGGCTTCTCCGACAAGCTCTGGCCCCGACAAGGACAAGTCTGCGCAGGAACGAGGAGAAGTGCGAAAGAAGATGGTGCAGCGCCCAGTGTATTTTGTAAGTTCCCTCTTGCAAGGAGCTAGATCAAGATACTCTGGGGTGCAGAAGTTGCTTTTCGGCCTCCTCATGGCCTCAAGGAAGCTGCGCCATTACTTCCAAGCACACGAGATAACAGTGGTCACTCGCTTTCCGTTGAAGAGGATACTGCAAAATCCCGAGGCAACAGGCAGGATCGTCGAGTGGGCACTGGAGCTGTCAAGCTTTGGTCTCAAGTTTGAGAGTACTTCAACTATACAGAGCAGAGCTTTGGCAGAGTTCATAGCTGAATGAACCCCAATGCCCGATGAGGAAATTCCAGAGACAAGCGTCCCCGTGCAAGAGGCAAACAACGAATGGGTAATGTACTTCGATGGTGCTTTCTCGCTGCAAGGCGCCGGTGCCGGCGTGGTACTCATAGCGCCCACTGGAGAGCACCTCAAGTATGTTGTCCAGATGCACTTTCCCAAGGAACAAGCAACAAACAATACTGCTGAGTATGAAGGTTTGCTTGCCGGCCTCAGAATTGCAGCCGAGCTTGGGATTAAGAAGTTGATTGTGCGGGGAGATTCACAATTGGTGGTCCAACAAGTGAATAAGAGTTACCAGAGCCCTTTGATGGAAGCTTATGTCGATGAAGTGAGGAAGTTTGAAGAACACTTTGAAGGTCTGCAGATGGAGCACGTCCCAAGAGCTCAGAATGATATTGCAGATGGCCTCTCAAAGTGTGCTGCAATGAAGTTACCTGTGGAACCAGGGACCTTCCTGCTCAAGCTAACTCAACCATCCGTTACACCATCAGTTGGGCAAAGTAAGAAGAGAAAGTTGGTCCCCGGCGACTACTTGCCGGCGGATCTTCCCGAAGCCGCCGCCAAGGTCCCCAGGATCAGCAGCCAAGATGTTGAGGAACAGTTTGCTCCTGCAGATCCAAGGGTCTGTACAGTCGAAGCAAGCGTTCCCGACAAGCCTTGCCCCGGCAGGCTTGCCGGGGGACCATCAGCTCCGGCAGAACCGCAGGTTCTTGCCGTAGAAGCTGAGGTTCCCGCAGCAGCCCTCATGCCTTTAGTCCTTGTTGTTGAGCCTCAGGCTCCAGCATGGGCACAGCAAATCGTTCGTTTTCTGCAAACTGGAGAACTTCCCGACGACCCAGAAGAAATAGAGAAAATAACCAGGCAGTCAAGTATGTACCAGTTCGTTGGCAATGAACTGTACAGAAGAAGACTCAATGGTGTCAGGTTGAAGTGCATTTCCAGAGAAGATGGACAGAAGCTGTTGGCAGAGATACATGGAGGCATATGTGGCCACCACATTGGCGCAAGGGCACTTGCCGGGAAGGCGTTCCGGCAAGGGTTCTTCTAGCCAGAAGCCCTCCAAGATGCAACTGCACAAGTAACCAAGTGTGAAGCGTGCCAGTTCCATGCCAAGCAAATTCATCAGCCAGCTCAAGCTCTCTAGACGATCCCTTTGTCCTGGCCCTTCTCGGTCTGGGGGCTCGATATCCTCGGCCCCTTCCCCCGTGCTGTCGGGGGCTTTGAGTACTTGTACGTTGCAATCGACAAGTTCACAAAGTGGCCAGAAGTGGAACCAGTGAGAAAGGTGACGGCACAGTCAGCGGTCAGGTTCTTCAGGTCAATTGTTTGCCGTTTCGGAATCCCTAACAGGATCATCACCGACAACGGCACACAGTTTACTAGTCGCACCTTCATGCAATACGTCCAAGACCTTGGCGCCAAGGTCTGTTTCGCTTCTGTTGCTCACCCGAGGAGCAATGGTCAAGCGGAGAGGGCCAATGCTGAAGTGCTGCGCGGACTCAAGACAAGAACCTTCGACAGGCTGCGCAAGTGCGGAAGAAACTGGATAGAGGAGTTGCCGGCGGCTCTTTGGTCAATCAGAACGACACCAAGTTGAGCCACCGGACAGACACCCTTTGCTCTTGTCTATGGAGCAGATGCAGTTCTCCCCACGGAACTTGTATACGGATCTCCTCGAGTGCTCGCTTATGATGAGCTCGAGCAAGAGAAACTGCGACAAGATGATGCATTGCTCCTCGAGGAGGAACGTCTCCAGGCTGCTGTACGAGCTGCTCGATACCAGCAAGCTTTGCGTCGCTATCATAGACGCAAGGTCAAGGCCAGGAGTCTCGAGGAAGGCGACCTTGTTCTTCGGCGTGTTCAGTCCGCCAAGAATTCCAACAAGTTGACGCCGAAGTGGGAAGGCCCTTATCGGGTGAGACAAGTCACAAGGCCCGGCGCTGTCCGCCTTGAGACCGAAGAAGGCTTACCGGTGAGCAACTCCTGGAACATAGAGCATCTTCGCAAGTTTCACCCATAAGGCGTGGTTGCCGTGATCCGCTCCGGCAACCACCTTTTGTACAAGTCTTGCCGCTGTTGCATGTAAACCTTTGTACAAAGCCGGGCGCAGATCCGGTGCATCAGTAAAGCTTTTGTGCTTTGCACTATTTGCCATTCCCATGCTTTTCTTTGTTATTTGCATGCATTGTTTGGCGCCTTGTGCAACACACATCGCCGGTAAGCACTAGCAAGCCGTGAGGCTATATACTTGTTTGCCCTCCTCTTTTTCTTTCCCTCTTAAGTAGAAGGAATATTCCTCGCGCACAAGTTTGCCGGGGGGAAGGAGATGGAGGATGAACCAAGTGCTGTTCAAGAAAGAGAAGCCTTGTCGGAGAACAAGCAATATATGAAAGCTAAGTTACCAGAATTTCAGCAGTTCAAATTTTTAAATTTTAGTTGTCTTCCTTGAACAACCACACTTTGTATGGAAAACCTGTGCGTGGAGGAACCTACCCGTGGCTAGCCGCACCCTTACTTTGTTCTCGAGCACGCTCAACGACTTAAGTGAGCTGCGACAAGTGTCGCGCCCTTATTTCCTTTTCGAGTTCGCTCAGCAAGCTAAGTGCGCTGCGACTAGCTGCGATAAGGTTACTTGCCGGTAAGGCCTTTGCCGACAGGCTGCTAAGAGTCCAGCACTCAGCGCTCGCGGCGAGGGCCCCTTGCCGGCAAGTCCCCTAAAAGCGTAGGGCAAAAAAGCATACAAAGTGGAGGACCAAAAGCAAGGGAGATAACACCGCATTGATTGATCAAAATAAGATTGTATATCACAAAGATAACTTGCAGTAATGACTGATAGATTCTTGTCCATAACATACTTTGCAGCGGCAAAGGAAACAGAAAGAAAGAAGCCTAGTCTATGCGGTCGCCTTCACGCCTCGTGACCTTGTTCACCTTGGCGACGATGTGGGCAACCTGCGCCTTCAACGCCTCCTGGTCAGCGTCGTCCGGCAAGGTGCGGAGGACGTTGACAAGGTTGATGCTAGGGTTGCGGTAGACGATCTTCGTCAAGACGCGCTCCAGAGTGCCCGCGCAGAGCCGACGCGACTCGTCGGCCAACTGCGCGGGGAGCTTCTCCCGCAGCCGTGCAAGCTCTGACGCGATTCCCCTGAAGAAGAGACTTAACTTGGCGCTGTGGGGGAGGTCCTCGTCGGGAGAGTACACGAGGTGCTCCGCCCTCAGCGCCATCATCTCCTTGTCAATGCTGGCAGCGGAGGTGACCAGCTCGTCGGTCCATTGCTCCACTGTCCGGCTGAAGTTGTTCCCTGAGACGGCGGCGCTCTCCACCAAGTTCCGCTCCTTGCGGAGCTCGTCCTTCAGCCTCGTCTCGCGATCCCGGGCGGCGTCGAGCGAATCAGTCAAAATGGAGACCTTCAACTCTAAGTCAGCGATTGAATCCTTGGCGGCAGTGAGCTCGTCGCCTTTCTTGGAGAGACGTACCTGCAAGTCAGAGTTGGTGTGGGCATCTTTCTCCCGCTCCACATTGAGCGCGGTGACTCTGTCCTCGCTTGCCTTCAGGTACCGCTCCAGCTGATCCACCTTAAGCTCCAGGTCCCTCTTGGCGGTTTCCGCGGCGGCTGCGGCATCCTTTGCCTCCTTCAGGGCCCCGCCAATGGCCTGCTCCCGGGCAGTGAGTTCGTCGTCATGGGCGTCGAGCTCGACCTTCCGCTGGTTGAGCGCCCCGTCCCGCCGAGACAACTCCTCGGAGGCCAGCCGCTGCCGCTCTTCTGCCTCGGCCTTCTCCAGGAGGAAGGCTTGCTGCTCCTCGGCAAGCCCTTCACGCTCCTCCGCCAAGTTGCGGAGGGCTGCCTGGTTGGCGGCGCGGAGCTCCGCGGAGCGCTTCTCCAAATCAGCTCCAGCCTTGGCGGTGAGAGCTTCCCGAGACTCCAGTTTCGCCTGCCTGGCCCGGTAAAGGGCCAGGAGCCGGTGAAGGAGCTTCTCCTCTTCGGGCTCGTCACCACCGCCGGGCGCTTCAACGACCTTCAACCCCGCGGAGGCGAGGACCTCTCCGTCGTAGGTCTCTCACTCCACGGGGGCTCGCGACGAGGACCCCCACGGGACTTGTATAAATACCCCGTTGGGGGCCTCGAGATAGACGCCTGACCGCTCCGTGGAGGCGGAGGGGTCGGCGGCCGGTGCAGCGCTTGACGCTCCTGCTGCCTCCGGCCAGCAGTGTGGTCGCCGGTCCCCTCCCCAGCCGCGGCGTCTGCGGTCGGGGCGGTCTCCTCAGCGGAAGGCTCGTCGGCTCCAGCCATGCCCTCAGCGGCAGTGGCGTTGCCGCCACCGCCGTGCACGCCCTCCTCGCCGGCGGCCTCCGTCTCCATCCGCTCCGGTACAGGAGGATCTAGCAGAAGAAAAAGAAAAGAAAAAGTCAAGCAAATATCCAAAAAAAAGAAGAGTCCAAGAAGAAGAAGCTACAAGACTCACCTTCGCGGACTTCTTCAACGACAGGCTCCCTCGCCGGGGAGTTCTCCCTTGGCGGTGGAGCAGTGGCCCCTGCTGGCGGAGGGCCGCTCGCGCCCTCCCTTGGCGGGGTGGTCACCCTTGTCGGGCTGTTCACCCTTGGCGGGGTGCCCGCCCTTGGCGGGGTGCCCGTCCTTGGCGGAGCGTTCTCCCTCGCCGGGGAGTTCGCCCTTGGCGGGGATGGTGGAGCAAGTAGCTCGTCGGGGGCAGTCTCCGGGCGCTCCTGCGGCTGCGGCTCCACTTCTGCACAAGACAAACAAGACAACAAAATATCAGTACAAACAACAACCTCAAGCGCGCCCGACCAACAGAAAAGAATAACTACCAGACTTACGCTGGGGGCTGCTCCTCGGAGCAGCGGGTTGATCCGGCAAGTTTGCCGCTGGCGCGTCTCCGGTCACCGCGGCGGGCGAGTCGTCTTCAACCTCAACCACAGGGATCTTGGCCCTCTTCGCCATCCGCTGTGCCAGGGTCCTGAAAGCAAAACAAAAACAAGATCAGAATCATCAAGGAAGATCAAGACAAAGCCAAAGAAATTACAAGTTGCAAGTACTTACTCCTCTTCCTCGCCGTCGGAGCTGAGGGCGGAGAAGTCGAACTCCACCTGAGATGCTCCCGCGCGAGGAGCGGGAGGAGAAGGCTCCCTCGGGCGCTTGGCGGTCTCCGGGGCTGTGGGCTGCGAAGACCCAGCCTCCGTTGACGCCGAGGCCCGAGGAGCAGGAGGAGCGGCCGTTCCGCACCGGGAGGATCCCCCTCCGCTTGGCGCTGGCGCGCGGGGCACCTCCTCCACGACTTTGCTCCCCTTGGTGGCGCGCGTCGCCCGGCGCGCAGGCCGCTGTCGAGGCGCATGCGGCCTCGTCGCTGTAGCGGCCTTGCGGAGGCGCTTCCTCGGTGGTTGCGTAGGACTGGCCGGAGGCGGGGAGTTCTCTGAGGACGAGGAGGCATCGTCGTCAAGTCCCAGAGATCCATCGGTGTCTTCATCAGCCTCCACGTCCTCCTCCTCCTCCCCGGCAGGCCCGCTGGGCCCAGAACCATGCCCGGCGGCCTCGCTCCCTCCGGCGGCCTCGCTCCCTCCGGCGACCTCGCTTCCTCCGGCAGCCTCGCTCACCCCGGCAACCCCGGCTATCTCGGAAAACCTCAGGGAAGGCACCCCGGCAAACTCTTCGGGCGGAAGCTTGAG
>LR738715.1:245216540-245228802 GCA_902687465.1 Secale cereale | reverse complement strand
CTCCCCTTGGTGGCGCGCGTCGCCCGGCGCGCAGGCCGCTGTCGAGGCGCATGCGGCCTCGTCGCTGTAGCGGCCTTGCGGAGGCGCTTCCTCGGTGGTTGCGTAGGACTGGCCGGAGGCGGGGAGTTCTCTGAGGACGAGGAGGCATCGTCGTCAAGTCCCAGAGATCCATCGGTGTCTTCATCAGCCTCGACGTCCTCCTCCTCCTCCCCGGCAGGCCCGCTGGGCCCAGAACCATGCCCGGCGGCCTCGCTCCCTCCGGCGGCCTCGCTCCCTCCGGCGACCTCGCTTCCTCCGGCAGCCTCGCTCACCCCGGCAACCCCGGCTATCTCGGAAAACCTCAGGGAAGGCACCCCGGCAAACTCTTCGGGCGGAAGCTTGAGCAGCTTGAGGATTTCCGCCTCCTCTGCTTGGCACACCGCATCCGCGGCCTCTGCATCGTCCACAGAGTATCCAAAATCACCCGCCGCCGCAGCTGCGGCGGCCTCCTCCATCCTGGAAGCGATGTAGGCTATATCCCGAGCCGTAGTGGCCTGGGTGAGGCCCCTGTTCTCCTCGGTGTTCTTGGGCGTCTCGACCAAGTTGTCGAAAAAGCTCAGCACTGTATCTGGCGGAGGCTCTATCCAAGTGGGGTCGACACCGTGGGAGTCACACGCAGGCATCATCGCGCGCAAGGAATCCCGGGCGGTGCTGTTGCACAGCGGCACCACTCCCCGGGCAGGTCTAAACCACTCCGAGTGGGCCGGGTCATGCTTGAAGAGCTCTCGGACCCTCCCCTTCAGCTCCAAAGCAGTGAAATTGAAGTTCAGTCCAGGGCGTAGCCTCATGATATCTGCCGCATTGCCGAATTCCCAGGCGGGCCTTTTCCTTTCTTGTAAAGGGGCAATGCGGCGGCGGAGGAAATCTGCCCCAACCTCTCCAATAGTCAGATTGGCTACCCGGAGGCGAATAATCCTAATGAGGGCAATGCTGAGCTTGTTGTCCTCCGGGGCCAATTCACTCCAATCTCTGCCGCGCACTATGGCAGTTGTGCGCGGCGAGGTAAAGGGCTCCGGCTTGTCCTCCACTACCCAGCACCAATCTGCACGCCATTCCTCCCACTTGCCGCGGAGTTCTCCCTTCAGGTATGAATCCTTCTTGTTCAACCGGAAGATCCAGGAGATGCCGCCGGAAAGGGGAGTGCCAGCGTCTACTCTAGGCATAAAGAAATGGCGGAAAAGGGCTACGTTCAGATGGATCCCAACATAGTTTTCGCACAGATGTACGAAAACGGCCATCGTAAGGATGGCGTTGGGGGTAAAGTCTAGGAGGTGGAGGCCATATGTGTTCATGATATCGCAAAAGAACTCCGAGAATGGAGGACACAATCCACAATGGAAGAAAGCAGCGAAGAAGAAGTACCCGCCGGGGAACATATCTTTGGCGACGGCGGGGAAAGCTCTGGTGCGGGGATGAGCTTTGGTCTCCCCCGACCAGAACAGATAATACTTGTTCCGCAGCTCCTTCGCGCCAAGCCTCGGCGCGAAGCCCACGCTCCTCTTCCGCAGGGCGGCCAGCTTCGCCGCCTGCTCGGACTTCTCCTTCTTGGCCTTGTCCGCTTTTGCCTTGTCGCTCTTCGGAGCCATGGCGGAGGCGGCGGGGGAAGAAGCGAGGAGCTCGACGGCGCCGCGGATGCGGAAGACCGCGGAGGAGGGGTGGAGGCAAGGAGCAGCGGGGGTTTCTGGAGAGTCAAGACGCAATGAAGACGAAGGAGGAAACTGCCCCTGCTTCCTCTGCTTTTAAGGGGGAAGTGGGGGACGCTCCGCATTTCCCATTAAAGAACAGGCCACGATCTCTCCCACGACGCCGCAATCGACGCGTGCCGTTAGGGAGGGACGCGGCGGATACGGAAAGGGATACGGCTCGCCGTGGGCCGCGTGTGCCCGTGCACTGTTTGGGCCTGGCCCAACAGCGCTCGGCACCGTGTGTGGCCCAGGCCCGGGGGCTCCTGTCGGTGTACTAAGATAGGGGTACCTTAGTACCCCAACTTGTGCACTGGCAGTAGTAGCTTCCCGCGGCAGGGTTTACCACGTGCCCGCCGGAAACCTTTCTGGTCCCTATAAAGCCATTCAAGAACAAAGTATACAAGTCAGAAGATCAAGACCCCGGCAAGACGAGCTTGCCGGGAAGGCCGCACCAGGCTCAAGATTATCACGATAGCAAAAGACCCTGGCAAGAGGAGCTTGCCAGGAAGGCCAAGGAATGCGCACCTCAAGAAATGCCTCGACGCATCTTGCGCCCGGGCAGGACCCGGAGAGGGACAAGCTTCCGGGCCCGGCAAGGTCACGGCCCCGGCAAGGTGCTTGCCGGGGGGAACTTATGCTGTGTGCCCGCACTCCAGCTCATCTGTCCACGCGTCGCCCTGGGGCCCTTCCAGGGACGCGTGGCGGAAGGCTGTGCAGCCTGGGGCACATGGTGGCAAGCCACGATGACGAGGCTACCGTCGTGGCGGACGGAGAAGCATGGACGGACACTTTTGGGGTCGACAGTGACGGGCATTTAATGCCCTTGTCCCCCACTGTCAAAGTTAGGTGAAGACCACTGTTCATCCACTGTTCACGCACTATTCCCGCACTGTTACAACTACCACCAAATTACATTTTAGCCCTCCTCTACGTTGACACCTATCGGTGACCCCTTGAGCTATAAAAGGAGGCCCATGCACAACGTAGAAAGGGTTCGAAACCTAAGCAACTCTCACGCTCGGTGTAGCTAAGCACTGTAGATCATCAAGCTCCCGAGCTCAATACAACCAAGGCAGGAGTAGGGTTTTACGCGTCCGCGCGGCCCGAACCTGGGTAAACTGCCCGCGTGCGCTCCTCGATCTGCTCTTCGTGCTCCCTCCACTCCCTTACCGCAATGTAGAAGGGGCTCCGGTCCCATAGGTGCTCGTGGGAGGACAGTTTCCCCCGACACAGAGATATCATATATTGCCCAAAAGGGAAAGTATTACATCCGGGGCATTACACCTGGATGCTCATATTGGCTCCCACATATTCTACGAATATCTTTATCGGTCAAACTGCATAACAACATACGTTGTTCCCTTTGTCATCGGTATGTTACTTTCCCGAGATTCGATCGTCGGTATCTCAATACCTAGTTGAATCTCGTTACCGGCAAGTCTCTTTACTCGTTCCGTAATACATCATCCCGCAACTAACTCATTAGCTGCAATGCTTGCAAGGCTTATAGTGATGTGCATTACCGAGTGGGCCCAGAGATACCTCTCCGACAATCGGAGTGACAAATCCTAATCTCGAAATACGCCAACCCAACAAGTACCTTCGAAGACACCTGTAGAGTACCTTTATAATCACCCAGTTACGTTGTGACGTTTGGTAGCACATAAAGTGTTCCTCTGGTATTCGGAAGTTGCATAATCTCATAGTCATAGGAACATGTATAAGTCATGAAGAAAGCAATAGCAGTAAAACTTAAACGATCATAGTGCTAAGCTAACGGATGGGTCTTGTCCATCACATCATTCTCCTAATGATGTGATCATGTTGATCAAATGACAACTCATGTCTATGGCTAGGAAACATAACCATCTTTGATCAATGAGCTAGTCTAGTAGAGGCATACTAGGGACACTCTGTTTTGTCTATTTATTCACACATGTACTAAGTTTCTGGTTAATACAATTCTAGCATGAATAATAAACATTTATCATGATATAAGGAATTAAATAATAACTTTATTATTGCCTCTAGGGCATATTTCCTTCACCTACCACCTGCGGGGTGGCCGTGACAAGAACCCTCATCGACGGCGGCGCCGGCCTCAACATCCTCTCTCCCGAAGCCTTCGGTCACCTGCCTCTATCCTACAGGCAGCTCCTTCCCACCAAGCCCTTCTCGGGGGCCGCGGGCTCGGCCGTCCCACTCGGCCAGATCCGCCTCCCAGTCACCTTCGATACACCGGCTAACTACCAGACTGAGCTCATCGATTTTGAAGTCGCGCCCATCGGCCTACCGTACAACACCGTCGTCGGCTTCCCTGCCCTGGCAAATTTCATGGCGGCAACTCACCCAGGCTACAACACCGTCAAGATGCCCGGGGGCAGCAGCGTCATCACCGTCAAAGGGGACCCTAAGGCTGCCCTTCAGGTTCTCGGGCGCGCGTACAAGGCCGCCACTGCCGCAGCTCGCCCAATGGCGAAGGGGGCTCCGGAGCCTCCGGAGGCCGCGCCTGCCAAGAAGAAGCAGCTCTTTTCTCAGGACCCCGCCGAGACGAAGCAAGTGCCTGCCGACGAAGAAGGCTCAGGAGCCACCTTCACCATCAGCACGGGCATGGATCCAGAACAAGAGGCGGGGCTGGTTGGCTTCCTGAAAGCCAACAAGGACGTGTTCGCCTGGAAGGCCGCAGATTTGGTCGGGGTGCCAAGGCATGTCATTGAGCATCACCTCACGGTGTGCTCCAACGCGCGCCCCATCAAGCAGAAGGCACGTAGACAGGCCCCGGAGAAGCAGGCCTTCATTGTCTAGGAGGTTAGGAAGCTGGAGAAGGCTGGTGTCGTACGGGAGGTACAACACCCGGAGTGGCTGGCCAACTCCGTCATCGTCCCGAAGAAAGGAGGCAAAGAACGCATGTGCGTCGACTTCACGGGCCTCAACAAGTTCTGCTCTCAAGACCCCTTCCCCCTTCCGTGCATCGACCAAATCGTGGATTCGACGGCTGAGTGCGACCTGCTCTGCTTCCTCGATACATTCTCGGACTACCACCAAATCAAGATGGAGGTAGAAGACATGGAGAAGACGGCGTTCCTGACCCCATGCGGGGTCTACTGCTACACCTGCATGCCCTTCGGGCTAAGGAACGCGGGCGCTACCTTCCAGCGCTTGATGCACATCACCCTCGGCCCTCAGCTCGGGAGGAACACTGAGGCCTACGTCGACGACATAGTGGTAAAGACCAAAGAGGCCATGACCCTCATCCAGGTCTTAGAAGAAACATTCGCCAACCTGCGCCAGGTGAAGCTGTGCCTCAACCCGGAGAAGTGCGTGTTCGGTGTACCCTCCAGCAAGTTGCTAGGGTTCCTGGTTTCACATCGAGGCATTGAGGCCAACCCGGAGAAGATCAAGGCCATCGAGAGGATGAGGCCACCCACGAACCTGAAGGAAATGCAGAAGCTCGCTCGGTGTGTGACATCCCTGGGGCGCTTCATCTCTAAGCTCGGGGAACGCGCCCTCCCGTTCTTCAAGCTCATGAAAAAGAAGGGGCCCTTTGAGTGGACTTCGGAAGCCGAAGCCACTTTCTAGGACCTCAAGAAGTACCTCACCAGCTCGCCGGTCATGGTAGCACCACGACCCCTGGAACCCATGACGCTCTACCTCGCCGCAACGCCTCATTCCGCCAGCGCAGCACTGGTCGTGGAGCGCCAGGAAAAGCTCTGGACCCAAGGCCACCAGGTGGCTCAGCACCCTCAAGGCCCATGCCGCCCTGGCACGGCCTCAGAGGCGAACTCGACCACGGGCACCGACGGTCCCGCCGCTCAGCAAGAGGCTCCTGAGGCTCCAGATGTGCCAGCGGACCCTGTTGCGCCGACCCTCGTGGAGCACCCGGTATACTTCATCAGCACGGTACTACGCGACGCGCGTTCGTGCTACTCGATGCCCCAGAAGTTGCTTCTAGCGCTCCTCGTCGCCTCTAGGAAGCTGCGTCACTACTTCCAAGGTCACCCCATCAAGGTCGTCTCATCGTACCCCCTCGAGAAGGTGTTGTAGGGCCCGAACGTCGTCGGGAGGGTCGCCGAGTGGAACATCGAGCTTCAAGCGTTCCAGCTGGAATTTAGCACCACGCGGGTGGTCAAAGGAGTAGCTCTGGAAGACTTCATGGCGGAATGGACTGATGCACCCGAGCGGGGGGACAACGAAGACCGTTCGCTGGCCCCCGACGATGAAGCCCAGACGGATGGGTGGTGTACTTTGACGGCGCCTTCTCACGCCTCGGCGCGGGGGCTGGCGCCGTGCTGGTATCCCCCACTCAGGATAAGTTGTACTACGCTTTGCAGCTCTGCTTCTAGCAGGGCGAGAAGGTCTCCAACAACATTGCCGAGTACGAGGGCCTGATTGCCGGGCTCAAGGCCGCCGATGCGCTAGGGGTCAAGCGTCTCACCATCAGGGGCAATTCGCAACTCCTCGTTGATTTCTCCAACAAGAAGTACAAGCCCAAGGATGAGTACATGGGGGCATACCTGGAGGAAGTGCGCAGGATGGAGAAGCGGTTCCAATGGATGGAAGTGCAGCACATGCCGCGAGGCACCAACAAAGAAGCGGATGACATCGCCAAGCGATCCTCTAGGCGGGAGCCCCAAAGGCCAGGTGTCTTCGAGGAGCGACTACTCAAGCCATCAGCAGCACCATCAGTACCCGAGCCGGCCTGCCCTCGGCAGGGGCCACCAACAGCGCCCCGCCCTGCGGACCACCATCCGGAGCCCGCCTGTTGCTCGCAGCGGAGCCCAAGGAAGGGTGCTGGACCCAAGAACTCAAGATGTACCTGCAACACGATGCCCTACCAGACAAGGAAGAAGACGCAGAACACGTGGTCCGACAGGCCTCGGCCTACTGCATCCAAGACGGTGAACTCTACAGGAGGTGCCCCAACGACGTCTCGCTAAGGTGCATCTCGAGAAAGCAAGGGTGCGAGCTGCTAGCTGATATCCACGGTGGGGACTGTGGTCATCACTCATCGTCCCGCACCCTCGTGGGCAAGGCCTTCCGTAGCGGCTTCTATTGGCCCACGGCGCTCAATGACGCCACGGAGCTCGTACGAGCCTGCGAGGCATGCTAGTTTCACGCCAAGCAGATCAACCAGCCGGCACAAGGCCTCCAGACGATTCCGCTCTCCAGGCCCTTCACAGTCTGGGGATTGGACATCCTAGGTCCTTTCCCTCGGGCTGCAGGGGGCTACCGCTTCCTGTACGTCGTCGTCGACAAATTCACCAAGTGGGCGGAAGTGGAGCCTGTTGGCGCAATCCTAGCCGGGTCAGCCGTCAAGTTCATCCAAGGCCTCGTGAGGCGATTCGTGGTCCCCAACCACATCACCACGGATAATGGTTCGCAGTTCACAAGCAATCTCTTCAGGTCATATTGTGTTAACCTTGGAACACAGATCTGCTACGCTTCGGTGGCCCACCCCAGGAGCAACGGCTAGGCTGAGTGTGCCAACGCGGAAGTCTTGCATGGCCTCATGACGCGCAGCTTCAAGAAGAAGCTCGAGGCTTACGGCAGGGGCTGAATCGACGAACTCCAGTCCGTGCTGTGGTCAATCGGAACCACTGCCACCAAACCTATGGGGGAGACTCCCTTCTTTCTCGTCTATGGGGCGGAGGCGGTCCTCCCTCACGAGGTCAAGCATCACTCCCCGCGGGTCTTGGCCTTCGATGAGGAATGCCAGGACGCCGCCTGGCGGATGGACCTCATGCTCGGCGAGGAGGGCCGCCGCCAGGCTGCCCTAAGGGCCGCGCGTTACCAGCAGGCGCTGCGGTGGTACCACAGCCGCAGCGTCCGCACAAGAACACTTGTAGTTGGTGACTTGGTCCTGAGGCGTGTCCTCTCCTGTGAAGGGCTGCACAAGCTCTCGCCCATGTGGGAGGGCCCGTTCAGAATCGCCCGTGTCTCTAGGCCTGGTGCTGTGCGCCTGGAGACGCAGGATAGGATACCTATCCCGAATTCCTGGAACGTCGAACACCTCAGGAGGTTCTATCCATAATCAAGGCTCCGTGCCCGTGAAGGTCTCCGCCCGTGACACTCTCACGTAATAATGAGTTGGGGTTGTACACGCCTCAGAGTCTCCAATGCATTGCCTACGGGCCCTCATACGGGGCTCCCACCCACGCCCCAGTGGCAGTCCTTAGCTCCGCGCTGGGAAGAAGACGTAGTGTAGGGGTCGGACGCGACCTTTTTGCCTTTATGCTTGGTGTTTGGCTGTCAGCCTTTTCTACTTCTTTGGCTATCAGCCCTTCCTCTACCCCATGCTATGAAGTTCTCGTGTTTCTCGCGCTTCTTCTGTTTCGTTGAGAGTTTTGTGTTTGGATCTTTCTCACCGGCTTTAAGTTCAGCTATGCTACTCGCTCTCCTTCACGCGCCTCACACGTGGGGGCTGGGGCACGGTCGGTCACCGGACCTCGTCCGTCGTGGCCCCGTGACCTTGCCTGCCCAAGCCTGCTCAGGCTCTGGCGCCGGGCTGCTCAGTCCGCGCAACCTACCGAGCCGCTCAGGCTTAGGTGCTCTAACCCCCGCTCGGCACTCTTAGCAGATTTCTGCGATTGACCCCCGCTCGGGGGCTGTACGAGTCGGACCCGGCCACCTCCTCGCGACCCGAAGGGGCTCGTGACACCAGAGTCGGGAGGACTCCGCCTCAGGACGACAGGACGCATAAAAGCTAAGTGACTTCATTCAATCAACAAAAGCATGACGACGAGTTCTCGCTTCTTACATACATCAAAACCCATTACACGCCTCCTCAAGGCAACTTGAAACTTTGATGCAGAAAAGACGTGAAGGAAAAGAAGGGAGAAGAAGCAGAAGCCGCTCCCGCTCAGTCGGAATCCTCCGGCTCCTCCGGCTTCACCGAGCCGCAGCGGCGCGGTGATCCCCTCCCCATGCCGTACCGAGCTCGGCGGCGTGGTGGTTCGTCGTGGCCGCCACTGCTGGAGGAGTTGTTGCTGCCACAGAGGGGGGCTTCACGACGTCCCCTAGGACTGAGGCCGTCTCCGGAAGAGGAACTGCTCCTCTGGACGTCTTCGCCCTCCTCGTCGTCAGCCTCGGGACAGCACCCAAGGCGCCTCCCTTCCTCTGAGAAGACTCTGACAAACAGCGTGGAGACACCATCGTACCTGAAGTGGAGCGCACACCTCCCCTGCAGCCGGCGTGCATGGGCAAATGACTGCCAGCGACGCTCGAAGAACACATCACCCGAGGGAGCCACCTCGACCTCCACCCAGGATGTGCTGCTGCAACAACCGTCGGCCTGCAGCCATATGCCCCGAAGGCCTCCAGCCGGGAGCACGTGCCAAATGAGCGGGGAAGCTTGAGCCACGGGCCACCGGGCGTCTCCGCCCACACCATGAACTCCGACAAAACATCGAAGGAATGGAACTGTGGGCGCGGAGGGCGCGCGACCAGCAGGCGCCTTTGCGCGCCCCCTCTTCCTCCATGGCCGCGACCACCTTCGCCACGGGATGACGCCCGGTGCTGCCCACCGGCGGCCATAGCAGAGCTCAAAGGGCCGCGCCCGCCTCCCAGAGAAGACGCTGCGGGCGCGGCAGCATGCTTGCGGGGACGACCGTGACCCCTCTTCGGCGGTAGCGAAACTGGATTCTTCGGGGTCTTCCCCTTCTCCACGGCGGATGGCTTCCTCGGCAACGCCATGAAGATCTTGCGACGGGGAGGGAGAGCGAAGGACAAGCAAGTAGAAGACGGTGTTGGCTTGAAAATGGCCTAGGGGCTTCCCCCCCCAGCCCCATTTATAGGGTGGAGGAGCCCAACCGCCAGCCAATGGTGTCGCAGCCATTACTCCCTTGTCACCCGCGCCAAGGAGTTGTCAAGTCGCATGATCGCCAAGGTTGCGTGGGAAGTGGAGCCACCACGTCCCATCCAACAAATCATGCACCGGCCTGGCCCACAGCCTTTTAGGGCCCGCGGCGCTTCGTCCTCGCCTAAGGCTTTGCCCCGAAGCCAACTCCGCGCTATCCTTGGGCCCGGGGGCTACTGACGGCATATTGGGAACCAGGGTACCCAGACTTGCCTGTCTGCGGGCCGCGACACACTCCTTCACGCGGCCTGGTATGGCCCAGCCGAACGACCAGCTGCTCAAGACCCTCGCGAGGGGCCAGGCCTCGCAAGGAGAACGATGTCAAGACCTCCTCGGGAGCGTCCTCGGCAAGGCATTCCGGAGGGGCGGAGAATACAAGGACAAGCCTGCCTTAGGAGGAGGCAGTGACGTCAGCAGTGATGCACCGCGCCAGCGGGTGCCAGCGCCCGCCAGCGGCGCAGTTACCATTTCGGTGCAAGGGGGACAGCGCAGCCGCAAGTCCCGAGGAGCGGGGCAAAGGTTTCCTCATTGGTGCAACGAGACCAAAGACCACAAGGGCAACAAGGAGGATGTCATCGTCGAGCCCTCCATCGCGTCATCGTCTGATCCTTTTGCAGGCGAAGACTGCTTTTGTGAGGGTAGGAACGTCCTTGTGTTCCCGCTCAAAAATGGCCGTTGTGCAATCCCTTCCCGCCTAAACATTTCGGGGGAAGAGGACCGTGGCTGCCTATATAAGTAGCTAGGATTCCCACTGAGAAAGGGATCGACACACACACTTGTCCACCGCACAAGGAGGAAGAACACTAGCTCCTGACCCTCCTGAGCTCGCCTCCCGAGCTCAGGAACCCTTGTACCAGTTCATATCCTAGCTCGCCCGGAGCCAATCCACCAAAGCAGGAATGTAACGCCCCGGACACACCCACCGGTGGTCGTTACTCCTGGCGGGATCTAGACTGGCCTCACATATCAATACTAGTCTTTTCTGCGCATTTTGTCCTCACTTGTGCGCACCCGGGAGCAACTTCCCGGTCGGTCACCCATCCTGAAACTACTCCAAGCTGAGCACGCTTAACTTTGGAGTTCTATCCGAATAGGCTCCCGGAAAAGAAGGAATTCCTTATTTATATGAGTAGTCTATCATCCCTAATAAGCCAGGCGATCACATACACCCTCACTCAAAGGAACCGACGTCCTCGTCGGGCCACAAGAACGTTCCCTCTTGGCACAACCGTCTGTGCTTCCAGGACAGCACATGTGCCATGCCGTGTGCCACGACGGGTCACAAACGTCATGCACAACATGACTGCTAACTGTCTGCAAACATCCGTGTAACCGCGAGGGTCGGCTCTGATACCAACTTGTAACGCCCCGGACACACCCGCCGGTGGTCGTTACTCCTGGCGGGATCTAGACTGGCCTCACATATCAATACTAGTCTTTTCTGCGCACTTTGTCCTCACTTGTGCGCACCCGGGAGCAACTTCCCGGTCGGTCACCCATCCTGAAACTACTCCAAGCTGAGCACGCTTAACTTTCGAGTTCTATCCGAATAGGCTCCCGGAAAAGAAGGAATTCCTTATTTATATGAGTAGTCTATCATCCCTAATAAGCCAGGCGATCACAAGGAAGTAGGGTCTTACACCTCGCGATGGCCCAAACCTGGATAAAATCTTGTGTGCTTGTTTGTTGTTTGCTTGAATCCTTCCACCAGGACGAGAGCGAGGCGCTAGGTAGACGTGAGTGGGAGAGATCTTCGTTCACGCCCATGTGTTCGAACTTAACGGGTTTTGCGGAGCCCTGAATCCGACAAGTAGTTTACCGCAGACCTTCGGGTCCATAGCTAGTATCTAGATGGCTTCTTCTCTCTCTCTGGATCTCAATACAAAGTTCTCGTTGGTCTTCGAGGAGATCTATTCGATGTAATCTCTTTTTGCGGTGTGTTTGTCGAGATCCGATGAATTGTGAGTTTATGATCAAGGTCATCTATGAAAGATATTTGGTTCTTCTCTAAACTTTTTATGTGTGCTCATAATATCCTTGCAAGTCTCTTCGAATTATTGGTTTGGTTTGGCCTACTAGATCTATAGTTCTTGCAATGGGAGAAGTGCTTGGCTTTGGGTTCAATCTTGCGGTGTCCTTTCCCGGTGACAGTAGGGGCAGCAAGGCACGTATTGTATTGTTGCCATCGAGGATAAAAATATGGAGTTTATATCATATTGCTTGAGTTTATCCCTCTACATCATGTCATCTTGCTTAAGGCGTTACTCTGTTCTTATGAACTCAATACACTAGATGCATGCTGGATAGCAGTCGATGTGTGGAGTAATAGTAGTACATGCGGGCAGGAGTCGGTCTACTTGTCTCAGACGTGATGCCTATATACAATGATCATGCCTAGATAGTCTCATAATTATTTGCTTTTCTATCAATTGCTCGACAGTAATTTGTTTACCCGCCATAGAATATCGCTATCATGAAAGAAGCCACTAGAGAAAACTATGGCCCTCGGGTCTATTCTCAACATATCAATCTACCCCTACTTTACTTTTATCGCTTTTTATTTGTTGCTCTTATAAACCAAAAATACCAAAAGTACAAACTATCATCTCTATCATATCTCACTTCCGTAAGTGACCGTAAAGGGATTGACAACCCCTTATCGCGTTGGCTGCGAAGTTCTTAT
>LR738715.1:245187418-245216530 GCA_902687465.1 Secale cereale | reverse complement strand
TGGATAGCAGTCGATGTGTGGAGTAATAGTAGTACATGCGGGCAGGAGTCGGTCTACTTGTCTCAGACGTGATGCCTATATACAATGATCATGCCTAGATAGTCTCATAATTATTTGCTTTTCTATCAATTGCTCGACAGTAATTTGTTTACCCGCCATAGAATATCGCTATCATGAAAGAAGCCACTAGATAAAACTATGGCCCTCGGGTCTATTCTCAACATATCAATCTACCCCTACTTTACTTTTATCGCTTTTTATTTGTTGCTCTTATAAACCAAAAATACCAAAAGTACAAACTATCATCTCTATCATATCTCACTTCCGTAAGTGACCGTAAAGGGATTGACAACCCCTTATCGCGTTGGCTGCGAAGTTCTTATTTGTTTGTGCAGGTGCGAGGGACTCGCGCGTGGTCTCCTACTGGATTGATACCTTGGTTCTCAAAAACGGAGGGATATACTTACGCTACTATGCTACATCTCCCTTTACTCTTCGAAGGAATACAACGCAAGCTCGAGAAGTAGCACTTAGCACTATGATCATTTAGTTTTACTGCTATTGCTTTCTTCATGACTTATACATGTTCCTATGACGACGAGATTATGCAACTCCCGAATACCGGAGGAACACCTTGTGTGCTATCAAACATCACAACGTAACTGGGTGATTATAAAGATGCTCTACAGATGTCTCCGAAGGTATTCGTGGTGTTGGCATAGATCAAGAATAGGATTTGTCACTCCGAGTGTCGGAGAGGTATCTCTGGGCCCTCTCGGTAATGCACATCATAATAAGCCTTGCAAGCAAATAACTAATGAGTTAGTCACGAGATGATGTATTACGGAACGAGTAAAGAGACTTGCCGGTAACGAGATTGAGCTAGCTATTGAGATACCGACAATCGAATCTCGGGCAAGTAACATACCAATGACAAAGGGCACAACGTATGTTGTTATGCAGTTTGACCGATAAAGATGTTTGTAGAATATGTAGGAGCCAATATGAGCATCCATGTTCCGCTATTGGTTATTGGCCGGAGATGAGTCTCGGTCTACATAGTTCTCAAACCTGTAGGGTCCGCACGCTTAACGTTTGATGACGATCGGTATTATGAGTTTATGTGTTTTGATGTACCAAAGTTAGTTCGGAGTCCCGGATGAGATCGGGGACATGACGAGGAGTCTAGAACTGGTCAAGACGTAAATATCGATATATTGGACGACTATATTCGGACATCGGAAAGGTTCCGAGTGATTCGGGTATTTTTCGGAGTACCGGCGAGTTACGGGAATTCGCCGGGGAGTATATGGCCCTTATTGGGCTTTAGGGGAAAGAGAGAGAGGAGGCTGCGCCCCCCCCAAGGCTTAGTCCGAATTGGACTAGGGGGAGGGGTTGCGCCCCCTCCTTCCTTCTCTTCTCTTTTCTCTTTCCTTCTCTCCTACTCCTACTACTTGGAAGGGCTCCTAGTTCAACTAGGAAAAGGGGAATCCTACTTCCGGTGGGAGTAGAACTCCCCTAGGGTGCGCCATAGAGAGGGCCGGCCCTCCCCCTCCTCCACTCCTTTATATACGGGGGTAGAGGCACCCCATAGACACACAAGTTGATCAGTTGATCTCTCCCAACCATGTGCGGTGCCCCCCTCCACAGAAACACACCTCGGTCATACCGTTGCAGTGCTTAGGCGAAGCCCTGCGTTGATAGCTTCATCATCTCTGTCACCACACCGTCGTGCTGACAAAACTCTCCCGCGAAGTTCTACTGGATCAAGAGCTCCTAGGACGTCATCAAGCTGAACGTGTGCTGAACGCGGAGGCTCCGTACGTTCGATGCTTGATCGGTTGGATCGGGAAGAAAGTTCGACTACATCAACCGCGTCACTAGACGCTTCCACTCCCGGTCTACGAGGGTACATAGGCACACTGTCCCCTCTCGTTGCTATGCATCTAGTAGATAGATCTTGCGTGATCGTAGGAAAATTTTGAAATACTACGTTTCCCAATAGTGGCATCATGAGCCAGGTCTATGCGTAGATGATATGCACGAGTAGAACACAAGTGAGTTGTGGACGATACTAGTCATACTGCTTACCAGCATGTCATACTATGATTCGGCGGTATTGTTGGATGAAGCGGCCCGGACCGACATTACGCGTACGCTTACCCGAGACTGGTTCTACCGACGTGCTTCGCACACAGGTGTCTAGCGGGTGTCAGTTTCTCCAACTTTAGTTGAATCAAGTGTGGCTACGCCCGGTCCTTGTGAAGGTTAAAACAACAGATACTCGACGAAATATCGTTGTGGTTTTGTATGCATAGGTAAGAACGGTTCTTGTTAAGCCCGTAGCAGCCACGGAAAACTTGCAACAACAAAGTGGAGGACGTCTAACTTGTTTTTGCAGGGCATGTTGTGATGCGATATGGTCAAGACGTGATGAGTTATACGTTATTGTATGCGATGATCATGTTTTGTAAAGTTATCGGCAACTAGCAGGAGCCATATGGTTGTCGCTTTATTGTATGAAATGCAATCGCCATGTAATTGCTTTACTTTATCAATAAGCGATAGCGATAGTCGTGGAAGCAATAGTTGGTGAGACGACAACGATGCTACGATGGAGATCAAGGTGTCGTGCCGGTGACGATGGTGATCATAACGGTGCCTTGGAGATGGAGATAAAAGGCACAAGATGATGATGGCCATATCATATCACTTATATTGATTGCATGTGATGTTTATCTTTTATGCATCTTATTTTGCTTAGATCGACGGTAGCATTATTAAATGATCTCTCACTAAATTTCAAGGTATAAGTGTTCTCCCTGAGTATGCACCGTTGCGAAAGTTCGTCGTGCCAAGACACCACGTGATGATCGGGTGTGATAAGCTCTATGTTCCCATACAACGGGTGTAAGCCAGTTTTGCACACGCAGAATTTCGGGTTAAACTTGACGAGCCTAGCATATGCAGATATGGCCTCGGAACATTGGAGACCAAAAGGTCGAGCGTGAATCATATAATAGATATGATCAACATAAGATGTTCACCATTGAAAACTACTCCATCTCACGTGATGATCGGACATGGTTTAGTTGATATGGATCACGTGATCACTTAGATGATTAGAGAGATGTCTGTCTAAGTGGGAGTTCTTAAGTAATTTGATTAATTGAACTTTAATTTATCATGAACTTAGTCCTGGTAGTATTAGCATATCTATGTTGTAGATCAATAGCTCGTGATGTAGCTCCCCGTTTGTTTTTATATGTTCCTAGAGAAAACTAACTTGAAAGATATGTTAGTAGCAATGATGCGGACTTGTTCCGTGATCTAAGGATTTTCCTCATTGCTGCACAGAAAAATTATGTCCTTGATGCACCGCTAGGTGACAGACCTATTGCAGGAACAGATGCAGACATTATGAACATTTTGACAAAAGCTCGGTATGATGACTACTTGATAGTTTAGTGCACCACGCTTTATGGCTTAGAACCGGGACTTCAAAAATGTTTTGAACGCAACGGAGCATATGAGATGTTCTAGGAGTTGAAATTACTATTTCATACTCATGCCCGTATCGAGAGGTATAATTCCTCTGACAGTACATTGCCTTCAAGATGGAGGAGAATAGCTCAACCAGTGAGCATGTGCTCAGATTGTCCGGGTACTACAATTGCTTGAATCAAGTGGGAGTTAATCTTCCAGATAAGATAGTAATTGACAAAGTTCTCTAGTCACTATCACCAAGTTAGTAGAACTTCATGATGAATATGCAAGGGATGACGAAACTAATTCCCGAGCTCTTCGCGATGCTGAAATGGGCGAAGGTAGAAATCAAGAAAGATCATCAAGTGTTGATGGTTAACGAGACCACTTGTTTCAAGTAAAGGGCAAAGGGATAGAAGGGGAACTTCAAGAAGAATGACAAGCAAGTTGTCACTCCCGTGAAGAAACCCAAAGCTAAACTCAAGCCTGAAACTAAGTGCTTCTACTGCAAAGGATATGATCATTAGAAGTGGAACTGCCCTAGATACTTGGCGGATAAGAAGGAAGGCAAAGTGAACAAAGGTATATTTGATATACAGATTATTGATGTGTACTTTACTAGTGTTCATAAGCAACCCCTGGGTATTTGATACCGGTTCAGTTACTAAAATTAGTAACTCAAAACGAGAGTTGCAAAATGAACAGAGACTAGTTAAAGGTGAAGTGATGATGTGTGTTGGAAGTGGTTCCTAGATTGATATGATCATGATCGCACACTCCCTATGCTTTCGGGATTAGTGTAGAACCTAAATAAATGTTATTTCGCATTTGCGTTGAGCATGAATACGATTTGATCATGTTTGTTGCAATACGGTTATTCATTTAAAGTCATAGAATAATTGTTATTCTGTTTACATGAAAAAAATCTTTGATGGTCATACACCCAATGAAATTAGTTTGTTGGATCTCGATCGTAGTAATACACATATTCATAATACTGAAGCCAAAATATGAAAAGTTGATAATGATAGTGCAAATTATTTGTGGCACTACCGTTTAGGTCATATTGGTTTAAAGCGCATGAAGAAACTCCATGCTAATGGGCTTTTAGAATCACTTGATTATGAATCACTTGGTGCTTGCGAACCATGCCTCATGGGCAAGATGACTAAAACTCCGTTCTCCAAAACAATGGAGCGAGCAACTGATTTATTGGAAATCATACATACTGATGTATGTGGACCGATGAGTGTTGAGGCTCGCGGTGAGTATCGTTATTTTCTGACCTTCACTGATGATTTGAGCAGATATGGGTATATCTACTTAATGAAACACAAGTCTGAAACATTTGAAAAGTTCAAAGAATTTCAGAGTGAAGTAGTGAATCATCGTAACAAGAAAATAAAGTTTCTACGATCTGATCGTGGAGGCGAATATTTGAGTTACGAGTTTGGTCTTCATATGAAACAATATGGAATAGTTTCATAACTCACGCCACCCTGAACACCACAGCGTAATGGTGTGTCTGGATGTCGTAACCGTACTTTATTAGATATGATGCGATCTATGATGTCTTTTACTGATTTACCACTATCGTTTTGGGTTATGCATTAGAGACAACTGCATTCACATTAAATAAGGGCACCATCTAAATCCGTTGAGACGACACCTTATGAACTGTGGTTTGGCAAGAAACCAGAGTTGTTGTTTCTTAAAGTTTGGGGTTGCGATGCTTATGTGAAAAAGCTTCAACCTATAAGCTCGAACCCAAGTCGGAGAAATGTGTCTTCATAGGATACCCAAAAGAGACTGTTGGGTACACCTTCTATCACAGATCCGAAGGCAAGATATTCGTTGCTAACAATGGATCCTTTCTAGAGAAGGAGTTTTTCTCGAAAGAAGTGAGTGGGAGGAAAGTGGAACTTGATGAGGTAATTGTACCTTCTCCCGAATTGGAAAGTAGTACATCACAGAAACTAGTTCCAGTGATTCCTACACCAATTAGTGAGGAAGCTAATGATGATGATCATGAAACTTCGGATCAAGTTACTGCTGAACTTCGTAGATCAACCAGAGTAAGTTCCGCACCAGAGTGGTACGGCAACCCGGTTCTGGAAGTCATGTTACTAGACCATGATGAACCTACGAACTATGAGGAAGCGATGATGAGCCTAGATTCTGCAAAACGGCTTGAGGCCATGAAATCTGAGATGGGATCCATGTATGAGAACAAAGTGTGGACTTTGGTTGACTTGCCCGATGATCGGCAAGGCATAAAATATAAATGGATCTTCAAGAGGAAGACCGACGCTGACGGTAATGTTACTGTTTACAAAGCTCGACTTATTGCGAAAGTTTTTCGACAAGTTCAAGGAGTTGACTACGATGAGACTTTCTCACCCGTAGCGATGCTTAAGTCTGTCCGAATCATATTAGAAATTGCCACATTTTATGAAATTTGGCAAATGGATAACAAAATTGCGTTCTTTAATGGATTTATTAAAGAAGAGTTGTATATGATGCAACCAGAAGGTTTTGTCAATCCTAAAGGTGCTAGCAAAATGTGCAAGCTCCAGCGATCCATCTATGGACTGGTGCAAGCATCTCGGAGTTGGAATATACGCTTTGATAAGTTGATCAAAGCATATAGTTTTATACAGACTTGCGGTGAAGCTTGTATTTACAAGAAAGTGAGTGGGAGCACTACAAACTTTCTGATAAGTATATGTGAATGACATATTGTCGATCGGAAATGATGTAGAATTTTCTGGAAAGCATAAAGGAGTGTTTGAAAGGAGTTTTTCAAAGAAAGACCTCGGTGAAGCTGCTTACATATTGAGCATCAAGATCTATAGAGATAGATCGAGACGCTTGATAAGTTTTTTCAATGAGTACATACCTTGACAAGTTTTTGAAGTAGTTCAAAATGGATCAGTCTGAGAAGGAGTTCTTGCCTGAGTTATAAGGTATGAAGTTGAGTAAGACTCAAAAACCCGACCTCGACAGAAGATAGAGAAAGAATGAAAGTCATTCCCTATGCCTCAGCCATATCTTTTTTAAAGTATGCCATGTTGTGTACCAAACCTATTGTGTACCTTGCCATGAGTTTGGCAAGGAGGCACAAAAGTGATCCAGGAGTAGATCACTGGACAGCGGTCAAAATTATTGTTAGTTACTGGATGACTAAGAAAATGTTTCTCGATTATGGAGGTGATAAAGAGTTCGTCGTAAAGAGTTACACCGATGCAATCTTTACACTAATCCAGGTGACTCTAAGTATCAATCTGGATGCATATTGGAAGTGGGAGCAATTAGCTAGAGTAGCTTCATGCAGAGCATTGTAGACACAGAAATTTGCGAAATACATACGGATCAGAATAAGGCAGACCCATTGACTAAACCTCTCTCACAAGCAAAACATGATCACACCTTAGTACTCTTTGGGTGTTAATCACATGGCGATGTGAACTAGATTACTGAATCTAGTATACCTTTTTGGGTATAGGTCACATGGCGATGTGAACTATAAAGTGTTAAGTCACATGGTGATGTGAACTATTGGTGTTATCACATGGTGATGTGATCTAGATTATTGACTCTAGTGCAAGTGGGAGACTGAAGGAAATATGCCCTAGAGGCATTAATAAAGTTATTATTTATTTCCTTATATCATGATAAATGTTTATTATTCATGCTAGAATTGTATTAACCGGAAACTTAGTACATGTGTGAATACATAGACAAAACAGAGTGTCCCTAGTATGCCTCTACTAGACTAGCTCATTGATCAAAGATGGTTATGTTTCCTAGCCATAGACATGAGTTGTCATTTGATCAAGGGGATCACGTCATTAGGAGAATGATGTGATGGACAAGACCCGTCCGTTAGCTTAGCACTATGATCGTTTAGTTTTACTGCTATTGCTTTCTTTATGATTTATACATGTTCCTATGACTATGAGATTATGCAACTCCCGAATACCGGACGAACACCTTGTGTGCTATCAAACGTCACAACATAACTGTGTGATTATAAAGATGCTCTACAGATGTCTCCGAAGGTATTCGTGGTGTTGGCATAGATCAAGAATAGGATTTGTCACTCCGAGTGTTGGAGAGGTATCTTTGGGCCCTCTCGGTAATGCACATCATAATAAGCCTTGCAAGCAAATGACTAATGAGTTAGTCATGAGATGATGTATTACGGAACAAGTAAAGAGACTTGCCGGTAACGATATTGAACTAGGTATTGAGATACCGATGATCGAATCTTGGGCAAGTAACATACCGATGACAAAGGGAACAACGTATGTTGTTATGCGGTTTGACCAATAAAGATCTTCGTAGAATATGTAGGAGCCAATATGAGCATCCAGGTTCTGCTATTGGTTATTTACCGGAGATGAGTCTCAGTCATGTCTACATAGTCCTCGAACCCGTAGGGTCTGCACGCTTAACGGTTAATGACGATCGGTATTATGAGTTTATGTGTTTTGATGTACCGAAGTTAGTTCGGAGTCCCGGATGAGATCGGGGACAAGACGAGGAGTCTCGAAATGGTCGAGACGTAAAGATCGATATATTGGACGACTATATTCAGACAGCGGAAAGGTTCCGAGTGATTTGGGTATTTTTCAGAGTACCGGAGAGTTACGGGAATTCGCCGGGGAGTATATGGGCCTTATTGGGCTTTAGGGGAAAGAGAGAGAGGAGGCTGTGCGCCCCCCCAAGGCTTAGTCCAAATTGGACTAGGGGGAGGGGCTGCGCCCCCTCCTTCCTTCTCTTCTCTTTTCCCTTTCCTTCTCTCCTACTCCTACTAGTTGGAAGGGCTCCTAGTTCAACTAGGAAAGGGGGAATCCTACTTCCGATGGGAGTAGAACTCCCCTAGGGTGCGCCATAGAGAGGGCCGGCCCTCCCCCTCCTCCACTCCTTTATATACGGGGGTAGAGGCACCCCATAGACACACAAGTTGATCAGTTGATCTCTCCCAACCCTGTGCGGTGCCCCCCTCCACCGAAACACACCTCGGTCATACCGTTGCAGTGCTTAGGCGAAGCCCTCTGTCGGTAGCTTCATCATCTCTGTCACCACACCGTTGTGCTGACAAAACTCTCGCGCGAAGTTCTATTGGATCAAGAGCTCGTGGGACGTCATCAAGCTGAATGTGTGCTGAATGCGGAGGCTCCGTACGTTCGGTGCTTGATCGGTTAGATCGCGAAGAAAGTTCGACTACATCAACCGCGTTAGTAGACGCTTTCGCTCCCAGTCTACTATGGTACGTAGACACACTCTCCCCTCTCGTTGCTATGCATCTAGTATATAGATCTTGCGTGATCGTAGGAAATTTTTGAAATACTACGTTTCCCAACATAAACATCCAAAACAGATAATATAATAGCATGGAACAATCAAAAATTATAGATACGTTGGAGACGTATCACAGGCCCCGGATATGATGAAGATCCGGACATTGGCATAGAGCTAGAAGAGGGAGTCTTCTATCAAGCCTACTGTGAGGGCACCTTGGTAGCTATTGTAGCCGATTACCCTAGCCTCATTCCTTCTTCCCACGTAAGTACCCAAGACATATCTCATCAAAGAGAAGATTCCCAGCGCGCCTTACCCACCGCATTTTTCATGCTTAAAAGGGGCGACGGTCCTCACGCTGTATTTTGGGAAGACCGTCATCCCAGAGGGCGACGCCTGCATCGGGTGAAGCCTTGAAGCGAAAGAGGACCGCGAACACCAGCGAACCTTCAAAGAGGTATGTTTGTTTTGACACACGCTAGGTGGTAAAGTTGGTATTACAACTTTCCGCTTTATTTTTCCTTTTAGAAGGAATGCACACCGGACTGTTTCTAGAGATCATGCAGATCAAGCTCCAGCCAATCCGGCTTCCGACCCGTCAAGGTTAATGTCGATTCAGTGCCGGATTGTCCCCTCCAGGAAGATTCAGATGGAATGTCAGTCTCTAATTCCGAAGTGGAGGTTGCGATGGTTCTCCAGCGGCGGAAAGCAGCCATGTGTGACCCAACCTTTTCTGAGGAGGCGTTTAACTCCCTCAGCTCTGCAGATGCTTATATCTGAGCCGCTCAAGACGGACTCGCTAGAGCCACTCACCGGCTTTCCAAAGATAAGCGGGTGAGTGTACATTTTGATGTTCCCATGCCAGTAGTCCCCCGAGACTTAAAGCAGTTGGTTCAACTGATTTAAGGATCGTTGTGTTTTTGCAGGTGCTTCAGGAAAAGAATAATGCCTTATCCAAAGAGCTAGAAGAGTGCCGGACCCAGCTAACGACATCACCACCGAATTAGAAAATTCGAAGAAATCCGGAAAGGATGTTGGTGGTAAGAACAATGGTGTTCGGACAATATGATATGTGTGCTGATCACTGAGTCGTTAAGTACATACTAATTGTAATACAACAACAAGGCCGACCGACCAAATGGAGAGGGAGCTAACAAAAAATTTGCCGAAGGGGAAACAGCTGCTGGTAAGCGCGTATTGACGCAAGCCATAGATAAAAGAAACCAAGCGCATGATAAAAATGTTAGGCTGGAGCAGGAGCTAAAGGACATAAGAGCCCAACTCTCAAGTGCCTTGGAAGAGAACTGGATGCTAAAAGGTGGCATGTTCAGTATGTCCCTTATAACTAGCTCTCCTTATAGTCCCTTATTTTGAAAGTTTTTAATAAAACTTTTCCTGCAGGTTTGTTAACTGGGCAGCCCGAAGGGGGAGTGTCCGGTTTTGAGGGTGACGTGCTGCAAGAGCTTTCTAGGGTCCACGAGCGAGCTCAGAAGGCCATGAAGAATATGGCCAAAGCTTTATGGCCGGGCGATTCGCCTCTAGAAACTATGGAAGACTTGGCGGACTTATTCAAAGGGGCTCGACGCCGCTTCGAACTAGGGAAAGCATCAGCATGTCGCATGGGTGCTCGAGAAGCCTGGGCCATGGTGAAGACGTGCTATACCTGTCTTGATCCGAATCATATGGCTCGTGTGGGACCTCGAGGGTCCGATGGACAAGAAATCTCTCTACACTTGGTATATGACCAAGTAGAGACAGCTGCCAAATTTTCCCAACAGGACTGTAGACCAGATAGCCTTATAGAGGGAATAGAGAAAGAGTAGTCTTTTGATTCTATGTATTAATGTACTTTTACCATCAAACTTATCTCCGGCCGAAATTATAAAAAGGTTGTCATGGCCGACCTTCTGCTTTAACCTCCATAAACCCAAAGGCTGGAGTGTTTCTGAATACTTTATCTGTGGTAAAAATGTGATATGTTCGGAAACCAGGCAATCCGGTCATAATTGCTTGAACAGACAAACAACTTTCAGGGAGTTATGTTATATTACTGTTTAACGTAAGAAAATATTCTAGAGATAATAGTTCTGTTAGGGGTTCCTTTCCCTGGGTCAGCGTGCATACATATGCGGGCCTAGGATTTTGATCCTTAAAAAAGGATTGTAGGATGCCATATCCTGTGTAGTTTAAAATACATGCTTTAAAAGTGATATGTCGTGTATCCGCCAACCAATTATTCCCTTAAGAGCGCTAGATTTCGGCTTCACCCAGTCTGAGGTACATGTCCAGATTACCTGGCTGTAACAATCAAAGATGTGCTCCCTTTATGCCCTAGCCGAACAATCGGAAATGTAGGGGTAAGCATAGGAGCCAGGTAACCCAGCTTGGCTAGAACTTAAGTCATATTGGTGCATATATTGGCAAGGAAGGACTGTAAAAGACAGACGACATTTTAAGCAAGAAGCTTTATCGGTAATGGGCTTCGTTAAAGAAGCCCCCGGGTATATTTGAGGTAGATACATTCAAAGATGTACTTATCCTCTAGCAGTTCGGGCGAGCCGAATACTTGCCAATGAAAGAAATTGTAAGAAGAAAAAAGGAGAAAAGGAGAAAAAAAAAGATAAGAGACAAGACCTAACTTAACAGGAGGAAAAATTGCTACTGAACTATCCATAAAATCGTCGGAGCCTGGCAGCGTTCCACGGGTTCAGCTCAAGGCGGTTGTCCTGTGCATTCTGAAGGTGATAGGCTCCACCGGTGAGTACTTCGTCGATAATGAAGGGGCGATAACCCACAAGTGTAGGGGATCTATCGTAGTCCTGTCGATAAGTAAGAGTATCGAACCCAATGAGGAGCAAAAGGAAATGATAGGCAGTTTTCAGTAAGGTATTCTTTGCAAGCGCTGAAATTATCGGTAACGGATAGTTTTGTGATAAGGTAATTTGTAACAAATAACAAGTGGTAAAAGTAAATAAGGTGCAGCAAAATGGCCCAATCCTGTTTGTAGCAAAGGACAAGCCTGGACAAACTCTAATATAAGGAAAAGCGCTCCCGAGGACACATGGGAATTATCGTCAAGCTAGTTTTCATCACACTCATATGATTCGCGTTCGTTACTTTGATAATTTGGTATGTAGGTGGACCGGTGCTTGGGTGCTGCCCTTACTTGGACAAGCATCCCACTTATGATTAACCTCTGTTGCAAGCATCCGCACCTACAATACAAAACAAACTCACAGACATCCTTGAAGAGAGTAGGCCAATAAAAACCAGATTGCAATACCTTATGTGCAGTTCTATCTCCAGCGTGGTGTCCTCCATAAGCCTTAGAGTGACACTTGCGTAGGATCTATTCCTGTTCATGCTCAGGTACACAACGTCTAATAATACCATCCCCTCCTTCTTTATAAAGGTGTGGGTCATCCCAGAAGTAATGTCCTAAATCATAGAAAAACTTTTTCTTTTGCTGGTATGTGAAACTAGGTGGTATAAATTTAGCAACAATGTAATTAGCATAATCAGCATACCATGGAGCAGTACGAGAAGCATTTATGACAGCTAATTGTTCATCAGGAAAACTATCATCAATAGGTAGTGGGTCATCAAGAATATTCTCTAACCTAGATAGATTGTCTGCAACGGGGTTCTCAGCTCCTTTTCTATCAGTAATATGCAAATCAAATTCTTGTAGCAGGAGAACCCATCTAATAAGTCTAGGTTTAGCATCTTTCTTTTCCATAAGATATTTAATAGCAACATGATCAGTGTGAATAGTTACTTTAGAATCAACAATATAAGGTCTGAACTTATCACAAGCAAATACAACTGCTAAAAATTATTTTTCAGTAGTAGCATAATTTCTCTGGGCACTGTCTAGAGTTTTACTAGCATACTGGATAACATTAAATTTCTTATCAACTCTTTGTCCTAGAACAGCACCTACAACATAATCACTAGCATCACACATAATTTCAAAGGGTAAATTCCAGTCAGGAGGCTGGACAATAGGTGCAGAGATCAATGCTTTCTTAAGTATTTCAAATGTTTCTACATAATCATCATCAAAGACAAAAGGAACATCTGTTTGTAAGAGATTAGTCAGAGGCCTAGAGATTTTTGAGAAGTCCTTAATGAACCTCCTATAAAAAACGGCATGACCAAGGAAACTTCTTATACCTTTGATGTCCTTGGGACACGGCATCTTCTCAATAGCATCCACTTTAGCTTTATCAACTTCAATACCTCTTTCAAAAAATTAATGCCCCAAGACAATGCCTTCATTAACCATAAAGTGGCATTTTTCCCAATTCAAGACAAGATTAGTTTCTTCACATCTCTACAAAACTCGATCAAGGTTGCTTAAACACATCAAAAGAAGTTCCATCAACGGAAAAATCATCCATGAAAACCTCAACAATCATTTCAAAAAAATCAGAGAATACAGCCATCATGCATCTTTGAAATGTAGAAGGTGCATTACATAAACCAAAAGGCATACGTCTATAAGCAAAGGTACCGAAAGGACAAGTAAAAGTGGTCTTTTCTTGATCCTCTTTTGACACAGGTATTTGAGAGAAACCAGAATAGCCATCTAGAAGAAAAAATGAGTATGTTTGGATAAACTTTCTAGCATTTGATCAATAAAATGTAGCGGGTAATGATCTTTCTTAGTAGCTTTATTTAATTTGCGGAAATCAATTACCATTCTATAGCCTGTAACAATTCTTTGTGGGATCAATTCATCTTTATCATTAGGAACAACAGTAATACTTCCCTTCTTAGGGACACAATGGACAGGACTTACCCACTGACTATCAGCAACCGGATAAATTATACCTGCCTCTAGAAGCTTTAGTATTTCTTTCCTTACCACTTCTTTCATCCTAGGATTTAACCGTCATTGGTGATCAACAACCGGTTTAGCGTCCTTCTCCAATTTTATTTTGTGTTGGCATAGAGTGGGACTAATGCCCTTAAGATCATCAAGAGTATATCCAATGGCAGCACGGTGCTTCTTCATAGTTTTCAATAACTTCTCTTCTTCCTGCTCTGAAAGGTTAGCACTAATAATAACTGGATATATCTTCTTTTCATCGAGATAAGCATACTTAAGAGTATCAGGTAATGGTTTGAGTTCAAACACGGGATCACCCTTGGGTGGAGGAGGATGCCCTAAAATTTCAACAAGCAAGTTGTGTTTCAGTAGAGGTCCATGTTTAAAGAATATTCCATCTATTTCCCTTCTCTCACTCATATAAATATCATTTTCATGGTCTAGTAGATATTGTTCTAAAGGATCGTTAGGAGGCACAACAATAGAAGCAACACCAATAATTTCATCCTTAGTAGGCAATTCTTTGTCATGGGGTTGTCTACGAAATTTAGCAAAGTTAAAATCATGAGACATATCCCCTAAACCAACAGTAACAATGTCATTTTCGCAGTCTATCTTAACATTAATAGTGTTTAAGAAGGGTCTACCAAATATAATGGGACAAAAATCATCTCGTGGGGAACCAAGAACAAGAAAATCGGCAGGGTATTTAACTTTCTCGCACAAGACTTCAACATCTCAAACAATCCCAACTGGTGAAATAGTGTCTCTATTGGCAAGCTTAATAGTAACATCAATACCTTCTAGCTGAGCAGGTGCAATATCGTACATAATTTCTTCATATAAGGAATGAGGTACTGCACTAGCACTAGCACCCATGTCACATAAGCCATGATAGCAATGATCTCCTATTTTAACTGAAATAACAGGCATGCCCACAACATGTATATGTTTGTTCTTAGTATCGGGTCTAGCAATTCTAGCAGCTTCATCACTAAGGTAAATAACATGCCCATCAATATTATCGATCAAGGGATCCTTAACCATAGCAATACTAGGTTCAACTTTAATTTGCTCAGAGGGTGTAGGTGTTATAGTATTACTCTTATGAACCACAGTTGAAGCTTTGGCATGATCATTTATTCTAACAGGGAAGGGTGGTTTCTCAATGTAAGCAGTAGGAACAACAGGATCAACATTATAGGTGATAGTCTTTTCTTCAACCTTATCAGGTTTAACTACTTTTACTTCAATGGGAGGATGAAATTTAAACCACTTCTCCTTAGGGAGATCAACATGAGTAGCAAATGATTCACAGAAAGAAGCTACTATCTCAGAGTCAAGTCCATATTTAGTGCTAAATTCACGGAAAACATCGGTATCCATAAAAGATTTAACACAATCAAACTTAGGTCTTATACCTAACTCCTTACCTTCATCGAAATCTCAATCTTCAGAGTTGCGTTTAATTCTTTCCAATAAATCCCATTTAAATTCAATAGTCTTCATCATAAAAGAACTAGTGCAATAAGTATCGAGCATGGAGCGATTATTGAGAGAAAGCCGAGCATAAATTTTTTGAATAATCATTTTTCTTGAGAGCTCATGATTGGGGCATGAATATAACATTGACTTAAGCCTCCCCCAAACTTGAGCGGTACTTTCTCCTTTGCGAGGCCAAATTTTTTTCAGTCGGAAGCCAATCTTTTACTCAATCGATAAGTTTTCACTCGACCTTTTACTCGATCGGTAGGTTTTCACTCGACCTTCCCGACTGAAAACACAGCCTGATCTTGATTTGCCTCTCTAGGTTGCATACTACCTCGGATTGAGACAAACATTATAAGAAAAACGATCGGCTCGACGAGACGAAACTTTTTTGTGTTGAAAGTTTTTCGATTAAAGGCCGTCCAGATGGCTGAATTACTCACGCATTGTATCAGACACTCATCAACATGTGTCTGGTGTCGAGCGTAATATTTTGGTCTTTGGTAGGGCTGGTCCGTATCGACTGTAACTTTTGCATACGAACTCGGATTGAGATGATTTATACATCAAAATTGATTGCCTCGATGAGACGAAGGCAATTCCTTATTTCCTTTAGAGTGCTCCTTCATCCGAGGTAATCTTGAAGGCGTGATTGGGTAAAAAAACACTCGGCACATTGAATTATGTCACTCGGAGTATAGTTTCGGTCCCTAAAATAAGGTTGAATGACGATAACCGAATCATCAAAGTTGTTCCACTCGGCGACGTGAATCTTTTCATGCTGAAAACCCTTTCACTTGAGACCATCTTCATTGCTTTCTGTATCCTGCCAAAATCAGGTGTCAACACATGCCCCCCTGTTTTTCGGCAAAGCTTGTAAGCCGAAAAATAATAGGCGAAGTTTTTTGTTATAAGGACCATGTCAACACTCCATCGGCCATTGGTATTTCTCGGGGTGATAATTATGTATCGGCCATGTTTGCGCTAAGGGTGATAATCGTATATCGGCCATTGACTACTTAGGCTTCTTGCCACACACTCGGGTGGTATTTCTTCAAGTACTTGCCATTGAGAGCTCGAGGTAACAATGTCCCCTGTACGGACTCCACCTAATATGAGTTTCCAGGAACTATTCTTGTAATCCTAAAAGGACCTTCCCAACTTGGAGACTTCCTGAATTTTCTATCTCTTGAACCAATTGGCAGAATCACTTTCCACACGAGATCACCGACTTAAATTTTTTTCAACTTAACTTTCTTATTGTAAGCTCTTGCCACCCTCAACTTGTCTCTCTCTATGGCTTTTAAAGCAGCCAAACGTCTATCGGCAACCTCATCAATATTGTCCATCATCAAGTTATAAAAATCTATTGCCGATAAATCACTCTGTTTGGCTATTCTCAAGGCATTCAAATTTATTTCCACTGGTAAAACATCTTCTTGACCATACACTAGCTCATAGGGAGTCACCTTCATAGTACCATGCCTTGAGATTCTATGTGCCCACAAAGCTTCGGACAACAACTCATGCCATCTCCTTGGATTATCATCAATCTTCTTCTTGATGAGTTTGATTAAAAATTTATTGCTAGACTCAACTTGTCCATTAGCTTGGGCATAATACGGAGAGGAATTGAGCAACTTTATGTTATAAGATTCGGCAAACTCTCTGACTTGGTGTGACATGAGAGATGAACCTTGATCTGTAGTTAACGTTTGAGGAATACCAAATCTATGAATAATGTGCTCATTTATGAATTGAATTACCTCTGTATGCGTCATGTTCCTGAGAGGTATTGCTTCAGACCATTTAGTGAAATAATCGGTTGCCACCAATACGAACCGATGCCCCTTTGAGGAAGACGGATGAATTTTCCCAATAAAATCTAAACCCCATCCTCTGAAAGGCCACGGCTTGATAATAGGATGTAACATAGCAGCAGGAGCTAATTGAATATCACCAAATTTTTGACAAGCTTCACACCCTTTATAATATCTGAAGCAATCACTAATCATAGTCGGCCAATAAAACCCAGCACGTCGCAATAACCACTTCATCTTGGGAGCCAGTTGATGAGTGCCACAAATGCCTTCATGTACCTCTCCCATAGCAACTCTTGCCTGGTCTTCATCCAAGCACTTTAGAAGAACATCATCGATTGTTCGGCGATAAAGACCATCGCCTCCCATCACATACTTGAAAGCCATACGCCGAACAGCCATGTCCATCCTTTCACTCGGATTGCTCAGGTAATCAATAATAGGCTTCCTCCAGACGGGATTGTCACCTGCACTAGACATTTTGTTAATGGCCAAACCAGTGTGTTCAAGTTCGGCCTCTCCCATATTGGCAAGACAAGACATCGGTCTTTGAGAGATATGAAACATGCCATGATAAACATGATATCTAGATGCTTGTTGTGCCAACTCATTTGCTTTACAATTGTCGTGCCTAGATATATGAGCAATGCTAAAACAATCCAAAGTAGAAATCATATCCAGACATTTATCAAGATAAACATTAAGTGATTCGTCTAGACATTGAAAGACTTTGGATATTTGTTGCACCACCAATAACAAATCACCATAAGCCTCAATATGTGTAACACCTATAGCAATTAATATCTCTAGGACGAATAACAAAGCTTCATATTCGGCCTGATTATTTGTGCAAAAGTATTCTAAGCGGCATGAGGCTTCGAAAACAGCACCATGAGGAGATATATAAACAATACCAACACCTTGGCCATTGCTACAAACTGAACCATCAAAATATAATCTCTAAGGTACTAGCGAAACAAGGTTTATACCAATGTCATGCTTGTCATTAATCCGATGCTCAACAATAAAATTAGCAACGATTTGGCCTTTCATGGATTTTAGAGATTCATAAGCCAAATCATACTCAATCAAAGCATAAGCCCACTTGCCAATTATGCCACTAAGAATTGGCCTATGCAACATGTATTTAATGACATCGGTTTGACAAGCTACTATGCAAGCACTCGGCACTAAATAATGTCTCAATTTTGTGCAAGCATAATATAAGCATAGACATAGTTTCTCAATAAACGTATACCTTGTCTCGGCGTCCAATAAGCGTCTGCTCAAATATGTAATAACATGCTCTTTCCCTTCAGTTTCTTGAGTCAAAACAGCACCAATAACACCTTCTTCTGCTGCATTGTAAAGCTTAAAGGGCTCCTTATGCCTGGGTGCTTTCATTACTGGAGGAGTGCACAAATAATTCTTGATCATATCAAAGGCTTCTTGTTGTTTTGCCCCCCATGTGAAATCGACATCATTCTTTAACCGAAGGATAGGAGTAAATGCATCAACTTTCCCTGACATATTAGCTATGAATCTTCTCAAATAATTGACCTTGCCAAGGAACTTTCGCATATCTTTCTTGCATGTTCGAGCTTCCACTTTCTGTATAGCTTCTATCTTTTTGGGATCAATATCTATGCCATCTTCATGAATAACGAAACCCAAAAACATACCAGCTGACACGCCGAATGCACACTTCAAAGGATTCATCTTCAGTCCATACTTTTTCATTCTTTCAAAAGCTAAACACCAATCAGCCAAGTGAGATTCAAAAGCATCCGATTTGACAACAATATCATCAATATAAACTTCAAGTATGACACCGAGTAAATCATGAAAAAATAAATTCATAGCCCTTTGATATGTGGCGCCAGCATTTTTTAATCCGAATGTCATCACCGTCCATTCGAATAAACCAAGGAAACCAGGGCATCGGAAAGCCGTTTTGGACATGTCCTCTTCAGCCATAAAAATTTGGTTATACCCCGCATTACCATCAAGGAAGCTAATGACTTTATGTCCAGAAGCATCATTAATAAGCATATCGGCTATTGGCATGGGATACTCATCTTTGGGTGTAGCCCTATTCAAATCTCTGAAATCAATGCATACCCTTAACTTGCTGGATCCCTTTTTCTTCACCGGGACAATGTTAGAAATCCACTCGGCATATCTGCAAGGTCGAATGAAATTAGCTTTAAGCAGTCGACCGATCTCTTCCTTGATCCGGTCATATGTTTTTGGATTAAACTTTCTGGCCGATTGTTTATATGGTCTAAAACCAGCCTTTATAGGTAACCGATGCTCCACTAGCTCTCGGCTTAAAAATGGCATCTCATGATATTCCCATGCAAAGCAACAAACATATTCTTCCAATAGCTCGATTAACTTAGCTTTACAATCGGCCTTCAAATTTTTGTTTAAAAACGTCGGTCGAGTGATTGAACCATCTCCAATATCTATCTCTTCTAATGGATCGACCGATGTAAAACCTTGTCCAAGTTTATCCATGTCATCTAATTCCTTTATAGATTCATACATATCGTTCTCGCCGGACCGATATTTTACAAGACGTTTTTGTAACCACTCGGAACTAGAATCCATTTAAACATATCATACCTTGGAGCTGACTGCATTCAGTCGGCTTTAAAGAAACGGGGACGAAATCATTCTTGGTCGCGCTGAGAAAATCAAACTCTAACAAGTGACGTCCCGTCAAGCAAGTAGCATTGGGATGTTTCCAATCCACCGATGTGTCGGCCAGAGCAACACAGGCTGAGTTATCTACATGAATCACTTCCACTTCATCATCAACCCACTGGATCAAAAACTGGTGCATAGTGGATGGCACGCACTGGTTTGCATGAACCCAATCACGGCCTAGTATGACGTTATAGTTACCTTGCACCTCTGCGACAAAGAATGTAGTAGCCAAAGTTTTGCTTCCGACTGTAATTTCCACATACATCACGCCTTTGGCTTTAGTTTACTCTTTGCCTTCAAATCCATTGAGCACCATATTCATCATTATCAACTCTTCATCGGGCAAACCCAATTTCTTGAAGACCGAATAGGGCATCATATTTACCACAACACCACCATCAACAAGCATCCGAGTGAGGGGTGATCCATTGATATGACCTCTGAGATACAATGGTTTCAGATGCGTTACTGGGTCTTTTGGCTTCTCAAATATTGCATTTTTAGGGCCAAAATCCAGCTGAGCCACCTCCCCTTCCTCATCTACAGCACGAAACTCAGCATGCAAGTAATAAACCATATTGATATCCATACCTTGATGAACCGGCGTCGACTCATAATCTAACATATTCCGAGTGAAGGAGAAGTAAGAAGTGTCGCAGACGATGTGATAGCTATTGCATCGTCCTCCTTTGGTGGTGTAGGTATTGCTGTGATAGATGTAGAAGTTGTCTTATCTTGTATTTGTTTAGGCCTCCACACTTGTTTTGCTGGAACCATGGATCAAGTGTCATTGAACAACTTATCCCTTTGCTTCGCGGCCTCCTATTCTGCCATCTCTTGGCTCCTTAACCTCTGCAGTTTCCTCTTCTGTGTCTTTGTTAGCCCTGGAGGACACCACTTTGGCTGAGTGTATTTAGGATCTTTTGCCTTTACTTGGCTGGTGCTTGCTTCATGATCATTAGCGGAGTGCTTTGGCGCGATAGAAAGTATCTCCTCAGTCGAGTGGTTATGCACAATCGGCTATTGTACAGGGAATGTTTTGGTGCCCAAGATAAGTGAGTCGACATCCATTTTCTCTTTCCCTTTTCCTGACTCGGCTGCTGCAACACTTGGTGTCTTAACACACCATTCTTTTTGACTCCCCTGATGCATGAAATTTCCTCTCGGGCGAACCTTTTTATTCGGATGGAATCCACTCGGATGGATTTCACTCGGACGGAATCTGCCTGGCCACATTTTTCACTTGGATAGCTTCCAACTGGGCGTATTCTCACACTAAGATAGTTTCCATTCGGCCACATATTTTGACCAGCCGACTGATAACCATCGATGTTCAGTCGGCCATTGTATGAGTAGTCGAGTCGATCCCAAACAGGTTGCCTTTGTTCCTCTTGAAACGGTGCCCTTGGTCCAGCCGGCTTCACATACCGACTAAGCATATCAGCTGGTGGTGACCTTGGCCGCTTCAGGTCTACTGGCCGGTTAGAGCTAGAACCGGTCGACTGATTGGCATACTTGGACAGCAACATATCCAAAGTTGGCTTGATCCACTTACGCTGTAATTTAGCCTCGTTCCTCTTCCACTTGCCAACTTCTGGACTCTTGGGCCTAAAAATTTTAATACGAGCATTTTCTTGCACTTGTGGTTGCCCCCCGAGTGTAGGATTCTTGATGGTGATCTTCATTACTTCCTTGCCATCGGGTTGCTTGTCAATCACAGTCTGCCTCCCCGAGATCCTGCTGTCCTCCTTGTCTTTCCTGGGCTCACCAACAATGACATCAACTTTATTAGCTGATTCGGCTACCTCTAGCCGAATGAGTAACTTCTTCCCCTCCAAATCCATGCTTTTCATTGGAAAGGGATGTTTATCAACTTGCATCTCAGAAAAGTTCAATCGACCGTCATTAATGGCCGATTGTATCTGTCGTCGAAAAACATTGCAATCGTTAGTAGCATGAGAAAAAGAATTATGATACTTGCAATAAGCGCGCCGTTTCAGCTCTTCAAACGGCGGTAAAGTGTGAGATATTTTAATAATTTTAGCTTGCAGCAAAGCATCAAATATTTTATCACACTTGGCAATGTTAAAAGTAAACTTCATCTCTCCATCACGATTCTTATGAATCAGTTTCAGATCATTGCAAGTAAATGGTTTGGCCTTAGATGGCCAAACAAATTCAGTAGAATACATGTCACCCTCATCGTCCGAGTGATCACTATCATATTCAACCATATTCCTCTTTGGATGATCAGCTTTGTACCTATGCACTTCTTTGAGATCTTTGCTTCGGCTTTCCTGAGCCAAAGCCCTTTGTAAGACTAGGTTAACATTTAAGAACTCATAGCCTTCTAGCTTTTCTCTAATGGGAGTCCTTAAACCACTCAGCACTAGGTCTACCAAGTCTCTCTCGGTTATCACCAAACTATAACAACGTTTTTTTGTTTCTCTAAATCTCTGGACATAATCGGAGACCGATTTGTCATGCTTCTGTTTAACCGATGTTAGATGTGATAACTTGAGTTGATTGTCACCGCTATAAAAGTGATCATGAAATTTCTGCTCTAGCTGCGACCAAACCCGAATGGAACCATGTGGTAAAGAAGAAAACCATGAAAATGCGGTACCAGTTAATGATAAAGGGAACAAACGCGCTTTCAATTCATTCAATGAGCCTGCCTCACCCAATTGTGCTAAATATTGACTAACATGCTCCCATGTGGTTTTTGTGCCTTCTCCATTAAACTTAACAAAATCCGGAATTTTATATCCTGGAGGGCACTGGATGGCATCGAAGTACTCGGGGTACGGCTTTTGTTAAATCCGATTCCGAGGTAACTCAACTCCAAAATTCTCTCGAATCATCTTAGCCATCTCCTCTCTAAGATTAGCTAGACCATCATCCATAGTGGACGATGAAGCTTGTGGAAGTGGCATAGGAGGAGTAGGGTTACTAGCGGTGGGTAGGAATTGAGGCATGTATGTTGACCCATAACTTGGTAGTGGTCCAGTGGTTGTAGCTGTAGGAAGGGATTGGTTTGGCGTTGCCACCGAACCTGGCATGTTCATAATTGGACTAATGGGTGCAGCCACAATCTGATTTGTTTGTGTAGGATAATAAGTCCTCGGCATGGGAGGCGCCAATGAAATAGGTAAAGTCAGATTAGGGTTTTGCACACTAGCAGTTATACCACCATTACCACTAGAGGATTGAGATATATTATTCTGAGCATTAATATTGTCTATGAAAGTTTGATAGACTAGATTGTTACCATCAGCAATACGACTTTCAATCTCAGCCCACTGCTCAGGAGAAAAGGTAGTACTCACAGAGGGTTTTACCTGCTCGGCTTGAAGAGGAGGGAACTTGATTTCTTCAATCGGAGTGATGTTGCCTTGGCGATCCTTCTTGAACTGCGCAAGGAACTCCTGCAACTCCTTCTCTTCGCGCGCCTTCTTGTACTCCTCATAGATTTGGCGATGATCGGCCGATATCTCATCAAGACTGGGCTTAATGATGTTATCGGCATCTACCTCAGACGGCTTGGGAAGATCAGACATAGTGGATAATGATGATTGACATTCAGTCCTCAGTGGAGTCGCCAAAAAGTCTGTTGACACACGAACACATCACGTGTACCCTCGACGCCGGGGGTGATGCACCGCAGCTCACGTCGAAGGAGGCCCGACCGACAGCGTGATACGCAAGACAGTCGACGGGCGCTTTTGTGGACCCGAAAACCCCACACCTCCGGGAGGGACCCCGTCAGGGAGTGCGGCGGCTATGGGCTGCCCTAGGTCGATTCGCTCGCCCCTAGAGCCTCGAGATTCGCAGCTCTCAAACACGAAGAACAGCGAAGTATGAGAGAGAAAAACGATGGAGAGATAAAACGTACACTAGAAAAAGTAGTATATTGATTTGTTCGATTGTGTGTTGTTCAATCGGCCGTCACCCCAACATATATAAGAGGCTGCTGGACTTCCCGTACAAGTAAAGGATTCATCTAGGCTTTCCTTACAAGAAAATTACATCAATTCACGTCCTAGGGTCCTAGTTTTACTCCAACTCGGATTCAGCCCGAATCTGGTCCAAACTCCTGTCCTGCTTCTTGCGCGGGCCGTCGAACTTGCATACGATCTTCGATCAAGATGGCCCAAATATCAAACTCTTGCGCCTCGACGAGACGAACAATTCTCATGTTGATCACTTTTTCAAATAAGGCCATCTTGAATACCTTTTGAGGTCATCTTTACCTTCCAGTCGAATTCGTTCTTGCAGCAGACTGGATTATTCGAGACTCGTAGTGAATTTAAATGCCATATACTTTCTCTGATGATGATGACTCCAAAACCAAATTTCACCGTTTTTACGATATGCACAACTTCCGTATTGAACACTTCTCCATCCGAGATCATCTTGATAAACTTTTGGGCACATGTTCAGTTTCACTCGGATTCGAGCTCATCCACTCGGATATTAGAGTCTTTCACTCGGATGGTCCGACTGGACTTTTTCACTCGGATGTTTAGAATTTTTCACTCGGATGACTATATTTTCACTCGGAAGACAATCTTTCACTCGGATGACGACCACATTTTCAGTCGGAAGACAATCTTTCACTCGGATGATGACCACATTTTCAGTCGGAAGCCAATCTTTTACTCGATCGATAAGTTTTCACTCAACCTTTTACTCGATCGGTAGGTTTTCACTCGACCTTTTACTTGATCGGTAGGTTTTCACTCGACCTTCCCGACTTAAAACACAGCCTGATCTTGATTTGCCTCTCTAGGTTGCATACTACCTCAGATTGAGACAAACTTTATATGAAAAACGATCGGCTTGACGAGACGAAACCTTTTCGTGTTGAAAGTTTTTCGATTCAAGGCCGTCCAGAAGGCCGAATTACTCACGCATTGTATCAGACACTCATCAACATGTGTCTGGTATCGAGCGTAATATTTTGGTCTTTGGTAGGGCTGGTCCGTATTGACTGTAACTTTTGCATACGAACTCGGATTGAGATGATTTATAAATCAAAATTGATTGCCTCGACGAGACAAAGGCAATTCCTTTAGAGTGCTCCTTCATCCGAGGTAATTTTGAAGGCGTGATTGGGAAAAAAAACACTCGGCACATTGAATTATGTCACTCGGAGTATAGTTTCGGTCCCTAAAATAAGGTCGAATGATGATAACCGAATCATCAAAGTTGTTTCACTCGGCGACGTGAATCTTTTCATGCTGAAAACCCTTTCACTCGAGACCATCTTCATTGCTTTCCGTATCCTGCCAAAATCAGGTGTCAACACATGCCCCCCTGTTTTTCGGCAAAGCTCGTAAGCCGAAAAATAATACGCGAAGTTTTTTGTTCTAAGGACCATGTCAACACTCCATCGGCCATTTGTATTTCTGAGGGCGATAATTACGTATCGGCCATGTTTGCGCTAAGGGCGATAATCGTATATCGGCCATTGACTACTTAGGCTTCTTGCCACACACTCGGGTGATATTTCTTCAAGTACTTGCCATTGAGAGCTCGAGGTAACAATGTCCCCTGTACGGACTCCACCAAATATGAGTTTCCAGGAACTATTCTTGTAATCCTAAAAGGACCTTCCCAACTTGGAGACCACTTCCCGAATTTTCTATCTCTTGAACCAACTGGCAGAATCACTTTCCACACGAGATCACCGACTTGAAAATTCTTCAACTTAACTTTCTTATTGTAAGCTCTTGCCACCCTCAACTTGTCTCTCTCTATGGCTTTTAAAGCAGCCAAACGCCTGTCGGAAACCTCATCAATATTGTCCATCATCAAGTTATAAAAATATATTGCCAATAAACCGCATGTTCTCAGAGCGGTGGGAGGCATGTGACTTTGATTTGCAAAGAGCTGGCAGCCAATCTAGTGTTGGACTAAGGTCTGGGCATCTGCTCGGGCCGTGTGCCAGAAAGAACCAACTCGAAAAGCTTTGCCTACGAGCGCCCGGGCTGCGGCATGGTGGCCGCCCATTCCAGCGTGTATTTCAGTGAAAATTTGCCTTCCCTCCTCTTCGGAGATGCACCTTTGTAGAACACCAGTAGTGCTTTTCTTATATAGTTCATCTTCGTGAACATTGTAGGCTTTAGAATGCCAGACTATGCGGCGGGCCTCATTTTGGTCATCGGGGAGCTCCTACCTTTTAAGGTAAGCTAGGAAGGGCTCTGTCCAGGAGGCGATGACAGCCATGATCTCGTGAGCTGAAGGAGTTATCTCCATGTCTGGGTCTTCGATGACGTCTTGGTTAAGTTCGACCAGGGGTGTGTTCGCATCCGAATTCATATCGCCGCCCGCGTCTTGCCATGTTACTGACGGCTTAAATAGCCTTTCCACGAAGGTGTTAGGCAGGACGGGATCACGTTTAGCGCCCATACGAGCGAGTACGTCGGCCGCCTGGTTATTATCCCGGGCTACGTGATGGAATTCCAACCCCTAAAATCTAGCCGATATTTTCAATATAGCATTACGATAAGCTGCCATTTTTGAATCCATCGCATCAAAATCTCCATTTATTTGGGCGATAGCGAGGTTTGAGTCTTCGCGTACCTCGAGGCGTTGTATGCCCATAGATACATCTAGGCGGAGACCATGCAATACGGCCTCATATTCGGCCACATTGTTCGAGTCTGTGTACATAATTTGTGGAACGTACCCGACTGTATCCCAGTTGGAAATATCAATATTACATCGGCCCCCAATCCGGCTAGCATTTTAGAACCGTCAAAGTACATTTTCCAGCTGGAATATGAGCCGTACTCTTTAGGGAGTTCAACTTCGGTCCATTATGTAACAAAGTCAGCCAACACCTAGGATTTAATAGTTCGGCGTGGCTTATAAGATATTTCGAACGGTAAGAGCTCGATGGCCCACTTGGCTATGCGTCCAGTGGCATATTTATTGTTAATAATATCGTTGAGTGGTACCTCGGTTGACACTGTGATCAAACACTCTTGAAAGTAGTGTCGAAGTTTGTGAGATGACATGAAGACCGCATAGGCAATTTTCTAATAGTGGGGGTACCGTGATTTGCACGGTGTTAGAACCTCGGATACGTAGTATATGGGTTTTTGAACGGGGAATTTATGTCCCTCTTCGGCTCGTTCGATGACGAGTACGACACTCACTACCTGGTGAGTGGCTGATATATACAGCACCATTGGTTCGCTGACACCGGGAGCGGTTAGGATTGGGTTGCTCGCTAGTAGAGTTTTTATTTCTGCCAATCCTGCTATGGCCGCGTCCGTCCATTCGAAATTGTCAGTGTGTCGTAGCAATCTATAAAGTGGAAATGCTTTTTCTCCTAACCTGGAGATGAAGTGGCTTAAGGCCGCTACGCAGCCTGCTAGTTTTTGCACTTGCTTGAGGTCGGCTGGTGTTTTGAGCTCTCACAAGGCCTGGATTTTAGTTGGGTTAGCTTCGATTCCTCTATGGGATAGATGAACCCTAGTAGCTTTCCGGCTGGAACGCCGAAAACATATTTTTCCGGATTGAGCCTTATGTCATAAGCTCGAAGGTTGGCAAACGTAAGGCAGAGATCTTCCACCAAAGTCTCAACATGTTTGGTCTTAACAACTACGTCGTCAACATATGCCTCCACTGTCTTGCCAATTTGTTTTTCTAAGCATGTTTGAATCATGCGTTGATATGTGGCGCCAGTGTTTTTAAGTCCAAAGGGAATAGTGTTGAAACAGAAAGGACCATACGGGGTGATAAATGTCGTTGTGGTCTGATCGGATTCCTTCATCCTTATTTGATGGTATCTGGAGTAAGAACCAAGGAAGCACAATGAGTCGTGTCCGACCGTTCCATCGATAATTTGATCAATGTGGGGCAAAGGAAAGGGATCCTTGGGGCATGCCTTATTTAGGTTTGTACAATCGATGCAGAGGCTCCAGGATTTATCCTTCTTCGGCACCATTACTAGGTTGGCTAGCCAATCCGGGTGTTTAATTTCTCTGATGAATCCGGCTTCCAATAGCTTGGCTAGCTCTTCTCCCATTGGTTGTCTTTTGGGTTGAGAAAACCGTCGCAGCGACTGCTTGACTGGTTTGAACCCTTTGATAATATTGAGGTTGAGTTCGGCCAGCCTGCGTGGGATTCCCGGCATATCTTAAGGGTGCCAGGCGAATATATCCCAATTTTCCAGAAGGAAGGCGCGTAATGCGCTGTCTACCGCCAGATCCATCTGTGCCATGATAGACACTGTCTTGTTAGGGTCCATTGGGTGCACTTGGAATATTATGATTTCATCTGCTGGCTTGAAGGAGGTAGATTTGGATCTTTTGGCGAGGATTACATCGTCCCTGTCCACCGTTGATCGTAACGTAGTTAATTCTTCGGCCACGAGGGCTTCGGATAATGCCTCTAAGGCTACTGATGTCGTTTTGTTCTCAGCGCGGAGTGCTCTATCTGGATCACTTGTTAATGTGATCACTCCATTGGGCCCTGGCATTTTAAGCTTCATGTACCCATAATGGGGTATAGCTTGAAAGCGTGAAAGAGTGTCTCGTCCTAAAAGGGTGTGGTATCCGCTATGGAAGGGAACAATGTGGAAGAGCAGTTCCCCCGACCTGTAGTTATCGGCTGTGCCGAATACTACATCGAACTTAATGCTTCCCGAACGCCGGGCTTCATGGCTGGATATAATTCCTCTAAAGGTTGTGTTAGTGTGCCCAATGCGGGATTTTTCGACCTGCATTTTTCCAAGCGTTTCCTCATATATGAGGTTTAGTCCGCTTCCTCCGTCCATAAGTACTTTAGTGAGGCGAAAACCGTCCACTATTGGGTCTAGTACAAGAGCTGTTGTTACTCGGATCGGCCGGACTCGGGGTGCGTCTTCGGTAGAAAAACTAATTGTCGTGTCGCTCCATGGGCTTGCAGAGCTAATTTGGTAGACCTCGACAAGTTCGCGATTCGCTCTCTTGCGTCGAATATTTGAGGAGAACGTCTCGAAGACAATAAAGACACCGACGTCTTTCTCCCCTGATAAGGCAGTGGCCAGGATTGCCATACCACTCTTAGCTACCTGTCGGAGTACCCAATATGCTCTAAGGCAGTGGTTTGGGATATTGTCCGGAGCTGTGTGTATTTGGAAAGGTGTATCGAGCAGTTCGTCCAGTACGGACCTGCGTCTTAAAAAAGGTTTGTTCTTCTTGCCAATAGGCATATTATCGGATGACTTGCTAGGGTATGTTCGTTTAGCCTTAAGAGTGTGTTGTCTGAATATGGACTGCTCGAGAGGTATGTTCTGGGCTTTCCATGTGTTTTCCATTGCGCAGTACTTTCGTACTAAATGCGACAGTTCTATCTCCAGGAATCCAGATTTACTTGGAGAGTTTTTCCCAGGGTGGGTGGGTCTTGGTAATTTTGAGTCCCGACCCAAAGTGGTATTTAGGGTTTTGACAACCTCCGGTGTGGATGATC